>JAOPSE010000003.1:188084875-188583402 GCA_029449295.1 Zea luxurians
CGGCGTCTTTGCGGGCTTGGCGTCCTTCATCCCAAACCGCTTTAGCAAGTCTTGCGTGTACTTCGTTTGGGAGATGAAGGTACCATCCTTGAGTTGCTTCACTTGGAACCCAAGGAAGTAGTTCAACTCGCCCATCATCGACATCTCGAATTTCTGCGTCATCACCCTGCTAAACTCTTCACAAGACTTTTGGTTAGTAGAACCAAATATTATGTCATCAACATAAATTTGGCACACAAAAAGATCACCATCGCAAGTCTTAGTGAAAAGAGTTGGATCGGCTTTCCCAACCTTAAAAGCATTAGCAATTAAAAAGTCTCTAAGGCATTTATACCATGCTCTTGGGGCTTGCTTAAGTCCATAGAGCGCCTTAGAGAGCTTACACACGTGGTCGGGGTACCGTTCATCCTCGAAGCCAAGGGGTTGCTCCACGTACACCTCCTCCTTGATCGGCCTGTTGAGGAAAGCGCTCTTCACATCCATTTGGTACAACCTGAAAGAATGGTGAGCGGCATATGCTAGCAAAATACGAATTGATTCTAGCCTAGCCACAGGAGCAAACGTCTCCTCAAAGTCCAAACCTGTGACTTGGGCATAACCTTTTGCCACAAGTCGAGCCTTGTTCCTCGTCACCACCCCGTGCTTTCCTGTTTGTTGCGGAACACCCACTTGGTTCCCACAACATTTTGCTTGGGACGAGGCACCAGTGTCCAAACTTCATTGCGCTTGAAGTTGTTGAGTTCCTCCTGCATGGCCAACACCTAGTCTGGATCTAGCAAGGCCTCTTCTACCCTGAAAGGCTCAATAGAAGAGACAAAGTAGTAATGCTCACAAAAATTAACTAATCTAGAACGAGTAGTTACTCCCTTGCTAATATCACCCAATATTTGGTCGACGGGATGATCTCTTTGAATCATCGCTCGGACTTGGGTTGGAGGTGCCTGAGGTGCTTCTTCCTCTTCACTTTGAACATCCTGTGCTCCCCCTTGATCATGCGCCTCCACTTGAGGTACCTGTTCGTCATCTTGGGTTGGGGGATGCACCATTGTTGAGGAAGATGGTTGATCTTGCTCCAATTGTTCCTGAGGTCGCACATCTCCAATTGCCATGGTGCGTATCGCGGCCGTTGGAACGTCTTCTTCATCTACATCATCAAGATCAACAACTTGCTCTCTTGGAGAGCCATTAGTCTCATCAAATACAACGTCGCTAGAGACTTCAACCAAACCCAATGATTTGTTGAAGACCCTATACGCCTTTGTATTTGAGTCATAACCTAATAAAAACCCTTCTACAGCTTTGGGAGCAAATTTAGAGGTTCTACCTTTCTTCACAAGAATATAACACTTGCTCCCAAATACACGAAAATAAGACACATTGGGTTTGTTACCAGTTAGCAGCTCATATGAAGTCTTTTTGAGGAGGCGGTGAAGATAGACCCTGTTGATGGCGTGGCAAGCCGTGTTCACGGCTTCCGACCAAAAACGCTCGGGGGTCTTGAACTCTCCAAGCATAGTCCTCGCCATATCGATGAGCGTCCTGTTCTTCCTCTCTACCACACCATTTTGCTGTGGTGTGTAGGGAGCGGAGAACTCGTGCTTGATTCCTTCCTCCTCAAGGAACTCCTCCACTTGAAGGTTCTTGAACTCGGACCCGTTGTCGCTCCTTATCTTCTTTACCTTGAGCTCAAACTCATTTTGAGCTCTCCTGAGGAAGCGCTTGAGGGTCCCTTGGGTTTCAGATTTATCCTGCAAAAAGAATACCCAAGTGAAGCGGGAAAAATCATCAACTATAACAAGACCATACTTACTTCCTCCTATGCTTAGATAGGCGACGGGTCCGAAGAGGTCCATATGAAGCATCTCCAAGGGTCTTGATGTGGTCATCACATTTTTGTTGTGATGAGAGCTTCCCACCTGTTTCCCTGCTTGACAAGCTGCACAAGGTCTATCTTTTTCGAAATGCACGTTAGTTAGACCTATCACGTGTTCTCCCTTTAGAAGCTTGTGGAGGTTCTTCATCCCCACATGTGCTAAGCGGCGATGCCACAGCCAGCCCATGCAGGTCTTAGCAATTAAGCATGCATCTAGACCGGCCTCTTCTTTTGCAAAATCAACCAAATAAAGTTTGCCGTCTAGTACACCCTTAAAGGCTAGTGAACCATCACACCTTCTAAAGACAGACACATCTACATTTGTGAATAGACAATTATATCCCATATTGCATAATTGACTAACAGATAACAAATTATATCCAAGCGACTCAACTAAAAACACATTAGAAATAGAGTGCTCGGATGAAATAGCAATTTTACCTAACCCTTTTACCTTGCCTTGGTTCTCATCACCGAATATTATTGAATCTTGGGGATCCTTGTTCTTGACGTAGGAAGAGAACATCCTCTTTTCCCCCATCATGTGGTTTGTGCATCCGCTGTCGATAATCCAGCTTGTACCCCCGGATGCATAAACCTGCAACACAAATTTAGGCTTAGGTCTTAGGTACCCAACTCTTGTTGGGTCCTACAAGGTTAGTTACACTTGTCTTAGGGACCCAAATGCAAGTTTTATCTCCCTTGCATCTTGCCCCTAACTTCCTAGCAATCACCTTCTTATTCTTTCTATAAATGGCAAAAGAAGCATTGCAAGCATGATATATTGTAGAAGGTTCACTAACTTTCCTAGGAACATTTACAACATTTCTCCTAGGCATATTATGAACAACATTTCTCTTACCAACATTTCTATCATGCACATAGGAAGAACTAGAAGCAAACATGGCATGAGAATCAAAAGCATCATATGCATTACTACTCCTATAAGTATTTCTAGATTGTCTCCTATCATGGTACATAAAAGCATGGTTCTTTTGCACACTACTAGCCATAGGGGCCTTCCCTTTCTCCTTGGCGGAGATGGGAGCATTATGGCTTGTTAAGTTCTTGACTTCCCTCTTGAAGCCAAGACCATCCTTAATTGAGGGGTGTCTACCAATTGTGTAGGCATCCCTTGCAAATTTTAGTTTGTCAAATTCACTCTTGCTAGTCTTAAGTTGTAATACCCACTTTGTAAGAAAAGTCTAAAAAGAGAAATTTCATCCCTTTATATATTTGTGAGTCATCTATGTGCATCATCTCATGTGGACACCCTACTTAACAAGAATAAATGGGTAACAAAAGACACTCAAATAACTTATGCATCCTTTGGAGTTTCTGCTTGCTTGTGCATTAAAGTAATAACAATAATAAAGCTAGTAGAAATAAAACAATTACTTGAGATGAAGTTTGGATCCTAAATTGAGAATTAGGGTTTGAAATAGAGAAGGAAAGAATAATACCACTAATAGAAATAAATTAGTGACAAAAGCAAGGATTTAATACCTGATTTGAGAATTTTTTTTAAAAAAAAAGAAATAACAAAGAGAAGAAGAGAAGGAAAATACTCTATAAAGAAAATAAATGTATAAAAAAAATAATATATATTCTTCCGATACTAGTAGTTGGAGTTGTGAAATTAGCCTAAAGGTGAAACTCTTACCCAAATTCGAATTTGAATTCAAAATAATGAACAAAACAGAAAATAAAAATAAAAAAAAGGAAAAAGGGACTTCACCGGGCCTCGGATCCTACATCCGGCCCACTGTACTCCATCGCGCGGAGCAGTTTTTGTTTTTTCTTATCTGCGTCGTTCCACTAGAGTCGCTGGAATCCGGACCCATTCACCAGACTCTTGCGCGTGGGCGTTTGAACGTGCACTTGACCCTGTCGCGCGGGCCCTGTAGATCATCCAGGTCAGGTCGCCTAGCAGCTCTTCCCCTATGAATATCCGATGCTTGACGCCGGGATTCTCGTGACTGCTCAACCACCTAACGGCCGCCGAGTTTCTCGGTGCATGCGCCTTGCCTGAGGGCGTAAATACCTATCGTCTTCACCTTGCCTCATTCCCTGGAGGCGCCGAGTATAGAGCGAGGGGGAGAAAGCAGAGTGTATCATCAGCCCGCCGTGTCGCCATTTTGGTGTGGTCAGGGTCACCGTCATCTACCAGCGAGGTAAGAATACCTTCCGTAGTTTCGCCGTGTTCCTTGCTCCGCATAGCAGAGTCTTGGCCGGAGTTTGGTCAGTGTTGGCTCACCTGGGCGTTGACAGGGACCGTGTTCATGGCATCGCCGCCCAGGTTTGTCGGTAGGAAGGGGGGGCCTGGCTGTTAAATCGGCTATTGAATTCACGGCGAGTGGACCTCTGTTTCAAGTCCGGTCAATGGAAAGGTCCGTGCAAGGAATCTGCGAATTGCGTGCTGCACCAGCGAACTGCGTCGTGCGGTGGTGGCACAGCCGCTACCTGGGCATGGCGGAGGGAGAAGACGACCTCCCTGCCGTCCATCCAAGTTTGGACGGTAGGGATTAGATCACGGATAACGTTTCGGGGGAGTCAATCCGTGATCGTCCATTCTACGTTTGACGGTCACGATTACATCGCGAGTGTTTAAAATCCGAGCCGTTAGATCCGGATCGTGTGGTCCCGTGCGCATACCGGTTCGGGTCACCGATGATCTAATCCGATGCGTCGATTTTCGATCGGACGAGCCAGGTCACACCGTACCCCTTCGGCCAACACATTTGTTAAAGAGCCCCTTCTCTATATAGTAATCAACCCGCGGTCCAGTCTTGAGTCTTGGATCTATTTGCGTAGTAGACCCTGTGTTCTCTGGAAATAGTGCGCCCAGTCCAGAACATTAAAACCAGGGAAAATAATTTATAAATAGATTTTTAATATGAAAAGAATTACTAGAACTTATAAAATTCATAGAAAATTCATCTCTGGTCCAAATTGAGCCATTCCACTTTCTAAATTTTTGTAATTTAATTCTCTATCACTTAGAGTATCTGTTTTTACATGAAAACAGTAAGAAATTTAATTCCTCACTTAATCCATTTTAAATACATAAAATCTTTGAAAATCCATAACTTAAAATCTATAACTCCAAAAATTATGATTCCTGTTCCTAGGATTTTATTTTATTATGTAGAATATTTCTATGTATTTTGTTTACATGCTTGGTGTAATGTTAATTTTCTCTATATCCTGTGCTTGTTTGTATTGTGGCGAGTAGAAGAGCCCGTTGCTGAGGATCCTGGTGAGCAGCAGGTTGAAGTAGCTGAGCAGGAGCTCATTGAAGGCAAGTTGTGCCCTTGACCACTTTTTACCCAATAATGTTCTATAATTATCATTTACTCATGCATAGGTTAATTTTGATGGGACCCAATAGGTCACCCTAGATTGTTTATCTCATTACCTTGTTTACCCCTGATTCACTTGGGTAGTTTGCTATTGCTTTACATGGTTTTGGGATAATCATTTATTATATCTATGTTCCAATTATTCCTGTTATTCTGTTTATGTTCATGTCAAGTTCATTAATGTTAATTGGAACATAGAGCTTAACTTGAGAACCACGTGCCACCACAAGGGTTTAATGGGACGCCCTTGGCTGACTAATTAGGAAAGCTAGTGGAAGACTACCTTACCCGAAAGGGGCAAGGGCAGTAGGGGAGTGGTCAGTGTAGGGAGGTCCCTGGTTGATTTTGCTGCGATGGCGGTCAGCCAGGAACCCTGCATTGGAACTTCCTATAAACTGTAGCGGGTTTTCGGAAGCTAGTGGAACTTTGTAAAGGCCTCGTAGTGTTGCCCTGCCGCGCTTCCTAGGTAGAGGTGTATGGGATTCGTGACCCCTTGGCAGATGGGTAACATGACTTGTGGGTAAAGGGTACAACCTCTGCAGAGTGTAAAACTGGTATACTAGCCGAGCTCACGGTCATGAGCAGCTCAGGACTCTCTGATGTTTAAATTATGGAACTTAAACTCAATTTTGTCATTTGCATTGCATGGGTTTATTATTAATTTTGTTCTATTACTTTACTTATGGTTTGATATTTACTTACACTTAGTAATTGCTAATAAAATTTTGACCAACTACTTAAAAGCAATGCTCAGCTCTAACCCCTATCATTGATTAGCCTTACACATCACATGAACTCACACCTTTGTGAGTTTATGTCCACTGGTTCCCCACAACTTGTTGAGCTATGATCATGTGTGAGCTCACCCTTGCTGTCTCACACCCCCCCCCACAGGAGGAGAGCAGGTGGTCGAAGAGGAGCCGCCTAACACTGAGGAGTTCGGTCTGATCTAGGTGGCGTTTCTTAGTCGACATTGGCGCCGACGATCCTTAGTTCGTTTTATCTTTATTACTTTATTTTGTAATAAGTCTTCCGCTATGTAATAAATACTCTGATGTTTTATGACATTCATCTCTATACACTCTGTTATTATATATGTTGTCTTCTTGGCGCATGTATGAGATGCACCTGGCTTTGTTCCTTGAAGCCGGGTGTGACAGAAGTGGTATCAGAGGAATGTTGACTGTAGGACGAGACCTAGGTAGAAATGGACAAACCCTCTCCTACTTACCTTACTCTGACTCCTTCTATACTCATCTCATCTTGATCTCGCCTCACCTTTTTGCTATTCTACTCTGATCATTCTTATCTTTTCTACTCTAAGACAAGATGGATTTCACACCTTGGAATCCTATGACTATGATCTTTCTAAGAGATAGGGGACCTAAGA
This sequence comes from Zea luxurians, assembly GCA_029449295.1. NCBI lineage: Eukaryota > Viridiplantae > Streptophyta > Magnoliopsida > Poales > Poaceae > Zea > Zea luxurians. Next base: position 188,091,501 of record JAOPSE010000003.1, read on the forward strand.
CAAAATTCAAAACTACTTTCTTTAAAAATGTTGTTTGATTGTGCTGATGCTAAATGCCTGATTTGCTTCTTTGATTGATTGAATTATGGACATCTAGTATGTACCACCATAAGGTATTGAATTAGCTAGGATAGGTAAAATATTAATCTGCTTAGCTAATAAAATTCCCCAAAGTAACCTGATTTGTAAATACCTGCCTTGTCTACTATTTTCTTACCATATGTATCTAACTCAGATGGTCAATACCAGGCGGGGTGGTGGAATTGATTTGCCTCCTAATCGACACACTCGGTGGATACATAGACAACCTCAGCCACAGCCTGCAGAGATGAATCCTCCCAATCCTCCACCAGGCGGAGTTGACCCACTGGTTGCTGCTTAGATGGCGGTGATGCAGCAAATGGCAGACACTATGGCTGATATGCGTGCTCAGATACAGCAAGAACGCCAGGAGATGCGTCAGGAAAGAGAAGATATACGCCAGGAGTTACGCCAGGAGCGAGATGAGATACGCCAGGAAAGGAGGGCGCAACAACAGCAGCTGCAACAACAACTTCAACAACAGCAACAACAGCAACAAGTGCCATTGCCTCCACCACCACCACCAGTTCCACCTCGTGATAAGCACCGGGAGTTTATGAGTCATAAGCCACCTACATTCGCTAGCTCACCTGATCCACTAGACGCGGATGATTGGCTGAAGTCTGCTGAAAAGATGCTGAATATTGCACAGTGCACGGACCGGGAGAAGGTTTTATATGCTTCTGGACGTCTGACAGGTCCTGCTGCTGACTGGTGGGATTCTTATACTGCTGCCCATGACGCTGCTGATACTATTACCTGGGCAGAGTTCAGTACACAATTCAGGAACTACCATATTCCCGCGGGTATGATAAAGATCAAGAAGAAGGAATTTCTGTCGCTGAAGCAAGGAAGTATGTCAGTCAGCAAGTACCACGACAAGTTTATTCAGTTATCCAGATATGCCCCTGAAGAAGTTGCTGAAGACGAGAGGAAGCAAGAGCATTTCATTGAAGGACTTAATGGACCACTGCAGTATGCTCTAGTGGCACACACATTTCCATCATTTCAGAGACTGTTGGATAAGGCTTTTGCTATTGAACACAAGCGTGTTCAGCTGGGTGATTTGAAGAGAAAGGCAATATCTCAAGGACAAGGAAGCAGCAGTGTTCGTCCTCGCTACAGTTCACCACAGGGTACACCGACTCGACCAGGAGGACCACGCCCAGTTCAGCAATCACCACTGAGGACTCCACCTCCTCGACAGGCTACCCCTACTGGCACCCCGACGAAGTTTTCAGGACAGAGTCCAGGCACTACTTGTTTCAAGTGTGGGAAGGCTGGTCACTATGCAAATGTCTGCCCACAGAGGATTGCTGCTACTCCAGTTCAGAACAGGCAGCAAACTCCAGGATCTGGCAAGGGATATTCTATTGCCAAGGTTAATCAAGTCAGCGTTGACGCTACTCCGGATGGAGGGGACCTCGTAATTGGTATGTTTTATGTTAATGCAATTCCTGCAACCATATTATTTGATTCTGGTGCTACACATTCATTCATGTCTGCTAGATATGCCAACACAAATGAAATACCACTGCTAAATATGAGAAAACCCATGATAGTAATTACACCTAAAGGGCCTGTTGAGGCGAATCAAATGACACGTAGATTGACATTGACCATTATGGGTAGAGAATTTGGAGCTACTGCTATAATACTAGAGTCAAGCGGTATAGATTTGATCCTTGGTATGTCATGGCTAAGAAAGGCAAAGGCCGTTATAGCATGTGGTAGAGGTACCGTAGAACTCACTACCACTAAAGGAGAAAGGTTTCAAGTTAATATTGCAGTAACCTCCTCACCCATGCGTGCAATGTTCTTTATACCTGAGGAGTTTGTTGGTGACAACATCCGGGTGGTTAGAGATTTTCTGGATGTCTTTCCAGAGGAGTTACCAGGGATGCCACCTGATAGAGAAGTTGAGTTTGTTATTGACCTCTTACCTGGAACCGCCCCTATTTCTAAACGGCCATATAGGATGTCTGTAGAGGAGTTGAAGGAACTTAAGAAGCAGTTAACTGAGTTACAAGAGGCTGGGTACATTCGTCCGAGTTCCTCACCATGGGGAGCGCCGGTCTTGTTTGTACAGAAGAAGGATGGATCGCAGCGGATGTGTGTGGATTATAGATCTCTTAATGATGTAACGGTGAAGAACAAGTATCCGTTGCCCCGTATTGAGGATCTATTTGATCAGATGAGAGGTGCAAGAGTATTTTCGAAGATTGATCTCCGATCGGGTTACCATCAGATGAGGATTAGACCATCGGATATTCCCAAGACGGCTTTCTCGACTAGATATGGATTATATGAGTTCACAGTTATGTCGTTTGGATTGACTAATGCACCAGCTTATTTTATGAACTTAATGAACAAGGTGTTTATGGAGTATTTGGACAGATTTGTCGTGGTATTCATCGACGATATTCTTATTTATTCTCAGAGTGATAACGATCATGAGGAACATCTGAGGTTGGTGCTACAGAAGCTACGAGATAACCAACTATATGCCAAGTTCAGCAAGTGCGAGTTTTGGATTGGCGAGGTGCCATTTCTTGGTCATATTATTTCTAATGGAGGAATATCAGTGGATCCTGCTAAGGTTAAGGAGATAATGGAGTGGAGAGTACCCACTACAGTTACTGAGATTCGGAGTTTCTTGGGACTTGCTGGATATTATCGGAGGTTTATCGAAGGATTTTCTAAGATTGCTAAACCTATGACTTCGCTTTTGGGGAAAGGAAGAGAATTTAAGTGGGACGAGAAGTGCCAAGACAGCTTTGAGCAATTGAAAAAGAGGTTGATGTCGCCACCAGTATTGGTTATGCCAGACCTACAGAAAGGATTTGATATCTATTGCGATGCATGTGGCCAAGGCTTAGGATGTGTGCTCATGCAAGAAGGACATGTGATTGCCTATGCTTCTCATCAGTTGCGGAAACATGAATTGAACTACCCTACTCATGACTTGGAATTGGCAGCCGTTGTGCATGCACTTAAGATTTGGAGACATTATATCATGGGGACCAAGTGCCAAGTATATACGGATCATAAGAGTTTGAAGTATATATTCACTCAGAAGGATCTCAATCTTAGGCAACGCCGTTGGTTGGAGCTTATTAAGGATTATGATTTGGAGATTCACTATCACCCGGGCAAGGCAAATTTGGTTGCAGATGCCTTGAGTCGCAAGGAGCATGTTCATTCAGCTATTGTTGCCCAGCTGCCCGATGAGATTGTTGAGGATTTCAGGAGACTTAACCTGGGGATAGTTGCTCATACTGAGGGAGTTACTATTGATGTGGAACCTACTTTGGAGCAAGAGATCCGCAAAGGACAAATTGGTGATGCTAAAATAAAAGAGATTAAGGATCTGATTACTGAAGGTCGAGTTCCGGAATTCACGGAAGATGAGCAGGGCACTGTATGGTTCAAGGACAGGATGTGTGTCCCTGATATTAAAAGCCTTCGGGAGGCTATTTTAAAGGAGGCCCATGACTCGGATTATTCTATTCATCCTGGTAGTACTAAGATGTATCAGGATTTGAAGCGGAAGTATTGGTGGTATGGATTGAAAAGAGATGTAGCTGCACATGTGGCTATGTGCGATGTATGTCAAAGAGTTAAGGCTGAACATTAGAGGCCAGCTGGACTACTGCATCCACTGAAGATACCCGAGTGGAAATGGGAAGAGATTGGTATGGATTTCATTACTGGATTGCCTCGCACCCAGAAAGGATATGATGCTATATGGGTGATTGTGGATAGATTGACTAAAGTGGCTCACTTCATTCCTGTCAAGACCACTTATAAAGGTTCTCAGCTAGCAGAGTTATATATGGCCCGGATTGTGTGTTTACATGGAGTACCAAAGAAGATCGTGTCTGATCGAGGTTCGCAGTTTACCTCAAGGTTTTGGAGAAGCTTTCATGAGAACATGAGTACAAAGTTGAATTTTAGTACAGCTTATCACCCTCAGACTGATGGACAGACTGAAAGGACTAATCAAGTATTGGAAGATATGTTGAGAGCATGTGCCCTTCAGCATGGGGGAAGTTGGGATAAAAGTCTACCGTATGCTGAGTTCTCATATAATAATAGCTACCAGGCCAGTCTGAAGATGTCACCTTTTGAAGCTTTATATGGGAGGAAGTGCAGGACTCCTCTATATTGGGATCAGACTGGAGAGAGACAGTTCTTTGGGCCTGAATTGATTCAAGAAGCAGAAGGACAAGTTCGTATAATTCGAGAGAATTTGAGAGTGGCTCAAACCAGGCAAAAGAGTTATGCTGATAATAGACGAAGACCACTGGAATTTGAAGAAGGAGATTATGTGTACCTTAAGGTGTCACCATTTCGTGGAATGAGGAGATTCAAAGTTAAGGGCAAATTGTCCCCTCGCTACATTGGACCATTCCTGATCTTTAGAAGAGTTGGGGAGATGGCATACCAACTCGAGTTACCTGCTACCCTATCGGATGTGCATAATGTGTTCCACGTGTCTCAACTGAAGAAGTGTCTCTGTGTCCCCGAGGAACAGTTACCAATGGAAGAGCTTAGTGTTCAGGGTGATTTGACTTACACGGAGTATCCGATCAAGATTCTTGACACATTGACTCGAGTTACAAGAAATAAGGTGATAAAGTCCAATGGAGTCACCACGGTGAAGATGAAGCAACTTGGGAAAGAGAAGAAGAGCTTCGTATAGATTTTCCCCACCTTTTCCCTAGATCTTCTTAATCTCGAGGACGAGATTATTTTTAAGGGGGGTAGGATTTGTAATACCCACTTTGTAAGAAAAGTCTAAAAAGAGAAATTTCATCCCTTTATATATTTGTGAGTCATCTATGTGCATCATCTCATGTGGACACCCTACTTAACAAGAATAAATGGGTAACAAAAGACACTCAAATAACTTATGCATCCTTTGGAGTTTCTGCTTGCTTGTGCATTAAAGTAATAACAATAATAAAGCTAGTAGAAATAAAACAATTACTTGAGATGAAGTTTGGATCCTAAATTGAGAATTAGGGTTTGAAATAGAGAAGGAAAGAATAATACCACTAATAGAAATAAATTAGTGACAAAAGCAAGGATTTAATACCTGATTTGAGAATTTTTTTTTAAAAAAAAGAAATAACAAAGAGAAGAAGAGAAGGAAAATACTCTATAAAGAAAATAAATGTATAAAAAAATAATATATATTCTTCCGATACTAGTAGTTGGAGTTGTGAAATTAGCCTAAAGGTGAAACTCTTACTCAAATTCGAATTTGAATTCAAAATAATGAACAAAACAGAAAATAAAAATAAAAAAAAAGGAAAAAGGGACTTCACCGGGCCTCGGATCCTACATCCGGCCCACTGTACTCCATCGCGCGGAGCAGTTTTTGTTTTTTCTTATCTGCGTCGTTCCACTAGAGTCGCTGGAATCCGGACCCATTCACCAGACTCTTACGCGTGGGCGTTTGAACGTGCACTTGACCCTGTCGCGCGGGCCCTGTAGATCATCCAGGTCAGGTCGCCTAGCAGCTCTTCCCCTATGAATATCCGATGCTTGACGCCGGGATTCTCGTGACTGCTCAACCACCTAACGGTCGCCGAGTTTCTCGGTGCATGCGCCTTGCCTGAGGGCGTAAATACCTATCGTCTTCACCTTGCCTCATTCCCTGGAGGCGCCGAGTACAGAGCGAGGGGGAGAAAGCAGAGTGTATCATCAGCCCGCCGTGTCGCCATTTTGGTGTGGTCAGGGTCACCGTCATCTACAAGCGAGGTAAGAATACCTTCCGTAGTTTCGCCGTGTTCCTTGCTCCGCATAGTAGAGTCTTGGCCGGAGTTTGGTCGGTGTTGGCTCACCTGGGCGTGGACAGGGACCGTGTTCATGGCATCGCCGCCCAGGTTTGTCGGTAGGAAGGGGGGGCCTGGCTGTTAAATCGGCTATTGAATTCACGGCGAGTGGACCTCTGTTTCAAGTCCGGTCAATGGCAAGGTCCGTGCAAGGAATCCGCGAATTGCGTGCTGCACCAGCGAACTGCGCCGTGCGGTGGTGGCACAGCCGCTACCTGGGCATGGCGGAGGGAGAAGACGACCTCCCTGCCGTCCATCCAAGTTTGGACGGTAGGGATTAGATCACGGATAACGTTTCGGGGGAGTCAATCCGTGATCGTCCATTCTACGTTTGACGGTCACGATTACATCGCGAGTGTTTAAAATCCGAGCCGTTAGATCCGGATCGTGTGGTCCCATGCGCATACCGGTTCGGGTCACCGACGATCTAATCCGATGCATCGATTTTCGATCGGACGAGCCAGGTCACACCGTACCCCTTCGGCCAACACATTTGTTAAAGAGCCCCTGCTCTATATAGTAATCAACTCGCGGTCCAGTCTTGAGTCTTGGATCTATTTGCGTAGTAGACCCTGTGTTCTCTGGAAATAGTGCGCCCAGTCCAGAACATTAAAACTAGGGAAAATAATTTATAAATAGATTTTTAATATGAAAAGAATTACTAGAACTTATAAAATTCATAGAAAATTCATCTCTGGTCCAAATTGAGCCATTCCACTTTCTAAATTTTTGTAATTTAATTCTCTATCACTTAGAGTATCTGTTTTTACATGAAGACAGTAAGAAATTTAATTCCTCACTTAATCCATTTTAAATACATAAAATCTTTGAAAATCCATAACTTAAAATCTATAACTCCAAAAATTATGATTCCTGTTCCTAGGATTTTATTTTATTATGTAGAATATTTCTGTGTATTTTGTTTACATGCTTGGTGTAATTTTAATTTTCTCTATATCCTGTGCTTGTTTGTATTGTGGCGAGTAGAAGAGCCCGTTGCTGAGGATCCTGGTGAGCAGCAGGTTGAAGTAGCTGAGCAGGAGCTCATTGAAGGCAAGTTGTGCCCTTGACCACTTTTTACCCAATAATGTTCTCTAATTATCATTTACTCATGCATAGGTTAATTTTGATGGGACCCAATAGGTCACCCTAGATTGTTTATCTCATTACCTTGTTTACCCCTGATTCACTTGGGTAGTTTGCTATTGCTTTACATGGTTTTGGGATAATCATTTATTATATCTATGTTCCAATTATTCCTGTTATTCTGTTTATGTTCATGTCAAGTTCATTAATGTTAATTGGAACATAGAGCTTAACTTGAGAACCACGTGCCACCACAAGGGTTTAATGGGACGCCCTTGGCTGACTAATTAGGAAAGCTAGTGGAAGACTACCTTACCCGAAAGGGGCAAGGGCAGTAGGGGAGTGGACAGTGTAGGGAGGTCCCTGGTTGATTTTGCTGCGATGGCGGTCAGCCAGGAACCCTGCATTGGAACTTCCTATAAACTGTAGCGGGTTTTCGGAAGCTAGTGGAACTTTGTAAAGGCCTCGTAGTGTTGCCCTGCCGCGCTTCCTAGGTAGAGGTGTATGGGATTCGCGACCCCTTGGCAGATGGGTAACATGACTTGTGGGTAAAGGGTACAACCTCTGCAGAGTGTAAAACTGGTATACTAGCCGAGCTCACGGTCATGAGCAGCTCAGGACTCTCTGATGTTTAAATTATGGAACTTAAACTCAATTTTGTCATTTGCATTGCATGGGTTTATTATTAATTTTGTTCTATTACTTTACTTATGGTTTGATATTTACTTACACTTAGTAATTGCTAATAAAATTTTGACCAACTACTTAAAAGCAATGCTCAGCTCTAACCCCTATCATTGATTAGCCTTACACATCACATGAACTCACACCTTTGTGAGTTTATGTCCACTGGTTCCCCACAACTTGTTGAGCTATGATCATGTGTGAGCTCACCCTTGCTGTCTCACACCCCCCCCCACAGGAGGAGAGCAGGTGGTCGAAGAGGAGCCGCCTAACACTGAGGAGTTCGATCTGATCTAGGTGGCGTTTCTCAGTCGACATTGGCGCCGACGATCCTTAGTTCGTTTTATCTTTATTACTTTATTTTGTAATAAGTCTTCCGCTATGTAATAAATACTCTGATGTTTTATGACATTCATCTCTATACACTCTGTTATTATATATGTTGTCTTCTTGGCGCATGTATGAGATGCACCTGGCTTTGTTCCTTGAAGCCGGGTGTGACATAAGTTGGGCATTAAGACTAGCTACTTCATCATTTAATTTAGAAATGCACTCTAGGTGTTCACTACAAGTATCAACATTAAGATCTTTACACCTAGTGCAAACATGTTCTACACAAGAGTTAGATTTACTAGCTACTTCTAGTTTAGCATTTAAATCATCATTAACACCTTTTAAAGTAGAAATGGTTTCATGACAAGTGGATAGTTCATAAGAAAGCATTTCATTTCTTTTAACTTCTAAAGCATAAGATTTTTGTGCCTCTACAAATTTGTCATGTTCTTCATACAACAAATCCTCTTGCTTTTCTAAAAGTCTATCCTTTTCATTCAAGGCATCAATCAATTCATTGATTTTATCAATTTTATTTCTATCCAATCCCTTGAACAAGCTAGAGTAATCTATTTCCTCATCGCTAGACTCATCATCACTAGAAGAATCATAAGTAGTACTGTCTCGAGTACATACCTTCTTCTCCTTTGCCATGAGGCATGTGTGATGCTCGTTGGGGAAGAGGGATGACTTGTTGAAGGCAGTGGCGGCGAGTCCTTCATTGTCGGAGTCGGAGGAGGAGCAATCCGAATCCCACTCCTTTCCGATATGTGCCTCGCCCTTGGCCTTCTTGTAATTCTTCTTCTTCTCCCTCTTGTTTCCTTTTTCCTGGTCACTATCATTATCGGGACAGTTAGCAATAAAATGACCAAGCTTACCACATTTGAAGCATGAGCGCTTCCCCTTTGTCTTGGTCTTGCTTGGCTGTCCCTTGCGACCCTTAAGCGCCGTCTTGAAGCGCTTGATGATGAGAGCCATCTCTTCATCATTGAGCCCTGCTGCCTCAACTTGCACCACCTTGCTAGGTAACGCCTCCTTGCTTCTCGTTGCCTTGAGAGCAACGGGTTGAGGCTCATTGATTGGACCATTCAGTGCGTCGTCCACGTACCTCGCCTCCTTGATCATCATTCGCCCGCTTACGAATTTTCCAAGGACTTCTTCGGGCGACATTTTGGTGTACCTGGGATTCTCACGAATATTATTCACCAAATGTGGATCAAGAACGGTAAAGGACCTTAGCATTAGGCGGACGACGTCGTGGTCCGTCCATCGCGTGCTTCCATAGCTTCTTATTTTGTTGATAAGGGTCTTGAGCTGGTTGTATGTTTGGGTTGGCTCCTCGCCCCTTATCATTGCGAATCTTCCAAGCTCTCCCTCTACCAACTCCATCTTGGTGAGCAAGGTGACATCGTTCCCCTCATGAGAGATCTTGAGGGTGTCCCAGATTTGCTTGGCATTGTCCAAGCCGCTCACCTTATGGTACTCGTCCCTGCACAAGGAGGCTAACAACACAGTAGTAGCTTGTGCGTTTCTATGAATATGTTCATTAATAAAAATAGGACTATCCGAGCTATCAAACTTCATTCCGTTCTCAACAATCTCCCATATGCTTGGATGGAGAGAGAACAGGTGACTACGCATTTTGTGGCTCCAAAATCCGTAGTCCTCCCCATCAAAGTGTGGAGGCTTGCCGAGAGGAATGGAGAGCAAATGTGAATTTGAACTTTAAGGAATACGCGAATAATCGAAAGAAAAGTTTGAGTTAACCGTCTTTCGTTTGTCGTAGTCGTTGTCGTCGTTGTCCTTATGGGAAGAAGTGGACTCATCACTGTCGTCGTAGTAGACGATCTCCTTGATGCGTCTCGTCTTCTTCTTCTTTCCATCTTTGCGTTTGTGGCCCGAGCCCGAGTCGGTAGGCTTGTCATCCTTAGGCTCGTTGACGAAGGACTCCTTCTCCTTATCGTTGATCATGATTCCCTTCCCCTTAGGATCCATCTCTTCGGGCGATTAGTCCCTTTGTGAAGAGAACGGCTCTGATACAAATTGAGAGCACCTAGAGGGGGGGGGTGAATAGGTGATCCTGTAAAACTTGAGTCTTAAGCCACAAAAACTTGGTTAAGCGTTAGCACAATAATCGCCAAGTGCCTAGAGAGGAGTCTCAACAAAACACAATAACCACAAGAGATCAAACACAGAGATGGCATAGTGGTTATCCCGTGGTTCGGCCAAGACCAACGCTTGCCTACTCCACGTTGTGGGGTCCCAACGGACAAGGGTTGCAATCAACCCCTCTCAAGCGGTCCAAAGACCCACTTGAATACCACGGTGTTTTGCTTGCTTTTCTTAATCCTGTTTGCGAGGAATCTCTACAACTTGGAGCCTCTCGCCCTTACACTTGAAGTTCACAAAGAAGCACGGAGTAAGGGAGGGATTAGCAACTCACACAAGACACTAAGATCACAGCAAATACACACACACAAGACCCAGACCTAAGCTCAAAAGACTAGCACACTAGAATGGAGCTCAAATCACTAGAATGTCGAACAAGTGCGCAAGAATGGAGTGTGAGTGATCAAGATTGCTCAAGGAATGCTTGGTATGCTCCTCCATGCGCCTAGGGGTCCCTTTTATAGCCCCAAGGCAGCTAGGAGCCGTTGAGAGCAATCCTGGAAGGCAGATCTTGCCTTCTGTCGACTGGCGCACCGGATAGTCCGGTGCACCACCGGACACTGTCCGGTGCAGATCTCCTTCCTTATTTGGCGAAGCCGACCGTTGGAGTCTGAGAGCCGTTGGCGCACCGGACACTGTCCGGTGCACACCGGACAGTCTGGTGCACCAATGTGACCGTTGGCTCGGCCACGCGTCACGCGCGGAATCCTCGGCCGACCGTTGCCCCGGCTGACTGTTGACTCACCGGACAGTCCGGTGCACCACCGGACAGACCGGTGAATTTTAGCCGTACGCCGTTAATCCTCTCCCGAGAGCGACGAGTTCGTCTGTGAACGGCTCACCGGACAGACCGGTGAATTTTAGCCGTACACCGCCGTCGAAGTCCCGAGGCAGCCTGTTCGCCAGAGCCAGCCTGGCGCACCGGACACTGTCCGGTGCACCACCGGACAGTCCGGAGCACCCAGACCGAGCACACTTTGGCTGAACAAGGCCATCTCATTTCCAATTCAATCTTTCCTGTTTCCAGCACTTAAACACAATACATTAGTCCATAAAACAATGTACTAAGTCTAGAAACATACCTTTTGACTTGATTTGCACTTTGTTCACCATCTTACATAGATTAACACAAAGACACTTGTGTTGGCACTCAATCACCAAAATACTTAGAAATGGCCCAAGGGCACATTTCCCTTTCACCTTTGAACAAAAGCAGCAAAAATTTGCTGCTTCCTCACCTAAAACAACATGGGACAAAGCCCTGAGTATGAAATGTACTTTCTCAAGTCTTACCTATCAAAATAAAAGACTCTCAAGGATATGCTGGCTTTAATGGAGTCAAGGTAAGGCTTATCAATAATTAAAGTCTCTGTTTGCAGAAATGCTTACTAATAGTGGATCCTTAAAAGTCCAGTTTTACTTGTCAGGTTAAGTAAAGTTACCTGCCTCTAGAGTTCTTTCTACCCTAGTTCAATCACTTGACCTATACTAGCCAATTTCTTAACAACCCTTCTTATTCACTGGAATGCTACGTGTAGGTCAGTGACCAAGTCTTCATGTCCACGAAGTTACAGCGATCCGAATCGATTATACTCAGCTGAGAATATCCAATCACATGACATATGTAGCACTTAACCCTTGCATATGTCAACTCGCCACCGGGGTTCTTAAGACCAGATCAGGTTCATGCTAACCGAGAGCATAGATACACCACCGTCCAGCCTCTTGCCACGGAGGGTACACGCTACTCTCGCCATCTCTCCACTCCCATTGCGTGTTATCTTATTCTGGTATTAGTCTGCCCGAGGCAAAGCTTACCCATGATGAGGCATGTGACCAGTTAAAGGGTCCTCGATCATCAAGCCTACATCGAGAAGGTCCTTAATCGACTTAGACGGAGACACTACACCGAGACTCTCTTCTCGTGCAAGTCACCCGCCCGGTCTCAGCTTTATCATTTCAAACCCAAAGTTTGGTACCTAGCAGAGGTACATCTTTTCTGATGTTGAATCCATCATGGCCATGATGGATCCATCATCAAGTTTTATTTTTGAAAACATCCCACCCACTTTGAAGCATCATTTTTGTCAAAACAAAACATTTTTGTTGTTCTAGAGCATAGCTAAACATAAGAAAAACCTTTTTGTAAATCAGGGGATTAAGGAGAAGTAATCAAATCCAAGGAAGGAAATGCAGCAACTGGTTTAGCACACAACTCCTATCACCTAATGCATCAAGTAAGTGAGAAAGATTTCAAAATATCAAGGGGGTGGCAAATGCACCAGGGCTTGCCTTGTGTGATAGGTGAATCAGGCTCTGCTCCACAGATATCAAAGTAAAAGCAGTTTCCTGCCTGAGGTTCTTCAGGTGGTGGTGGTGGAGTCCTTGCTTCTTCGACTTTATTTCCTCCTCGTTCTCTAGATATAGCCATATATAATCATGAATGCTCATGTAATGCTCATGGAAATGCAAAGATAATAAAAGTTTATTATCTAATGTCTTGAATACAACTTTCCTTCACGGATCTCTGGAAAGTTAGGGTTTTCAGAGTCTATAGTGAAGTTCATAGGGTAGGGGGGCTAGGGTTTTGGGTTCTAAGTACCAAAGATGGTCCAAATCATACCAAACTTTACCCAAGATTTCTAAATATTATTTAAAGCCTATCTAAAAAGTTTGGTGAATTTGGGGATTATTAATTACTCTCTAAAATTCCAGAAGTATGTGTTTTGGCTATTTTAAATGTCTCAAAATTCTCTATTGGAACTAAAAATCATGAGACTATTTTTATAAAATTCTATGGAAAATTAGGAGCCTAGTAAAATTGGTCTGGTATTTTTAGCATTTTTCTTCAATTTTTTAGAAATTCTCTAGTTCTGGCAGAAAAGGAAAAAGAAAACGGCTCTACAGTGCTGGGCTGAAACTGGCCTGAGGCAGCCCATCTACAGGCGGAAACGCGCGCGCCCGCGCCCGCGCTATCGGTTTTGCGCAGAGAGCCCTGAAGATTTGAAATTCGCTAAAGAGTCCCTCCCCACTATTCCTCTGTCTCACTAACACTTGCAGAAACACCCCGGCGCTTTTCTCTCTTTACAATCCCTAGTCCACGATGGCGAACAACGGGGAACCGAGCTCCGGTGAGCTTGTACCGGCCGATTCACTCAATGACCGGCGTTTTACTTTGGTAGAGACCGAATTCAAGTCCTAACGAGAGTTTCCCCTCAACTAATTTCACTAATGGCGCTCTAACCTGCTCTGTCCACAATGACCTTGTGATCAACGGCCATTCAAACATGTTCCCGGTGATCTAAGGTAGCTTAGCTAAATTGAATGGGTCAGTGAGTATCAGGAGTAAGTAAGGGTGCTGAAACAAGAAAGCAGAGGGCAAGATCGGACCTGAATCGAGCTGGTCACGGCGGGGCCTCTTTCACGGTGGCGGAAAGTATGTTTGGGGGGAAATGAGCAATTTGTGCTCTCTGGTGAACAATTGGAGGCAATTGCCGGTGCTTTGGATGGGTGATTACCCTATGAAGCTCACGGTGTGCTCAATTTATAGCGTGCTTGAGCGGCGGCCAGTGAATTTGGGTTGGGCGCGGTGGCGGTTGGAGAAGAAATGAGTCACTGGCGCGGTGATTCATGGCCTATTACCGTGGCAATCCCTCCGACGATCACTGGACGGACTAACATGAGTCACGGCGGTGAGGTTAACGTGCCAAGGCACGTGGCGCAAGGCCGCGAAGTGGCTATCTCCGGCGAACCTATCCAAGGTGTCCGTGACACGCTCGGGTACGGCGGCCGAAGTAAAATAGTGGCTGAAGTTCATCCTTGAGCGATATTTCTTACTCCCGCGACGTTATCCATCTGCGCCGAGCACGAATCACCGCGGTGGCGTGAATCCGGGCGCACGGTCGCCGGCGGTGAGATCTCTGAGTTGGCATCCTGATCAGTACACTGTACCATCGCGCAGCTTATTCAGTTAGCCTGACAGACCAAGTTTGCCATCGATTTGCTCCAGATTTCATGTAATGACTGAATCAACTCTCTGTATCAAAGTTATAGCCTAATAAACCAGCTACAACTTTGCTACATTGTGCACCCACAAAAAGTCATAGGATCCTGCTTAGAATTGAGCCCTAAGTTCATGCAATTCCATTATTAGTCTGAATTCAGACTTAAGGCAGTCTGACAGCTCGACTTTGGGCACATTTTTCTCCAAATTTTTCATGAGACCAAGGCTTAGTCCCTATAGCAAAGTCATTCTCCTTACATAGCTCTACAAAGTTGATGTGTTGACCTAGGGCAAAATCCTCATAATTTGGAAGATATAGGGCTTCAAAGTTGACCCAATTCCACTGAATTTCAAACTTAACTCAATAGAGTTCAAGTGGGGCTTTTTGCAAATAAGTCCAAATCTTAGGGTTTAAGTTGCAAATCCACATACATGTGAATCATATGAGTTAAGGTACCCTAATTTCTTGGTTTTTGCACTTAGGTTCAAAAATGTGCACACTTTTACAGATAACCCCCTAGGGTTTCAGACCAGGGTTTCTCAGGGGTCTATTTAGGGTTTTTGGTGCTTCTAGAGTTTGGATGCTAGTTAAGTCCATCCATGGTGATATTTTATGATCATTTCAACTAAGTTTTGAAGTTTTCCCTTAGTTAAGCTTTGTTTTCTCTTCTGAGTCCAGTTTAGGGTTAAGTACCCTATTCTAGGGTTTTACCCACAACCAGGCATATCCACACAACTTGTTTGAAATTTTTGCCTAGTGAATGCATTCTAGGTGTGACAAACACATGATATGCCAATGCTTATGATGTTATGCTCAAGTTTTAGTGGCAGTAACACCAGGGGTGTTACACAGCATATCCTTGAGAGTCTTTTTCTTTGTCGGGTAAGACTTGCGAAAGTACACTCCGTACTCAGGGTTTTCAAACCCATGTTGTTGTAGGTGAGGAAACAGTGGAGTTTTGCTATTCCTGTTCAAAGGTGGTACCAAAAGAGGAGCCAAAGCAGTGATCGTGCGTGCGGGAGGATGTTTGCCTCTCGATTTGAAACCAATAAACTTTTGTGCGGGGGAGTGTTTTGCCTCCCTAGTTTGTAATAATACTTTATGCACTCTAAACACCTGGTATTGTAATAATACTCTCTCTATATATTTTATGAATGTAAGTTAAGTATTGTAATCTCCTTCCGCTTATTCTTTCCTCCGATGTGATGTAATGTCTGCGTGATGGGTAAGACGCTCTTGGGCGATGTAATGAAGATACAGAGTACCGAACTTGTCGAGTGATTACGTGCACTACATGGTTGTCCGGAGTCCTTAGGACAAGGACATTTGTAGGTGGGCCTAATACCTTGGGAGGTTCCGTCACAGCTGGTATCGGAGCGAAGCCCATTTCTTCAGATATTACATAGTACTACAAAATAATTTTCAAACACTTACCTAGAAATATTATTTCATTCTTTACATTATCACTTTCTGATAGTCCCTTATCTTGTAAAGTTGGGTAACAGAGTGCAATATAGGTAGGAAGAGGGGGGTCAACGAAGGTTGATTCCTTAATTATTAGATTATGCATGCATCATGTTTAAAACCATACTAATAAATCTTCCTCTCTTATGGA
The DNA here is from genome assembly GCA_029449295.1 of Zea luxurians. Classification (NCBI taxonomy): domain Eukaryota; kingdom Viridiplantae; phylum Streptophyta; class Magnoliopsida; order Poales; family Poaceae; genus Zea; species Zea luxurians. The sequence continues at coordinate 188,107,316 of JAOPSE010000003.1, forward strand.
GATATGGCGCGCACGAAGACTACCCATCGCAAATCGACTAGACCACATGGTGTGCCACAACATCAGCTAGCCTCCAGGCATGAAGGGAGTAGTAGTGGCAGTAATGACCCAATTGGAGACCTGGAAGCCAGAGTGGAGCAACTCCGGTCAGAACTACGCCACAGGAATAGGGCACGTGAGCGGGATAGCCACCGTATTGTGGAGCCGTCAGCCGAAGTGAGTCGCCTGCAGTACGAAATTTCGGAGCATGATATGGCCATTGATTGGGCTGTCAACTCGCATTCTTTCGCTTGGGACTACGAAGCTAAAGCTCTAGCTCGCGTGGCAGAACTGAGCGCATCCCTCGAGAACCTACAAGCGTACTGTAATACGTTACATGAAGAAGTGCATGTATTGTATGATCGGTTGCACCCAGACATGCCACCAGACGTTGCTGCAATGGGAGCCTGACCGTCAGGAACAGCTAATGAAGGACCTGATGGGGAGCTAGACCTTTTTAGGCCCCCTCCTTCCATGAACCTTTCTGACGAACGATCTCCTACAGTAGGCAATGGAGCAACGAAGGATGAAGAAGACTAGAGTAGTATAGTCTAAGTATTGTACTTATGTAAAATAAGTAAGAAAAGTTTAGTTCTATAAAGGAGTCTGTATAATTATTACATTTCGGCAATGTAATATGATGGTGTATGTTGGCATGTTATATTTTTTCAAATGTTTCATTGCCTTAGATGCCATCACGGACTCGCGCACATGATGGTGCGGGGACATCCCGTGGTGGGGAAGATACTCCCAACCCACCACCGGTACCACCAACATTGGCCAAGGCTATCGTTACCATGGTCAATGCCACCGCTGATAATACGCGCTTCTTGCGCGAAATGGCGGGCAACCAATTCCAACAACACGGAGGCAGAGTTCCCCCTCAAGGACCGTGTGATACTACTTATTTGGAATTCTCTAAGACTCGACCTCCGCTCTTCGTCAAAGCAGAGGAACCTTTAGAAGCCGATGAATGGGTGAGAGTAATGGAACAGAAGTTTGGGTTAACTCGATGCACGGAGACACAAAAGCCCCTGTTCACAGCTCAGCAGCTAAGAGGGCCTACCAGTACCTGGTGGGCAAATTTTTCTGCAATTTAGCCTGTTGGACATCAGATTACCTAGGAAGAATTCAAGTTGGCATTCTGGGAACATTATGTTCCAGAGGGAGTACTCTAGATGAAGCTAGAAGAGTTTATTTGGTTAAAGCAAGGAGGAGATACGGTGATGCAGTATCTCAACAAATTCAGCCAACTCTCTCAGTATGCCATTGACCAGGTGGACACTGACTTGAAGAAAAAGAATTGTTTTATGAGGGGGCTCAATGACAGGCTTCATCGGAAAATGGCAACTTGCTTGGACCTCACCTACAGTAAGGCTATCAGTACAGCACTGGCAGTGGAAGCCAAAAATGTGGGACATGGAAAATCAAAGGGGTTGGGAGGTGAAAGGTCAAATCAAGGGCCTAAAAAGAGAACCAGGTTGGTGATCTGACCTTTTAATCAAAATTGTTCCTCGCCTCACCCACCTTCATATCCATTCAAGCAACCCGTCTTTATTCGTCCCACTACTGCCCCCGCTCCTAACAATCAGCCAAGTGCCCCTAGTACTCGTTTCCCTGCCCTTCCCAGTTCTTCCAGTGCGTGCTTCAACTATGGAAAGTCCGGACATTTCATCAAGGACTGCCCATATCCGAAGCAAAATAAATCCAACTTTCAGCAGCCCTCTGGGAACTCAAATCAAGGAAAGGGGAACACGGCCAACACTTCAATGGGCAAGAATTTCAAGGAAGCTGGACGGGTCTATTATACCTAGGTGGCTACAACACCGGACGGCGAACTGGTGATGATGGGTATGTTCCTTGTTGCCAATCACCCAGCAGTTATCCTCTTCGATTCTGGTGCATCACATATCTTCATAGGCAAGAATTTTGTGGAGAAATATTGCATACTTTGCACTGAATCGAAGGAGGGATTTGTTATCCACTCACATGGGGACGGATATTTACTAAGGAAGTAGCCTTCCATATACCAGTAACATTGGCCGGACAGGAAGTTCTTACAAACATGATTGTTATAAAGGGGCAATACATAGATGTAATTCTAGGCATGAACTGGTTAGCCTAGCATAAGGCCATCATCAATGCAAACTTAAGGACCATTAAATTAAGTCATGTTCATGAAGAGATCTAGTTGTCCATCCCTGTAACTATCCTAGCCAAAGCCTCTAGACGAGTTTATGAGGCTATCTGTGGTAGAACCGCCCGTATTATTCCAGCTTAAGTGCCCAAGTCACTGTAACACCCCTGGTGTTACGATAACTAAAACCTTGTCATGTCATCATCTGCACTTGCATTAACTACTTGATACACCTAGAATGCATTCACTAGGTCAAAAAATTCAATGAATGTGGTGTTGTGTATAAGAGTATAGGGCTCAGATTAAGAACTTTGCTTAAGACATGGGAAGAGAAGTCGTCTCTTGAGCAAGTAGTAAGCTGGCTTAGAATTTAAAGTATTAAAGGCAAGTCCTAAAGTCTATAGCAACCTTGTTTTCAAAGCTAGATCAAGTGGAAGAAATACTTGGGCCGAAGGATTGACCTCAAAACCCTAAGTGAGATTTGAAAACCTTCCTTGTGATTTGTGGATAAGCAAAGCAACTCCTAAACCAAGGACACTTTGGACATGAGTTTCATGTACTAGAGTTGGATTGAGATTAAGGAGTCACTTGTCTTTTAGGAGTATGAATTGAGTTGGTAAATCACTAGATGAGAAGAAGTCACATTTGAAACCCTAAACTAGCCCAAAAGTGGAATTCAAAATCTAGAAAGAATTTGACAAAAGTCCATATATCAAAGTTGTAGAGCTTGGAAAAGTGGATATATTTCTTATTTGGAGATTCCTAAGTTGTGTGGAAGAATTTGGAGTTAAGTACAAAAATTCAGTTTTGGGTTCATTTTGGAATTGCTGAAAATAATATAAACTAGACAACTTTGGACCCTTGTAACTTCTGATCTAAAATCATTTTGAAGATAATCATTATAACAAAGTCATAGAGCTACATGAGGAGTACAAGTTTTGTTAAGTCACCTAGCCCTAACACTCTATGGAACTTGGAGAAAAACTAGTCCAAATTAGAGCTGTCAGAAATTGTAGATTTCAGACTTAGTGAAATTCAGATTCTGAATTTCAGCAATTGGAGCAAACTTTGGGCTATTGTAGTTTGGAATTCAAGAGGCTTTGGTTAATGGTCACTATATAAAACTTATAGAGGAACTATAGGAGTATACATTTTTTTAAGAAACGTTCCCTAGAAGCATTTGGAACCTAGGAAGAAGAGTGGTTCAATGTGGTGCTGCTATGTTTCTGAATTTTCAGATTGTGAATAGTAGCTGAATCTGGAATTCAGTATTGATGGCTGTTTTGGAGCTCATTTGTGGATGTTCTATAAGGTTTTAGACTATGGTGCTTATAGAGGAATTAAAGACCATATATTGGTGAACAACTTCCTTAAAAGGTGATGGACATGATCCCATACAAGAATTGGAGTAACAACTGCTTAAAGTGGGATTGTGTTGTGGCTGAAACTGAATTATATTCAGTTATTGAAAACTGAATTTCAGTAAAAGGAGCTGAGTTTGGAGCCCATTTGTGACTGATTCATGTAGATTTAGACTAATGGTTCCATAGCAAAGTTGTGGACCATAGTAAAGTGAACAATTTTGCTAAAGTGAGATGGACCTGGTTCCACATAAATTTTGGAGTAAAAGTGGCCAAAAGGTGGACTGTCAGGTGTTGGGGTTCAGACTTTGAATAATATTCAAGTCTGAATATGTGTGTTTTTACCCAACTTTGAGGCCTTGTGGTAATAAATCCAAAGAGATTTGGGTTAAGATTCTGTAGCAAAATGAGAGACCAGATGTAGATGAACAAGTTTTGTGCAAAGAGTGGGCTTGCTACTGTATGGAATTTAGAGAACAGCCTGCTGCAAAATTCTCTGTCAGACTTTGTAGGTGCTGTTTCAGTTAAACTGAAACTGTGTTTCAGTGAGGTTTGCTCAACTTTAGAGCACCATAACTCTTGAATTATGGGCATCTGGCCTTAGGATACTGCAACAAACTTGTAGAGCTGTGTTAGGTGAGCAAATTCTGTGAACCAAAATCAGCCTGTTGTCACTGAGAATTTGGAGAAAAGTGGATTCCATGTTAGGCTGTCAGGTGGGTGTTATGCTGTTTCAGACATTGGAACTCGACATTTCAGAGGTTTTGGCTATACCTTGGGGTACCATAACTTTTGTTCTATATGTTTTCAGTTATGGGTTGCTATCCCAAGTTGGTAGAGATATGTTTAGAGAATAATTTCTACTAAGCATGGTAGGTCTGTTTTGAGGGGAATTGTGAAATGTCAGGGAATGAATATGGAGGAGGGGTATGGAGCAGCAGGATAGATGAAGTTGGATTCAGTGTTTAATGGGATCATTGAAGAATATCACCTCTCTCCCTGTGCTTTACTTGTGTGTTGGGATGAAGACATGGATGAAGTACACAACCAAGGTTTTAGAGACCTCAACTCCCTACAGAAAATATCAAGGTTGTACTGATTTAGAGGTAGTGGTGTGAATGGTTCAGATAACTGAATCTAGAACAGACTGGGGTGCAGAAAATATCTTCTCCCCATGCTGAGTTTCATCTGTTGGTAGGGATTGAGGTAGAGATGGAGATATGAAAGCAGTGCATAGTTCGTGTGCTAGGAGCTTTTCTCCACTAAAAATATCTAGTTTGGACTGTTGTGAAGTAGTGAGCAGTGAGTAATTATTAGTTTTGTTTAATGTCTGCACTAAGGGAACAAAGGAGATACTTGTGTGCTGGGATTGAGATAAGAATGAACTAGACAACAAACATTCTAGTGGCCTCACCCCTGGAAAAAAATATCAAGCATGGACACTGCTATTTCTTTTGTCCTTATTCCTGGACAAATTGGATATTTGTGTGCTATAATTATGAAACAATCCAAGTTCAGTGCCTTGGCTAGGTTTCAGTGCTAGCGTGGGTCAAAGGAGCAGCACCACGTGTATACTTCGTGCTGTGTTGGCGCCCTTGGAGCTCTCCTTTGCTGTGTTCTAGCCAGCTCAAGAACCACTGCATCTGCCCCCTATATTTTGTACCTTGGGCTGCCGTATTCAGTGAAGATTTCTTCCTTGCCCTCAAATTCTAGCCAAAGTTCACTGCTTGAGTGTGCAGTCCTTACGTACTGCTGGTATAACCCTCTCCTTAGCCCAGGTTTGCCCCCTTCTCCCCATGGATTGGATGCGCTCAGTGACACACCCCTTTCCCTTGCCTATATATTCTGTAATTTGGGGCTAGTTATTTTGGAGCTCCTCACTGCCCTTAACTTCCAGCTAAGACTCTTTTCATATGCGAGGTGTTCCTGGTGTTCTTAAGTCTACACAGCTCCCTCCCTAGCCACCAAAAATTGGTCTGTCCAGAGGCCGGGCACACCATCAACTGTGTCTATGGTGACCACTCCGGTCAGTTTGCCGCCTTGCTGTGGTCGGAGAAATTCAAAAAGGTATTGGTCCATTTTATGCGTGTTCTGTGATCACCATGTGACAGTGAAGCGCACCAAGTTGATGCTTCTAACGCTACTACTGTATGCTGACCGGAACAGGGTCGTGCCGTCGTGATCTAGCGTTGTGGACAGCTCCACCGTCGACCAGCCGAAAGTTGTCTTCCCCGAGCATTCACGCGAGCATTGAGACTTAGGTACGACGGTGACCCTCTTCGTGCACTTGATTGAAAATCCATTGCATGGTGGCCTTGGAATCGGGTTCGCCAGGCCGAATGTTTCACCGTTGTCGTGGTAGGTTGCTCATACTCCCCTTGTTGTTTGATTGAACTCTACCACATGGATACCTCGAGATAGAACTCGCCGGATCGGTTGTTCCGCCGCCATCGTCGATGACGTTGTCCTCAAGTATCCACGAGTCAATAAGTTCGTACCTAGGTCCACTATAGTTTGGGGAGTATGTTGGTGTCATCGTCCTAGCGGGTGTGCATCACGGTGACCGAACCAGTGGCAGCTCGCCGGAGTTGAGCATGGCTGAATCGTGGCTAGGTATTTGTGAATGAGCCAAAACCAAGGGGCCATGGTGCAATGGTCAATGTCACGGGTAACAGTGTATCGTCTCGATATTGATTTATTTAGAGCGCGGGGACCTTTTTGCAAGATGTGCGCATGCAAGAGTGGGCTCCCCAGTCGTGGGCCAGGTTTTCCCGGTGTTGGGCCGGCTAGGTTGGTTCTGGCCTAGAACTGTTCACAGTTTTGTGTTTTTCTTTTACCAGAGAACTTGAGAATTGTGTCGCAAATTATAGAAAAATCCAAAATTAGTGAGACCAATTTTGTTGGATGTCTAAATTCATGAACTCTTAGATAAAAATGGTTTTAGGACTTTTAGAGCTGTTAGCAAATTTTAAGTGAATTTAGGGTGCTCTTTGAAGGACTATTGAAATTTTAGAAATAAGAGTTGAGCACCAAAAATCATGAAATTTTTTTTGGAGATGCTTGTTATCAGAAGTTGAACCCTTGGGCACAGTTTGGAACTATTTGGATATGATTTTCTTTATTGACCATGAAGAAAAGGATTTCACCTAGGAAGTGAGGACACCTAGTAGCTTAGTGAAGAGATGAAGTTGCTTAAAAAGTTTTAAGATTTTGGATGAGATCTAAGATGGATTAGTTCTCAGGTTTGCCTAAGTGAATCCGATTTGGCCTCTATTAGCAAGTGTTGGTGGTGTAAAACCATGTGTATACTTGTCATGTGTTTTAGTTTGAGGTATTTATGTTTCCCACCTCTCCTTGTGAGAGTTTGCATTTCATATCATAACATAAGCATACATGTATTTGTAATTGACTTGTAGAACACCTAGAAGAAGTGGTGTTTGAAGGAGTCTACTCCAGTGCCTGCTCATCAAGTGGATGGAGCTAACTAACTGATGATTGGGTAGAAGGATCTAGGCCTCTTCACTGCAACAAAGGCAAGCCCCGGTGCATGCAACCCCTTCCTTGTGTTTTTAAAATATTTTTACACTTTAAGTCTAGCGAAATGTGCATTAGGTTTATAGGAGTTGCTTGGAAACCCTTTGATGCATTGCCTTCCTTGATATCCATTCCTTTAAAGATACTTCTGGTGAAGTATCAAAAATATGATTTACAAAAATGCTTAGCCCGCTTAAATCTTGTGGATAGAGGTTGTCTTTTGCAATACTGCCTAGCTCAGGGGTTATCCTGAGGAAAGATGGCTTCTACCTGCAAGAATATATTTTCTTTGGGAGCATGGTGGGATCTTACTGCAAAGTTCCCTATGATGCTCTTTCCATCCTAAGGAACACAAACAATCCTAAGGATGGAAGTACTTAAATCGGGACTTGGGCTAGGAACAGGTGATGTTCTACCCAGGTTGATTAAGGATTGGATGCGTATGTAGGCTTGATGATCGAGGACCCTTTAACTGGTCACATGCCTCGTCATGGGTAAGCTTTGCCTCGGGCAGACTAAGGCCAGAATAAGATAACACGAAATGGGCGTGGAGCGGTGGCTGGAGTAGCGTGTACCCTCCGTAGCAAGAGGCTGGACGGTGGTGTATCTGTGCTCTCGGTTTGCGTGAACCTGATCTGGTCTTAAGGACCCCGGTGGCGGGTTGACATATGCAAGGGTTAAGTGCTACATATGTCGTGTGATCAGAGATCCTCAGCTGAGTATAATCGATTCGGATCGCCGTACCTTCGCGGTTATGAAGACTTGGTCACTGCCCTACAACCTAAGTCAGGATGTGAACATTATGAATAAAAATGATGTTGTATTGATGAGATGGTGAAATTAGACTAGATGCAAATAGAGTCTATTAATACTTAATATGGCGTTAAAATATTGAAAGTAAGACTCACTTTAGTAAGCTATTTCTGCAAAAGTATCTAAGTTGATTCTTGCTAAAGCCTCTCCTTGATTCCTAAATCCAGCATACCCTTGAGAGTCTTTTCTTTAGTCGGGTAAGTCTTGCTGAGTAATTCCATACTCAGGGTTTTATTCCCTGTTGTTTTTCAGGTCTTAGTTTTGTGCTGCTGATGATGGTGTTAAGTGCCGGTGGGCTCGGCCTTCTTATAAGTTTAAGTAACTCCCTTATACTTCTTATTGAGGATGGTCATTTGAGCTAGCATATATTTCAAACTTATAATCACTCCGATAAAATAATGTAAAATTTTTGTAACTTGTAAAATTTGGTAATAATATTTCCGCTGCAAAAATATTGGTGTGTGTGATCTGTGTTACTTAATCCCGCGGTTCTGGTTGTAAGTGGTTTATCCGATGTCCTTGGGGCAATCGGACGGATCCTGTTAAGTTATTTAGTGCACATGCATAGCTGTCTGAGGTCTTTGAGACAAGGACAGGTGCATGTAGGCCCAATAACTTGGGAGGTTCTGCCATAGCTGGTATCGGAGCTGGATTAAGTATATACGGTCACATACGTATTTTTAAAACAAAAGTTTTGATTTCGGAAAACCTATTTTCAACTAAACACATTGATTGGCTTTGAAAAACAGTTTTGAAAAACTATAATGCTAGCGACATCCTCTGTTAAGCCCTAAACTAAGGACTATAAGGTGGCTTAGTTTAAGATACTAACCACTAACCCGCAACTATAATGCAATTTTTTTTGCAGGTACACTAACTAAACCCTAGGAAAGTGCGACTAGTGATCAATAACGGAGTGAGTAGGTATGCCACCGCCATAGAACGTGAAAGCCACTATATGTTGGCAAGAATTGTGAGGACGAATAGGACGAGCATGCATCATGACATACAATTTTAAGTTAAGCCCCCTATATAGTAGCTTAGTACATGTTTCATCTATCCTATTCATGCTACCTATCTTTGCTTTTCTATACTACCCTTTTCCTATTCATGAAGCCTTGAGACTCAGTGGTGGACCAGTAGTTTGTAAGGTACAATTGCCAAAGAATTTGTCAACAGTGCACAACATGTTCCACGTGTCCTAGTTAAAGAAATGTCTTCGAATCCCCGAGCATGTTATCGAGAATTTAGGTGTTAACCTTGAACTAGATTTAACCCACTTGGAATGTTCCATAAAGGTTTTGGATTAAAAGGATTGGGTCACTCGAAGATGAGTTATCAAGTTTTACTAGATACAGTGGAACCAACACCCGAAAGATAAAGCTACTTGGGAATCAGAGGAGTATTTAGAAAGACATTTCCTGAATTCCTAGTTTCTTCTAAGCCTTAAGTTTTGTGTAGTTGTCCCTGATGTGAACCAACAGGGGCACACTCCCTGCCTTGTAGTAGTAATGGGGAAATAAGCCAGTGACGTATTTCCTTTTTCATTATCTAGCCTAGAGTTTTAAATCTCGGGACGAGATTTCTTTTTAAGGGGGGAAGGCTGTAACACCCCTGGTGTTACGATAACTAAAACCTTGTCATGTCATCATCTGCACTTGCATTAACTGCTTGATACACCTAGAATGCATTCACTAGGTCAAAAATTTTCAATGAATGTGGTGTTGTGTATAAGAGTATAGGGCTCAGATTAAGAACTTTGCTTAAGACATGGGAAGAGAAGTCGTCTCTTGAGCAAGTAGTAAGCTGGCTTAGAATTTAAAGTATTAAAGGCAAGTCCTAGAGTCTATAGCAACCTTGTTTTCAAAGTTAGATCAAGTGGAAGAAATACTTGGGCCGAAGGATTGACCTCAAAACCCTAAGTGAGATTTGAAAACCTTCCTTGTGATTTGTGGATAAGCAAAGCAACTCCTAAACCAAGGACACTTTGGACATGAGTTTCATGTACTAGAATTGGATTGAGATTAAGGAGTCACTTGTCTTTTAGGACTATGAATTGAGTTGGTAAATCACTAGATGAGAAGAAGTCACATTTGAAACCCTAAACTAGCCCAAAAGTGGAATTCAAAATCTAGAAAGAATTTGACAAAAGTCCATATATCAAAGTTGTAGAGCTTGGAAAAGTGGATATATTTCTTATTTGGAGATTCCTAAGTTGTGTGGAAGAATTTGGAGTTAAGTACAAAAATTCAGTTTTGGGTTCATTTTGGAATTGCTGAAAATAATATAAACTAGACAACTTTGGACCCTTGTAACTTCTGATCTAAAATCATTTTGAAGATGATCATTATAAAAACGTCATAGAGCTACATGAGGAGTACAAGTTTGGTTAAGTCACCTAGCCCTAACACTCTATGGAACTTGGAGAAAAACTAGTCCAAAGTAGAGCTGTCAGAAATTGTAGATTTCAGACTTAGTGAAATTCAGATTCTGAATTTCAGCAATTGGAGCAAACTTTGGGCTATTGTAGTTTGGAATTCAAGAGGCTTTGGTTAATGGTCACTATATAAAACTTGTAGAGGAACTATAGGAGTATACACTTTTTTAAGAAACTTTCCCTAGAAGCATTTGGAACCTAGGAAGAAGAGTGGTTCAAAGTGGTGCTGCTATGTTTCTGAATTTTCAGATTGTGAATAGTAGCTGAATCTGGAATTCAGTATTGATGGCTGTTTTGGAGCTCATTTGTGGATGTTCTATAAGGTTTTAGACTATGGTGCTTATAGAGGAATTAAAGACCATATATTGGTGAACAACTTCCTTAAAAGGTGATGGACATGATCCCATACAAGAATTGGAGTAACAACTGCTTAAAGTGGGATTGTGTTGTGGCTGAAACTGAATTATATTCAGTTATTGAAAACTGAATTTCAGTAAAAGGAGCTGAGTTTGGAGCCCATTTGTGACTGATTCATGTAGATTTAGACTAATGGTTCCATAGCAAAGTTGTGGACCATAGTAAAGTGAACAATTTTGCTAAAGTGAGATGGACCTGGTTCCACATAAATTTTGGAGAAAAAGTGGCCAAAAGGTGGACTGTCAGGTGTTGGGGTTCAGACTTTGAATAATATTCAAGTCTGAATATGTGTGTTTTTACCCAACTTTGAGGCCTTGTGGTAATAAATCCAAAGAGATTTGGGTTAAGATTCTATAGCAAAATGAGAGACCAGATGTAGATGAACAAGTTTTGTGCAAAGAGTGGGCTTGCTACTGTATGGAATTTAGAGAACAGCCTGCTGCAAAATTCTTTGTCAGACTTTGTAGGTGCTGTTTCAGTTAAACTGAAACTGTGTTTCAGTGAGGTTTGCTCAACTTTAGAGCACCATAACTCTTGAATTATGGGCATCTGGCCTTAGGATACTGCAACAAACTTGTAGAGCTGTGTTAGGTGAGCAAATTCTGTGAACCAAAATTAGCCTGTTGTCACTGAGAATTTGGAGAAAAGTGGATTCCATGTTAGGCTGTCAGGTGGGTGTTATGCTGTTTCAGACATTGGAACTCGACATTTCAGAGGTTTTGGCTATACCTTGGGGTACCATAACTTTTGTTCTATATGTTTTCAGTTATGGGTTGCTATCCCAAGTTGGTAGAGATATGTTTAGAGAATAATTTCTACTAAGCATGGTAGGTCTGTTTTGAGGGGAATTGTGAAATGTCAGGGAATGAATATGGAGGAGGGGAATGGAGCAGCAGGATAGATGAAGTTGGATTCAGTGTTTAATGGGATCATTGAAGAATATCACCTCTCTCCCTGTGCTTTACTTGTGTGTTGGGATGAAGACATGGATGAAGTACACAACCAAGGTTTTAGAGACCTCAACTCCCTACAGAAAATATCAAGGTTGTACTAATTTAGAGGTAGTGGTGTGAATGGTTCAGATAACTGAATCTAGAACAGACTGGGGTGCAGAAAATATCTTCTCCCCATGCTGAGTTTCATCTGTTGGTAGGGATTGAGGTAGAGATGGAGATATGAAGGCAGTGCATAGTTCGTGTGCTAGGAGCTTTTCTCCACTAAAAATATCTAGTTTGGACTGTTGTGAAGCAGTGAGCAGTGAGTAATTATTAGTTTTGTTTGCTGTCTGCACTAAGGGAACAAAGGAGATACTTGTGTGCTGGGATTGAGATAAGAATGAACTGGACAACAAACATTCTAGTGGCCTCACCCCTGGAAAAAAATATCAAGCATGGACACTCCTATTTCTTTTGTCCTTATTCCTGGACAAATTGGATATTTGTGTGCTATAATTATGAAACAATCCAAGTTCAGTGCCTTGGCTAGGTTTCAGTGCTAGCGTGGGTCAAAGGAGCAGCACCACGTGTATACTTCGTGCTGTGTTGGCGCCCTTGGAGCTCTCCTTTGCTGTGTTCTAGCCAGCTCAAGAACCACTGCATCTGCCCCCTATATTTAGTACCTTGGGCTGCCGTATTCAGTGAAGATTTCTTCCTTGCCCTCAAATTCTAGCCAAAGTTCACTGCTTTAGTGTGCAGTCCTTATGTACTGCTGGTATAACCCTCTCCTTAGCCCAGGTTTGCCCCCTTCTCCCCATGGATTGGATGCGCTCAGTGACACACCCCTTTCCCTTGCCTATATATTCTGTAATTTGGGGCTAGTTATTTTGGAGCTCCTCACTGCCCTTAACTTCCAGCTAAGACTCTTTTCATATGCGAGGTGTTCCTGGTGTTCTTAAGTCTACACAGCTCCCTCCCTAGCCACCAAAAATTGGTCTGTCCAGAGGCCGGGCACACCATCAACTGTGTCTATGGTGACCACTCCGGTCAGTTTGCCGCCTTGCTGTGGTCGGAGAAATTCAAAAAGGTATTGGTCCATTTTATGCGTGTTCTGTGATCACCATGTGACAGTGAAGCGCACCAAGTTGATGCTTCTAACGCTACTACTGTATGCTGACCGGAACAGGGTCGTGCCGTCGTGATCTAGCGTTGTGGACAGCTCCATCGTCGACCAGCCGAAAGTTGTCTTCCCCGAGCATTCACGCGAGCATTGAGACTTAGGTACGACGGTGACCCTCTTCGTGCACTTGATTGAAAATCCATTGCATGGTGGCCTTGGAATCGGGTTCGCCAGGCCGAATGTTTCACCGTTGTCATGGTAGGTTGCTCATACTCCCCTTGTTGTTTGATTGAACTCTACCACATGGATACCTCGAGATAGAACTCGCCGGATCGGTTGTTCCGCCGCCATCGTCGATGACGTTGTCCTCAAGTATCCACGAGTCAATAAGTTCGTACCTAGGTCCACTATAGTTTGGGGAGTATGTTGGTGTCATCGTCCTAGCGGGTGTGCATCACGGTGACCGAACCAGTGGCAGCTCGCCGGAGTTGAGCATGGCTGAATCGTGGCTAGGTATTTGTGAATGAGCCAAAACCAAGGGGCCATGGTGCAATGGTCAATGTCACGGGTAACAGTGTATCGTCTCGATATTGATTTATTTAGAGCGCGGGGACCTTTTTGCAAGATGTGCGCATGCAAGAGCGGGCTCCCCAGTCGTGGGCCAGGTTTTCCCGGTGTTGGGCCGGCTAGGTTGGTTCTGGCCCAGAACTGTTCACAGTTTTGTGTTTTTCTTTTACCAGAGAACTTGAGAATTGTGTCGCAAATTATAGAAAAATCCAAAATTAGTGAGACCAATTTTGTTGGATGTCTAAATTCATGAACTCTCAGATAAAAATGGTTTTAGGACTTTTAGAGCTGTTAGCAAATTTTAAGTGAATTTAGGGTGCTCTTTGAAGGACTATTGGAATTTTAGAAATAAGAGTTGAGCACCAAAAATCATGAAATTTTTTTTGGAGATGCTTGTTATCAGAAGTTGAACCCTTGGGCACAGTTTGGAACTCTTTGGATATGATTTTCTTTATTGCCCATAAAGAAAAGGATTTCACCTAGGAAGTGAGGACACCTAGTAGCTTAGTGAAGAGATGAAGTTGCTTAAAAAGTTTTAAGATTTTGGATGAGATCTAAGATGGATTAGTTCTCAGGTTTGCCTAAGTGAATCCGATTTGGCCTCTATTAGCAAGTGTTGGTGGTGTAAAACCATGTGTATACTTGTCATGTGTTTTAGTTTGAGGTATTTATGTTTCCCACCTCTCCTTGTGAGAGTTTGCATTTCATATCATAACATAAGCATACATGTATTTGTAATTGACTTGTAGAACACCTAGAAGAAGTGGTGTTTGAAGGAGTCTACTCCAGTGCCTGCTCATCAAGTGGATGGAGCTAACTAATTGATGATTGGGTAGAAGGATCTAGGCCTCTTCACTGCAACAAAGGCAAGCCCCGGTGCATGCAACCCCTTCCTTGTGTTTTTAAAATATTTTTACACACTTTAAGTCTAGCGAAATGTGCATTAGGTTTATAGGAGTTGCTTGGAAACCCTTTGATGCATTGCCTTCCTTGATATCCATTCCTTTATAGATACTTCTGGTGAAGTATCAAAAATATGATTTACAAAAATGCTTAGCCCGCTTAAATCTTGTGGATAGAGGTTGTCTTTTGCAATACTGCCTAGCTCAGGGGTTATCCTAAGGAAGGATGGCTTCTACCTGCAAGAATATATTTTCTTTGGGAGCATGGTGGGATCTTACTGCAAAGTTCCCTGTGATGCTCTTTCCATCCTAAGGAACACAAACAATCCTAAGGATGGAAGTACTTAAATCGGGACTTGAGCTAGGAATAGGTGATGTTCTACCAAGGTTGATTAAGGATTTGGTGTGTATGTAGGCTTGATGATCGAGGACCCTTTAACTGGTCACATGCCTCGTCATGGGTAAGCTTTGCCTCAGGCAGACTAAGGCCAGAATAAGATAACACGAAATGGGCGTGGAGCGGTGGCGGGAGTAGCGTGTACCCTCCGTAGCAAGAGGCTGGACTGTAGTGTATCTGTGCTCTCGGTTTGCGTGAACCTGATCTGGTCTTAAGAACCCCGGTGGCGGGTTGACATATGCAAGGGTTAAGTGCTACATATGTCGTGTGATCGGAGATCCTCATCTGAGTATAATCGATTCGGATCGCCGTACCTTCGCGGTTATGAAGACTTGGTCACTGCCCTACAACCTAAGTTAGGATGTGAACATTATGAATAAAAATGATGTTGCATTGATGAGATGGTGAAATTAGACTAGATGCAAATAGAGTCTATTAATACTTAATATGGCGTTAAAATATTGAAAGTAAGGACTCACTTTAGTAAGCTATTTCTGCAAAAGTATCTAAGTTGATTCTTGCTAAAGCCTCTCCTTGATTACTAAATCTAGCATACCCTTGAGAGTCTTTTCTTTAGTCGGGTAAGTCTTGCTGATAAATTCCATACTCAGGGTTTTATTCCCTGTTGTTTTTCAGGTCCTAGTTTTGTGCTGCTGATGATGGTGTTAAGTGCCGGTGGGCTCGGCCTTCTTATAAGTTTAAGTAACTCCCTTATACTTCTTATTGAGGATAGTCATTTGAGCTAGCATATATTTCAAACTTATAATCACTCCGATAAAATAATGTAAAATTTTTGTAACTTGTAAAATTTGGTAATAATATTTCTGCTGCAAAAATATTGGTGTGTGTGATTTGTGTTACTTAATCCCGCGGTTCTGGTTGTAAGTGGTTTATCCGATGTCCTTGGGGCAATCGGACGGATCCTGTTAAGTTATTTAGTGCACATGCATAGCTGTCTAAGGTCTTTGAGACAAGGACAGGTGCATGTGGGCCCAATAACTTGGGAGGTTCTGCCACAGTCACGCCTCAGAGGTTACAACGCACTTAAATCGGAATAACCCGCTAGTCCCTCAGATCTAGTCTGATAAAGCCACTTATCCAGGATCGAATACTAGAAACTCACTCGAAGGTGAGTCATAGAAGAAATACAATAAAACAGGAAACCTCGAATTAAAGTACTGGAGTTATTACATAAATCGGATTTTTCAAGTAAACTAAAATAAGTTCATAAGGTAAACTGCAGCGGATAATCGATATCGTCGAAAGTGAGGAATAGGGCAAGGCCTAGCCCATTACTCCTCCTGCTCCTCTCCTGCTGGAGCAGCATCTCACTTGACCGTCCAACCCGATGGCAGGGTGGTAGGCCAAGTCACACCATCAACCATATCCTAAAGCGTACCTGCAAAAATTATGCCACAAGCAAGGCTGAGTATACTAATACTCAGCTAGACTTACCCGGTGTGAGGAATCTACTCCTCTACCTCTAGACCATGCAACTGTTTGGCTGAGGGGTTTGGTTTGCCAAAAGCACTAGCTGAGTCTAAAATAAATTTTAGCTTTCCCAATTCTAGTATCATTACTTTTAGCTAAGTTTGCTCCTTCTAAGCATACATGGTAGCAATCATTTAACACAATCAACATGTTATCTCAAGTAAACCACGTTTCACTTCTTACTCAATGTAGTACAAGGGGTCAAGCAGTCTCATTAGCTGCAAGAAGCAGACGATTCGAATCGAGTTTTTAAACCTTGTGAGATAAACCTAAACACACGACATGTAGGGGCACTCTGTCCCACGCACGTCAACCGTCCCCATCGATTCCCCGTTTGCGGCCAGGGCTCACCGCCTTGGCATACAATGCTCCACCGACCCTGGCTGCCGCCGTGCAGTGATCGCACTTGTAGCCACCATAGCTAGCATGGGAGACCCAGTCTCAGGACAAGTGAGGAGTAAAGTCCGCTCCCGGCGTCACTCAGGTACTAGGTTTACCGGTTACCATATATCCCGACATGTGTTTAGTACGTTCAAACGCTTGACACAGGTATCCACACATTAATCCTTAATTCCTTTTCTCGTCTCATGGACAAGGCATCCACCCTAGATCCAAGTCCATAGACCATCATAGATCTCGTTATGAAGATGAATACAATCAATTCCTGACCTCGCGCAAGTGCTAGAAAATTCACTTGACTTCTATCGAGATCCTAATTAGCAAAGCAGCTAATCGACCTAGCATACTAGTATCCATATCAAAAAGGAATCCTGAATTCATGCAATTAGGGTTTCAAGCAACTCCTACACTTAAGTGCACATTGTAAGCCTACAAACATTAAGTGTAGTAAAATTGCATATAAATTTGGTTATGCATAAAACTGGGGCTTGCCTTCGATTGCTGGGGCTGCGGGGAGGTCCTCGATGGCAGGCTCGGGAGCTGGCTCCTAGTCTTCCTCGTGGACAGCTCCTGCTCATGAAAGAGCACGTACTATCCGTCAGCGAGGTTGCAATCTAATGAATACAAGGGATAAGATATATGTATGGTATGTATGCAATTTTAGCAATTAAAATTGTATGGTGAAAGTTTAATAAAAAGTAGAGCTAAATCTTGCTACTAGAGATTTCTGTGGTATACTTAGTAAATTAGGGTCAAGTTTGATTACTGACTGGTGAGACTATTTTTTAGTGTTCCTCTGATTTCCCTTTTTTATGTTTTAGTGAAATTTTAACAAGATTCCTAGCTGCATTTTTTGGGGTGAGACTTATTAATCTTTCTAATCTATCTCTTCTTTTCCATTTTCTTTTAGGTCCTTCAGGTGGGTTTGAACTACAAGTTAGTGATAGAAATTTCCAAAAATTCTGCAAAAATCACAGTGGCTTCTCAGTGGTGTATAACCTTCTGTCTCAAAGTTTGGGGCTTAAAAAGTGAGGGGCTCTCTATACAAAATTATCAAATATTAGGGCGGAGGGGGTGCTTTGGACTACAACTCTTCTTCAACAAAAGGTTATTCTCTAAGGATTATTTTTGCTAGCATCTAGGTGTAATAACATGACTTTGTACCAAATTTCAGTCACTAATACTTATTAGTTATTTTACTATGATCTTCTAAATTTTCTAGCCAAAGGGGTGCTTTCTACTACCACTATACTTGAAAAATATCAAACAACAGATTTATAATTTTTCCTATCTTCTTCCTCGCGAAAGAGAAATCATTCTAGAATTTGGTAACTTTTTGCTTAAGGGAAAGGGTGGTAGGAATTCTTGGATTATGTGGCCTTTTTCATGGGGTAGGGGTAATGGGTGCTATTTTGTAGTTTTGAATAGGTTTTGCATTTTTCTCTGGTGGTCTACTTCATCAATAATTTGGTAAAAATTCATTTGCCCATTGTTTCACAATTTTTTGGCTTTCTTATGATTTAATTGGAACATGGCTAAAAATCATGTTTTAATTGTTCAACCCACTTATGGTGATGGGCTGGGGTGTTTATCATTTTTGTAGTGGTGTTCTAGTAGTTAGGAGTCTACTAAATTTTTCTTACCAATTTTGAAATGGTCCTTATATTTTTAATTATGGCCTTTCTGGATTTATTTGTGCCTAATAAATTGTTTCACCTTGGATCTGTTATGGACTAAGGTTCTTTTTATTTTTCCTAGGTTCTTTATTACTTAAGTGGACTAGGAAAAATATATTCATCCACTGTTCATTATTTTCTAGTGTCTTTCCCATTTTCCTATATTTTGGACAGATCTAGTTTTTAATAGCAAAACTTGAGTTAATCTTGTATACTGGGGTGCTTAATATTTTTAAACAATGCCTAAGTTGGGTTTGGACTTCTACAAATTTTCTTAAGTCTAGCATGGAAGCATAACTATTTTTCTTCATTTAAATAAGGTTTGGGCAGTTTCTTTATTTAATTCCAAACTCTAAAATTTAATACAGAAAGCATAGAGTTCAGTATTTTTATTCAATAGTTCATAATATCCTGAATCCAGTAAAATTGGTTTGACTAAATTTGGTTAGATATTTCTCAAGATATAAATTTCCTAAGTTCTCTGCTTATTTTAAAAGAATAAACAGAAATAGATAAAGGAAAAAGGGTTTTGCATTGGGGTCCCTGGCGAAAATTTCTAAGTTTCATTGTAGATGGGTCATCGGGTTACTATTCACATGAGTCTTTGACTACGCTGAAAACCCCCTAGGGTTCTGCTAAATCCAACCCGCGGTCCTTCCCCTAATGAAACTGTAACCGCAGCGGAGGAAAGGGGTGGAGGGGCTTACCGGCGGCGAGATTGCTCCGGTGAAGTGGTCGAGGGTGTAGGAGAGGTCTTGACGGTCAAGCCGATGTGTGGATCGTCTCCGGTGACGGTCGGAGTAGGTCGGTCTACGCGCGCAGGCGGGCGAGCTCGTCGGAGGCGAGGACTCCGACCTAACCAGGGCAGTAAAGTTCAATTGAATTGGTCAGTGTGCTTCACTAGGTGCTAGGGAAGACGTAGGAGCGAGTAATTGGATTATGGCTTACCGGTTAGTCGTGCCCAGGTGCGCCGGCGGGGATTACAACTCCGGCGAGGGTGGAACGGCTTCTCCTGTGAAGTAGTGCCCGGTTTCTTGCTTCGGGGAGCTCTACGGGGCTCTGGGGAAGCTAACCGAGGTGCGGGATTGAGTGGGGATGGCTTGGAGGGGTCTAGCCACGGTGGCCGAGCGCTCGGGTTGCTTGGCGGGCGGCGCAGAGCTCGCCGGAGCAAAGTGCTGGGCTTGAGAAGTTAAGTGAGGCACGGAGGGAGTACGGTCGAGGCTTCCTTGCTCTTATAGACGCGGTGCGGTGCACGGGCGGGCATGGACCGACGTGGGCACGTGGGCGTGCACGGCTGGGCGCAAGTGCACAAACTGGCGTGAACCGGACGTGTCAGTCGTGATCGAACACGTGGCGCCAGTGTTTCTGCCCAAGTTCTAATGTCGATAGGGCACAGATCTTTGCGAATTTGGGCAAGATCGTTGTGTAAGATTTGTTCTCCCGACTATGCTCTGTCATTTGCGCGTGGAGCCGAGCGATTTTGGGTCAAGGGCAAAGAGTTGTCGCCTCGCCAATGTGGCAGTGTCACAAGGCCGAGTTCCGAGGCAAATCCCTGCCAAGATCGTGTCAAACGGCCAAGTCTCGCTCCCAAATTTTTCCAGGGTGTGTTCAAGGTAGTTTGGCGCTACTTTTGTATTTTGACTTATTTGATTCAAGTTTTGAAAAACAAAGAACACAGAAGATCTTTGGAAAGTGGCTAAAATTCAGATTTCTGAATTTCTGAATTTTCTTTTTGAGGTTTAGCTTGAGGGGTCTTTTTGAGAATTTTGCAAAGCTCCACTGATCAAACTTTCTTACTATCTTTTGTAGTTTATTTAGTGCACTTTAACTTTGTTATTTGGTTCTGTTGGGACTATGCTTCGTCGCCAAAGGTCTTGAAGGGGGAAACAACTTCGGCTGAAGCTATTCGCATGTGATGACCGAAGGTTCCTTTTCATGAAGCTTCGGTATTACAAACCGACTTAAGAGTAGAATGACCTTTTAGTCTATAAATGTTTGAGTCGCTGTTGTAATCCCTTATGAGGGGCATAATTGTAATTCCTCACAGGCTGTGTCCCGAGCCTATAAATAGTGAACAGTACTCCTTTACTGTTCACGCATTCCTGTAATTGCAATCACATCATTCAGGAATCAATCTTTGTCAAGGCAAAGGTATAATTGTATTCTATGCTTGAATATATTAAATCAATTTAATGTGAAAGTAATGTTATTCATTTGTAATTTATTCACCTTTGACGCTTCATATTTGATATTACTTTATTCAATCTATTACGAAGATTCAACCTTCGTAATTTTATTGCCTTTAACCTTCGTCCAAAGTCCATTAATCCTTAAGGGAATAATGCTTCATTGGACGAAGGGCATCAACATTTAACACTTTGTGTTGCCTTGTTCTTAACTCATAGCATTTGAGAACAAGTCCCCAACATTGGCGCCCACCTGTGGTTAACTCACTTCCACTTTTTGAGCTGATGGCTTCGTTCAACGATCAAGTTGGAGCTGCTCCGGCCCCGAAGCTGGTGCTCCCGATAACAGGTGGTTCATGCTCAGAACCAGCCAACAAAAAGCAGAAGAAAGAAGCACAGAGAAGGGTACAGCATGTTGGGGTGCAAGGACCCTTCATCAAGTCAAGATGGTCCCACATTCCAAATACCTTCTCCCAAGAGGATCTTCAACTCAAGGATTACCCACACAATGATGATATGGTTATCTCTTGTGTGATCAAAGGATTTCTGGTCCATAATGTCTTGGTTGACACAGGCAGCACAGCTGATATCATATTTGCTAAAGCTTTCAGACAAATGCAAGAGCCCAAAGACAAGATCCATGATGCTACACACCCTCTCTGTGGCTTCGGTGGAAGACAGATTGTAGCACTGGGCAAGATCACCATGCCAGTGACCTTCGGATTCATCAACAACACCAGAACTGAGCAAGTTGTATTTGATATTGTTGACATAGAATACCCTTACAATGCAATTATTGGTCGTGGCACCCTCAATGCTTTCGAAGCAATTCTTCATCCTGCTTATCTTTGCATGAAGATACCTTCGGATCAAGGACCCATTGCTATTCATGGAAGTCAGGAAGCTGCCAGAAGGACCGAAGGAAACTGGACTGACTCAAAAGCAATCCATAATATAGATGGAGCTGAAGCTTGTGAACAGTACAAATTCAGAAGGGAGAAAGTAGCTTCGGCAGATCAGCCGAAGCCCATGCTCTTATGTGAGGACATAGCAGAGCAGAAGGTGCTGTTGGGCTCTCAATTATCCGAAGAACAGGAGAAAACCTTGATAAGGTTTTTGTTCAACAACAAAGATGTTTTTGCATGGTCAGCTAATGATCTTTGCGGAGTTAACAGGGATGTTATTGAACACTCGCTCAACGTTGACCCATCCTTCAGACCCAGAAAGCAGAGGCTTCGGAAAATGTCTGATGACAAGGCCGAAGGAGCTCGGAATGAAGTCAAAAGACTCCTCAGTGCAGGAGTTATCAGAGAAGTAAAGTATCCAGAATGGCTAGCTAACACTGTTATGGTAAAAAAGGCCAATGGCAAATGGCGAATGCGTATCGATTTTATGGATCTCAACAAGGCCTGTCCGAAGGACGAATTCCCATTGCCAAGGATAGACTCCTTAGTTGATGCAGTAGCTTCGTCAGAACTTATGAGTCTTTTAGACTGTTATTCAGGCTATCATCAAATTTGGATGAAGAAGGAGGATGAGCCGAAGACCAGTTTCATAACCCCTAGTGGAACATATTGTTACCTTCGAATGCCTGAGGGGCTCAAGAACGCTGGAGGAAGTTTCAGCAGAATGACTTCGAAGGTTCTTCAGTCTCAGATAGGTAGAAATGTGCTAACTTATGTTGATGATATCATTGTAAAAAGCACGAAACAAGAAAATCACATTGCTGATTTGCAGGAGACCTTCACCAATTTTAGACAAGCTGGTCTAAAGCTGAATCCAGAAAAATGTGTCTTTGGAGTAAAGAAGGGGAAATTTCTTGGATGTTTGGTTTCAACAAAGGGAATTGAAGCTAATCCAAGTAAAATTGAAGCTATACTTCGAATGGAGCCACCAAATACAAAAAAGGGGGCCCAAAGATTGACGGGGAGGCTGGCATCTCTTAATAGATTCATATCCAGATCAGCAGAGAGAAATTTACCATTCTTTGAAGTGCTGAAATCAGCTGAAGTCTTTCAATGGGGACCAAGCCAACAAAAAGCCTTCGAGGAACTGAAGCAATATTTGATGGATCTAACAACATTAACTCCACCAACACCAGGGGCTCCTTTGTTATTATATGTGGCAGCTTCGCACTCAGCGGTAAGTGCAGCACTTGTCCAGGAAAAGCTTGATGGCCAAGTCAAGAAGCAGGTCCCAGTATATTTTGTATCTGAGGTTCTTAGTGTATCAAAGAAAAACTACACAGAATTGGAGAAGGTGTTATATGCTGTTTTGATGGCATCCAGGAAGCTTTGGCATTACTTTCAAGCATACAATATTGTTGTTCCTTCTTCACAACCGTTGAAGGATATTATGCGAAATAGAGAAGCTACTGGACGGATTGGAAAATGGGCTGCAGAGCTCAATGAATTTTACATTGATTATGTGCATAGATCTTCGATCCAGTCTCAAGCGTTGGCAGATTTCATTGCCGACTGGACGCCAGGGGCTCAGGATGAAGAAACAAATAAAGATGCCGAAGTATGGACAGTGTTTTGCGATGGGTCTTGGGGAACCTTCGGAGCAGGAGCAGCTGCTGTGTTGGTCTCACCATCCAAAATTAAAACTTGTTATGCGGCAAGACTCGATTTTAGTTGCACAAACAATATTACTGAGTATGAAGCCCTGCTTTTGGGTCTTCGAAAGTTAAAAGCAATGGGAATCAGAAGGGCCATTCTTAAAACTGATTCCCAGGTTGTTTCCGGTCATATTGACAAGAGTTGCAAGGCTAAAGATCCGAAGCTCGAAAAATATCTAGACACGGTCCGAAGGATTGAAGCCTCCTTCGAAGGATTTTCTGTCAAAAATATTCCTCGAGGAGAAAATGAGCATGCTGATTTGCTAGCTAAGTCAGCGGCACAGGGGCTGCCCTTACCTTCGGATGTGTTCTTCGAAACAATAAAAGCACCTTCAGTGGAGCTTCTTGAAAGAGCAGTCCTCAATATATCTCCTGTTTATAGTGAAGACTGGAGAACTGAGATCATCTCTTACCTTCAGGGTAACTTCCTTTCAGATGATGAAGTTTATAACAGGAGGATAGAGGCAAGAGCTCGTCCATATGTCATGATAAAAGGGGAGTTGTACAAGCATGGAGTTTGTGCTCCATTACTCAAGTGTTTGTCCAGAGCCGAAGGCATAAAATTGATGAAAGAAATACATGCAGGCCTGTGTGGATCTCACATTGGATCTAGGCCGTTACATGGAAAAGTTTTTCGTCAAGGGTTTTATTGGCCGAAGGCAGCGTCGGATGCAGCGGAATTAGTTCAAAAGTGCGAAGGTTGTCAGAAATGTGCAAGAGATCAAAAACAACCTTCGTCTCTAACTCAGCTGATACAACCCATCTGGCCATTGCAAAGGTGGGGCCTTGACTTGTTAGGTCCGTTACCACCGGCCCAAGGAAACTTAAGATATGTTGTAGTGGCCGTGGAATATTTTTCTAAATGGATTGAGGCAAAGCCTTTAGCCACAATAACTTCGGCCACCATTCAAAAGTTTTTCTGGCAGAATATTGTTTGTCGTTTCGGAGTACCAAAGGCCATCACTGTAGATAACGGAACACAGTTCGACTCCGAAGACTTTAGACAATTTTGTGATCAAATTGGCACGAAGATCCATTTTGCATCAGTTAGACATCCGGAGTCAAATGGACTTGTTGAAAGAGCTAATGGCATCATAATGACAGGAATAATGAAGTTAATCTTCAATCAACCCAGGGGAAAATGGCCAGATCAATTAATCAAAGTGGTGTGGAGCCACAATACAACAACATCAAGGTCAACAGGCTTTACTCCATTCAAATTATTGTTTGGTGACGAAGCAATAACTCCGGAGGAAGCTAAAACTGGATCAATAAGAGTAGTAGCTTCGACAGAATCAAATTCCGAAGCTGATCATTCTGTGGAAAAAGATGCTATAGAAGGGATCAGGCTTCAAGCTGTGGAGAACATCAATAAATACCAAGCCGAAACAATCAAATGGCGTGATAGAAAGGTTCGGCTAAAGAATATTGAGCCAGGACATTTGGTGCTTCGGAGAGTAGCTAACCCAGATACAGTGGGCAAGTTGCAGTTGAAATGGGAGGGACCTTTTTTGGTAGTGTCTTCGTCAAGACCCGGTTCATACAGATTGAAGGATATGGACGGCAACGACATTCCTAGATCTTGGAATGCGGATGAGCTTCGGCGATATTATGTATAACTTGATGTAATTTTTTATATTTTTTATTATGGCACCCTTTTCCTTTCTGAAGGGGAGAAAGGTTTTTAATGGGGCCATCACATGTAATTTCTTTTTATTTCAGTTCTATAAGAGCAAAATCCCCCAGAGATGTAAATGTAAAAACTGAGAACGCACCATCGAGTGCCAAAAAAAGGGAAGAAAAAAAAAGAGAAACAGGGAAGAAGCTCGAAAACCGTCCCTAAGGGGATGCGGAGTATGACGAAGCTACTAAAGAAGTCACCCCAAAGGGGGCGCAGTGTAAGTTTTTTGCTCAGAAGTCGTTCCAAAGGGAATGCAGAGCTTACAGCGAAAAGTCAACGCTGATACCGCCGAAAGTAAAAGGCGAAGAAGCTCCTAAGGGAGGCTTACAGCGAAAAGTCAACGCTGATACCGCCGAAAGTAAAAGGCGAAGAAGCTCCTAAGGGAGGCTTACAGCGAAAAGTCAGCGCTGATATGTGATTGTTTCTAAGGAAATAACGGTTGTGATTATGGCTTCGGATATGTGTCTGGACATTCATTTGCACGCCACATTACATCATAACATTTGCATTCATAAACATTCATCCAGGCATATGTAGGATAACCATCATCATAGCATAAGTGGTTGCTTCGGCAAAAAGAAAAAAAGAACTGTCTTTTGTACTTCGTTGCATATGAAAAGAAGAGCTTCGGCAGAAAGGAAAAACTGTTTTTTATGCTTCGCTGTGTACGAAAAGAAGGGAAGGTGTTTTTTTCGCCTTAGGCTCAAAAAGATAATTTCGTCCACATCAAAGCACCTCATACATTAACGGAAGGGTAAGAGCATATTACAAGGTATGAACAAAATTCATTAAGAACATCTTAGTCATATTTACAAAAGTTATTTGAAAAGTTTCTTGAGTTTTTCTACAGTCTACTCCTACTGATCTTCATGGGGCCTCAGCTTCGGCGTCATACTCTTCAAGCATCAGTTTTGGCTTCGTCACCCTACATGAATTAAGTTGTTGTGAGTCAAGACCAAGTTTGAAGGAAAAGGTAAACACAAGGTATGATTTCTTACTGGTTCAAGATGACTCCGAGCTTCGTCTCCAGCCTTTTCTCGACCGCCTTTTGTCCATATCATCTTTACAAATCTATTAGAAATGCTTCGGGCCAGGTCAGGAATGTCATCTAAAATTGATGGTGATAGAGTGAAATTGGGCCTATTAACAATTTTTCCATGGTCGCAGCCAGCTTTCAGAAAAGCTGTAGCAGTGCCCCGAGAAGCTACCCAGGCACAGAACTCACCGTGCCCGACTATAACTTCGTCAAGTTCATCAATTTCACCTTCAATATGTTCGAAGGTCTTTTGTAAATTTTCAGTTGACGGGGTGAATTTCTCACTGCTAGCCCCAACTGAGTGGAATATCTTTCTCAGTCGTTGAATACATTTATTGCTAAACTCCAAACATTTGTCTTGAAGGCTTGCCAATAATTTTTTCAAATCTAAATTTTGTTGGACTTCGGCTTCAAGTTTC
Source organism: Zea luxurians (assembly GCA_029449295.1). Taxonomy (NCBI): domain Eukaryota; kingdom Viridiplantae; phylum Streptophyta; class Magnoliopsida; order Poales; family Poaceae; genus Zea; species Zea luxurians. The sequence goes on from JAOPSE010000003.1 coordinate 188,133,483, forward strand.
GCATTAAGTTCTTGCTTTTCTTGTTCAAACTGTTCAGATTGGCAGAGAAGCTTCGTATTCAATTCTGCTATTTTAGCTTCGGCTTCTGCCAATAAGCCTTCGGTTGACTGAAGCTCGAAGTCTTTCTTTTCAATAGTAGCTGATTGCTCTTTTATTTTGTTCTCTAAATTTCCAATTATAACCTCGTGTTTTTTGTCTTCCAGATCTTGCTGCATTTTCAAAGCCTTACTCAACAGCATACTCTGCACATAAACAACCTTCGTTAGTAATGTCTTTATTATTAAAAATAATAAAAGTCAAGGGAAAAGTAGTTCACCTTGAAATTGGAATAAAATAAACTACCAACGATATGCTGTCGTCGGTATCGGCTAATATCTGTTTCTAGCTTCAGAAAACCGATATCTTTGATAGAGTACCGACAATCTTAGCTCCAGTTTGGTCCCGGATACAGCCTAATTTTTCATCGTCAATACCACCGAAGAGGAGTGCTCCTGGTTTTTATCCGCAAGATTTGGCATATTCTTTAAGCTCTTCTATTTCAGTTTTTGTCAATTCTTGTCCAACTAAATTTTGAAACATGAAGGTTTCGTCCTCCAAAGTATCGTCAGCTATTTCCTTTCCTTTCCCAGACACTGCGGTCATGGTCTCTTCGACGGCAGTAGTAGCCTCTTCTGTGGCCATCTCTAGCAGTATTTTGTCGATATGTTCGATTGTGGTTTCCAAGTTCAAATCTTCGGCTGAGGTAGCTTCGGTAGCCGCGATTTCCGAAGGTGCGACTTCAACATTTGATATTTCCTCAGCCGCTGGTGTCTTCCGAGCTGAAGCTCTCGGTGGTGTCTTGTCAATGACTTCGATCACTGCGATGATTCTTTGTCTCTTTGTTGTTTTCTTCGTTTTTTCGGGCTCCTTTTCCTTCTAAAAAAACTTCGTCAGTTGAGGCCCTAATGGACTTAGCTTCACAGGCAGGGATTCAGTCATTACCTTCAAAATCTCTTCCACGTCAGTGGCAGAGCGTGATGCGGCAGTCTCTTCTTCGTCAGATACTTTTCGCTTCGGAGATGTTACTTTTCTCTTCTTCAGAATATTCTTCTCTTTTGGTGGTTCTTTCTCATCTTCATTTAAAGCTTCGGCTACCCTTCTCCTCTTCCGGCCTTCGACAATTTTATTCAGTTGTTCGTAATCAGGGTATTCAAAGCCCAAGGCGTCCAGTACTCGATTCAGTCTTCGCTTCGGACGGGTACCGAAGGCCGCAGTCATCAACTGATCTTCTTTTTTGGAGTAATTACCGAGTATTTCATTGCACATTATTTCAATTGTGTTCAGCCACTCTTGGCAAGGTTTTTTAAAGTATTTCTTAAACTTGTAATAGTAAGGTAACCACACAAGTTCCCCTTCTTTCTTCTCCCCCTCTAGCTTCGGCATTTCCCATTCTTTTAAAGTAGGAAAAACCCTGAAGGCCAAAAACTCTTGAACCAGTTCCCTAGTGCTGATATGTTCTGAAATAATTTTAAACTCAGCCAGTGCAGCCCAAGTGGGACCTTCTAATGACATTTGGCATCACGGTCTTGTTTCTCCGAAGATCAATTCAAGAGGGCTTTGTACCAGCTTCTCTTTGTCTTCGTCAACTTTCACATAAAACCATTCTGATTTCCAGTCTACCGGCCATTTGCTTCGGTAGCTGATTACAGGAAACTTTGTGGTTTTCCGATAGGCAAAATTGTAGCAACCAAAGTTATCGTGTAATCCATCTTTTCTAGCCTTTGTCTGGTAATGCAACTCATGAACTCGGCAAAAGCTGTCGGCAAACGGCTCCACCGCCTGGCTTCGGAGGGCCCAGATATAAACACTAAGCCTAACGATAGCGTTAGGAGTCAGCTGATGAAAGTAGATCCCAAACTTCTTCAATACATCTGCAATAATCCTATGAAGGGGGAATCTCAACCCAGCCTTTAGAAAGCTCTTGAAAATGACTATTTCATCCTTCTCCGGCTTCGGGGTAGTTTCTTCCCCCCCGAAGCGAAGCAGCTTCTTCTGACTCTCACTGAAATAACCCGACTTCACCATCTTGGAGAGATCAGCTTTAGAGACAGTCGACTTTCTGAAGTCCAAGTGGCTGGGCTTACTTGGCATGGCAATATGATAATCATCTTCGGAATCAGTCTCCTCAATATTTCCTTCTTCCGCTTCGGCAGCAACTTCAGAGATGGGAGCAGTCTGCTCTGTCTCGGCGGTACGGATTCCTTCCGAGGTCACCAGTCCAGATCGTTGCATCGCTTCGGAGATGGGAACGGTCTCCGATCCTTCAGCTTCGCCTCCCTCACGCTCAACCCTAGCGGTAGAACGCACTTTGGCCATGTAATTCTGAATTTTTTGGGAACTAAATATTTTTTTCTTCCGAAGTTTTTTTTCTTCTGACGAAGTAGGCTTCAAACTAGAGCTTCGTTTGATTCCGAGAGTCAAGCTTCGGCTATCGTTAAAAATTTTGGCAGCAAAACAGTGCAAATGGCAATGAATGCTGTGGTAACTTCACACCTATCCGTCTGTTTATATAGTGATGCAGGTAAGAAGGTGAATCGCCAGGATTTTTTACACCAGGCGAACAGCTGCTTGCACCCGCTGCAAGGTGGGACCGCTACGCGCCCGGAAACTAAATCGTTTATCGACAACGAGCTCAGGGAAGGTGTTTTTTGGACCTTCGGCTTCCCGAAGCCTAAGAGACTTTTTTCACGGATCAAGCTCGTTACGAGAAACGATCTAGCACCGTGAAGGGGCTACTGTTGGGACTATGCTTCGTCGCCGAAGGTCTTGAAGGGGGAAACAGCTTCGGCTGAAGCTGTCCGCATGTGATGACCGAAGGTTCCTTTTCATGAAGCTTCGGTATTACAAACCGACTTAAGAGTAGAATGACCTTTTAGTCTATAAATGTTTGAGTCGCTGTTGTAATCCCTTATGAGGGGCATAATTGTAATTCCTCACAGGCTATGTCCCGAGCCTATAAATAGTGAACAGTACTCCTTTACTGTTCACGCATTCCTGTAATTGCAATCACATCATTCGGGAATCAATCTTTGTCAAGGCAAAGGTATAATTGTATTATATGCTTGAATGTATTAAATCAATTTAATGTCAAAGTAATGTTATTCATTTGTAATTTATTCACCTTTGATGCTTCATATTTGATATTACTTTATTCAATCTATTACGAAGATTCAACCTTCGTAATTTTATTGCCTTTAACCTTCGTCCAAAGTCCATTAATCCTTAAGGGAATAATGCTTCATTGGACGAAGGGCATCAACATTTAACACTTTGTGTTGCCTTGTTCTTAACTCATAGCATTTGAGAACAAGTCCCCAACAGGTTCTCATCATGATTTTGTGTTTTTCAAAATCTTTCTACAAGTTTTCCCTTCTTGCACTTAAATGGCCTACTTAGGGTTATTTAGGGTTTGTGAATTCTTCTCACCTTAAGGTGCATGACATGATTAAGGCACAATTCTTAAGATGAAAAAGACTTAATTAAACCTTTGCTCCTAATTTGGTTCACATGTGATAATGGTTTTGAGTTAGCTCTGAGAAGAAACCCTAGGTGACACTGGGGTGTCACAGCCTTCCCCCCTTAAAGGAATCTCGTCCCGAGATTCGGGTTGGAGTCCTTCGGGGTGAAGAGAATGATTTATGGCTTACTCGAATTTGGTGGTTTATTCATTAAGGTTCTTCTTGGCAAACTTCTCTTCGAATGTCATCTTCTTTGCAACTTCAGAAGGAAGTCCTTTTAGCTTTAGTTTTACAATTAACTCTTTTTATATTAAGATCATTTTTCTTATCTTTAGATTCAAAGGGCAGGGGGAGGGGTTGGGCATGGTTACATACCAATTCCCTTAGGTAGACAATCGGGGAAGTTCGAGCGTAGAAATTCCTCAGTCTCCCAAGTAGCCTCTTCCTCTGAGTGATTACTCCATTGGATCTTATACATCTTGATCGATTTAGCCCAAGTTGATCTTTCTTTGCAATCCAGAACCTTGGAAGGGTACTCTTGGTACGATAGATCTGGCTCTATCTCCACTTCGGGTTCTACTATGATCTCAGTCGGTAATCGAAGACACTTCTTCAGTTGGGATACATGGAATACATTGTGGATGGCAGACATTTTTGGAGGTAACTTCAATTTGTATGCCACGGGTCCACATGCTTCTATGATCTCATAAGGTCCAATGTAATGAGGGGCTAGCTTGCCTTTGATCCCAAACCTCTACACTCCTTTGGTGGGTGATACCTTCAAATATACGAAATCTCCCACTTCATTCTGGTCCACCAATATAAGGGCTTCAGATCATGATACATTTTGGTGCTTCCTAGATGCATGGAGAATTTGGAGAGATGAGCTTCATCCAAGATTTTCTTCTTGAGATCCTTATTTTTAGGAATCACCAATCTGCTTTCAAACCACAATATACCCTTCCCATCTTAGCGGAAGCACTTATACTTCTCGGTCTTCTGATGGAGGTTCTCCTTAATGATTTGCACTCCCTTGTCACTGAGTTGGGCCATGATTATCTGGTCTTTCAAAGTTGGCTCAACGGAAATGTGAGACAAAGCACCAGAAGGAATCACTTCAATCTTCATTTAACTCAACTCATCACATAGGGTGTTGATGCGAGAATCCATCATAACATAGTTGCATTGCGATTTCCGACTCAAGGCATCAGCTACCACATTGGCTTTCCCTGGGTGATAGTGTACCTCCAGGTCATAGTCTTTGATCAGCTCTAGCCATCTTCTCTGCCTCATGTTGACATCAGCTTGAGTAAAGATATACTTAAGGCTCTTATGATCTGTGAAGATGTTGCAGTGGGTTCCCATCAAATAGTGTCTCCACATCTTCAATGCATGAACCACGGCTGCTAACTTCAAGTCATGAGTGGGATAATTCTGCTCGTGAGGCCTGAGTGCCCTAGATGCGTAGGCAATAACCTGGTTGTCTTGCATCAAAACACAACCCAGTCCAGTGCCAGAGGCATCACAGTACACATCAAATGGCTTGCTGATGTCGGGTTGCGCTAACACCGGTGCTGTGGTCAGATGTTGCCTCAATGTGTGGAAGGCATCTTCGCACTTCTAACCCCAAACAAACTTAGCTCCTTTCTTCAACAATTTAGCCATGGGCTTCGCAATTCGAGAGAAATCCAGAATGAATCTTCGATAATAACCAGCCAATCCTAGAAAACATCGAATCTGACAGACAGTTGTTGGCGGCTTCCAATTCATCACCTCTTGCACCTTATCAGGATCAACAGCTATGCCTGCCTGAGAGATAATGTGACCCAAGAATTTTATTTCTTTTAGCCAAAAATCACATTTTGACAATTTGGCATAAAGACGGTGCTCTCGCAGACGTTGAAGCACTACATGCAAATGACCGACATGCTCTTCTTCGTTCTTTGAGTACACCAAGATATCATCGTTGAAAACCACCACGAACTTGTCCAATTCAGGCATGAAGACAAATTTCATCAGATACATGAAGTATGCTGGTGCATTAGTCAACCCAAATGACATTACCAGATATTCATACAACCCATATCTGGTTGAGAAGGTAGTCTTTAGAATATCACTTGCTCGTATCTTGATCTGATGATAGCCGGAGCGAAGGTCTATTTTGGAAAACACTTTGGTTCCGACCAATTGGTCGAAAAGAACATCAATACGAGGCAAAGGATACTTGTTCTTGATAGTTACCGCATTAAGTGGGCGGTAATCTATGCACAGCCTCAAGCTTTCAACTTTCTTCTTTACAAACAAGGCTGGACATCCCCAAGGCGAAGTACTTGGGCGGATGAAACCCTTGTCTAACAATTCTTGTAATTGTTTCTTCAATTCTACCAACTCAGCGGGTGGCATCCGGTAAGGCCTCTTGGAAATAGGTGCCCCTCCTGGTTGTAACTCGATGGCAAATTAAATATCCTGGTCTGGTGGCATTCTTGGTAAAACAATAGGAAAAACATCTGCATACCCACAGACCACTGGAATCTTCTTCAAGGGCAACTCTATCATAGCAAAATCACATGATCGAGTAGAATCTTGGCTGGGTAGATACAACACAAGGTCTTCAAAGGTAGGAGAATGGATTTCCAGAGCTCTGGCAGCTACATCCAACACCACTCGATGTTGAGTCATCCAGTTGGCTCCGAGAATGATATCCATACGCTCTAATCCTAAAATTAGGAGTGTGGTTTTGAAGATCCTACTTCCCATTGAGATAGGCACATTTCGGTTTAATTGGTTGGTTGCAATTTTACCCCTAGGTGTTGGTATCATGAAGGACACTTTTGCATGATAGAAAGGCAGTTGACATTTAGCACTGAACTTCTGGCTAATGAAACTATGAGATGCACCAAAATCAAACAGAATTAATGCAGGTTGATTAAAAACTGAAAAGATACCAGTCATGATGGGGGCTTCCTCAGGTAACTCTTCTAGAGTAGTGTAGTTGAGCTTCCCTTGCCTGACTTGCACCTTCTGCTTTCTTCTCCTATCTTGATTCGGTGCTGGCATCTGCCCCTGCTGATTCCTTGGGCAATTCTTGGCATAATGGCCCACATTGCCACAAGTGAAGCACTTGTTCCCATTTCCCTGGCAGAACTGTTGCTGCTGCGGAGGTTGATTGTTCCTTGGAGCGGGAGCTAGAAAACGATTGGGTGCTTGCTGCTGCTGAGGTGGCCTGATCACCCATCTGCCTGCCTGCTGCTGAAATCCTCTGCTCTGATTGTGGGAAACAATCCTAAACCTCTAAGGTTGAGCGGAGGGTGCTGACATTGGTGCCTTTCTCTTCTTCTCTGCCCAGTGAGCTACAATACAGTCTTCCTGTGAGATGGCCAAATTGACCAACTCATTGAAGCTATCGGCCCTGACATTGTTGATACGCTCACGCAACTTGGTGTTGAGATCCCTGCAGAAGCGGTCTCTCTTCTTCTCATCAGAATCAGCATGATACCCTGCGTACTGGCATAGATCGTTGAAGGCCTGAGCATACTGCAATACCGTGCGGGGTCCTTGATTAAGTGCCAGGAATTCATTCAGCTTGCGATCAAGAATTCTAGCTAGGATGTGGTGTCCTCTGAAGGCAGTCTTGAATTCCTCCCAAGCAACTTCATGACCAGCAGGTAGCATGGCGCGGAAATGGTCTCACCATGTCCGAGCAGGTCCGCGAAGCTGCTGCACGGCGAAGCAAGCCTTGGTGTCATCAGGGCAGTCTCCCATGAGGAGGGGAAACTTGGACTCCACGACGCGTAACCACATGTCAGCATCCAACGGATCCTCTGCCTTGGTGAACAAGGGCGGCTGCGTACTCAGGAACTCCTGGTAGGTCGCTGCGGCTGGCCTCCACCATGCTGCTAAGTGTGGGGCTGGCGCTGCAAGATCTGTCACAGAATTTCGTTCTGCTGAGCCATTAGCTCCTGCACCATGGGAGCTGGAGGTGGTGGGGGGGAACTTGCTCATTATGCCCGCGACACTGCCTAGCTGCCATCTGAAGACAGAGATTGTCACCATTGTTATCCCAATTCACAATTTCGAACAATATGCTTTTATCTCATATGGAAAGAAATTGTCATAATCATAACATTAATTTCGAACGAGGATAACATGGTTACAACATTTCACTGATCCCAAAAGATCTCATGGGTTACATCAATTAGGGGAAAGTACCCGTAAGCCTAGTCCAAAATCTGTCATTAACTAAGCTCGCGTAGGTTTCTATCCTCCTAAGGTGTCAAAATGACCCGTCAACCCTGAGTAGTGGAAGCGACACTGAATACGGGTGAAGGGGGCATCACGGAGGCAGTCACATTGGCACCAGGGGCTGGTCCTAACTCCTCGGCATCCTCTTCTCCCTCGCTTCCAGCCTCATTGGCCTCCATCTCCAGGTGGTGCATGTCTAGGTGGTCATTAGCTTCCTCAAGCTCCTGCTGCACATCGTGGAGCTGGTTTTCCACGACATCGATGGTGTTGTCCCGGATCTCCACCTGCTGTACTAGGGTGGTGATGCGCTGGCTTAATCATTCCACCTATAGGTCCTTCTCCACCAACTCTGAGGACAAGTCGACCATAAAGTCCTCTCGACTGTCGAGGGTTAGCTTGGTGGTCTGAGCGAGGTTAGCAAGATGTGCCATAGTGTCGCTCTGTAGGGCCTAAAGGCGGTACAGTGCGCTCATGCACTGAACAGTGATCCTCCCAACCAAGTCAGGATACATGGCCCATAGGTCCTTCACATGGCTCACGCGGTTGCACCACATGGGGTTGTCCCTCTTCTCAGCAGGGAAGAGACCTAAGGGGTGCATCACCATCTCCAGGGGATGGTAGCCACAGAAAGTCGTCAGGGTCTTCATAGCTGTCGCCTCGGTGGTGTCATCCATCTTGAATCCAATAGTCTCAAAGTCAAGAGAACGCCAACCCGGCTGAAGGGGATGAGCCTCTAGAGTTAGCCAGACTCGGCAACGCGGAACCCGATGCTCCTCGTACAGCTGCACTGTGTACAAAGGGGGCGTAGGGTAACTGGCGGAGTTGAGCACTTCCCACAAGATGGAAGGAAAACCATCGTGAGAAAGGAAATCAGAACTAAAATGAGTGTCTCCTTCATTGGCGGGGGTGGGTGAAGTCATCTGTGGAAGAGGATCAGATGTAAAGATTATGGTGGAAAAAAGAAAATAAAAGAGCCCAGGTGGTTTAAAAGGAAGCGAGTTAGATCCAATTTTTTCTTCTTTAATTTCCAATTCTTTTAGTTTTATAATGCATGCATGCTAAAAATAACGTCTCCTCTCCGAATCAAAAGGCTGCTTTGAGGGCATCCTTAAAAAAATCCTAAGACTAGCCCACAGGGCCTACTTAATTAGCCACCTATTTCTCCCACTATTCCTAAGGCCTTTCGTCCTAGGTCTAGCGTGCTAGTCCTGACGATTCAATTACTAGTTTCTAAGCAAGTTTTAGATTTTTTTTTGAAAGTTGGTATTCATGGTTTATTGCTTTCTTTGTGGGGCATTTGCTCCGATACTAGATATGGCAGAACCGCCCGGATTATTCCAGCTTAAGTGCCCAAGTCACGCCTCAGAGGTCGCAACACACTTAAATCGGAATAACCCGTCAATCTCTCATATCTAGTCTGATAAAGCCACTTATCTAGGATCAAATACCACAAACTAACTCAAAGGTTAGTCATGGAAGAAATACAATAAAACAGGAAACCTCAAATTAAAGTACTGGAGTTATTACATAAATTGGAGTTTTTCATGTAAACAGAAATAAGTTCATAAGGTAAACTGCAGCGGATAATTGATATCATCGAAAGCGAGGAATAGGGCAAGGCCTAGCCCATTACTCCTCCTGCTCCTCTCCTGCTAGAGCAACATCCCACTCAACCGTCCAACCCGGTGGTAGGGTGGTAGGCCAAGTCACACCATCAACCATATCCTGAAGCGTACCTGCAAAAATTATGCCACAAGCAAGGCTGAGTATACTAATACTCAGTTAGACTTACCCGGTGTGAGGAATCTACTCCTCTACCTCTAGACCATGCAGTTGTTTGGCTGAGGGGTTTGGTTTGCCAAAAACACTAGCTGAGTCTAAAATAAATTTTAGCTTTTCCAATTCTAGTATCATTACTTTTAGCTAAGTTTGCTCCTTCTAAGCATACATGGTAGCAATAATTTAACACAATCAACATGTTATCTCAAGTAAACCTCGTTTCACTTCTTACTCAATATAGTACAAGGGGTCAAGTAGTCTCATTAGCTGCGAGAAGCAGATGATTCAAATCTAGTTTTTAAACCTTGCAAGGTAAACCTAAACATACGACATGTAGGGGCACTCTGTCCCCACACACGTCAACCGTCCCCATCGATTCTCCATTCGTGGCCAGGGCTCACCACCTTGGCATACAATGCTCCACCGACCCCGGCTGCCACCGTGCAGTGACCGCACTTGTACCCACCATAGCTAGCATGGGAGACCCAATCTTAGGATAGGTGAGGAGAAAAGTCCACGCCCGGCTTCACTCAGGTACTAGGTTTACTGGTTACCATATTTCTCGACATGTGTTTAGTACGTTCAAACGCTTGACTCAGGTATCCACACATTAATCCTTAATTCCTTTTTCCCGTCTCTTGGACAAGGCATCCACCCTGGATCCAAGTCAATAGACCATCATAGATCCTGTTATCAAGATGTCGCATGAGTGCTAGAAAAATCACTCGACTTCTGCTGAGATCCTAATTAGCAAAGCAGCTACTCGACCTAGCATACTAGTATCCATCTCAAAAAGGAATCCTGAATTCATGCAATTAGGGTTTCAAGCAACTCCTACACTTAAGTGCACATTACAAGCCTACAAACATTAAGTGTAGTAAAATAGCATATAAATTTGGTTATGCATAAAACCGGGGCTTGCCTTCGATTGCTAGGGCTGCAGGGAGATCCTCGATTGGAGGCTCAGGAGCTGGCTCATGGTCTTCCTCGTGGACAGCTCCTTGATCAGGAATGAGCACGTACTATCCGTCAGCAAGGTTGCAATCTAATGAATGCAAGGGATAAGATATATGTATGGTATGATATACAATTTTAGCAATTAAAATTGTATGGTGAAAGATTAATAAAAACTAGAGCTAAATCTTGCTACTAGAGATTTCTGTGGTATACTTAGTAAATTAGGGTCAAGTTTGATTACTGACTAGTCAGACTATTTTTTAGTGTTCCTCTGATTTCCCTTTTTTATGTTTTAGTGAAATTTTAACAAGATTCCTAGCTGCATTTATTGGGGTGAGACTTATTAATCTTTCTAATCTATCTCTTCTTTTCCATTTTCTTTTAGGTCCTTCAGGTGGGTTTGAACTACAAGTTAGTGATATAAATTTCCAAAAAATCTGCAAAAATTACAGTGGCTTCTCACTGGTATATAACCTTCTGTCGCAAAGTTTGGGGCTTAAAAAGTGAGGGCTCTCTCTGTACAAAATTATTAAATATTAGGGCAAAGGGGGTGCTTTGGACTACAACTCTTCTTTAACAGTAGGTTATTCTCTAAGGCTTATTTTTGCTGGCATCTAGGTGTAATAACATGACTTTGTACCAAATTTCAGCCACTAATACTTATTAGTTATTTTACTATGATTTTCTAAAGTTTCTAGCCAAAGGGGTGCTTTCTACTACCACTATACTTGAAAAATATCAAACAATATATTCCTAATTTTTCCTATTTTCTTCGTTGCGCAAGAGCAATCATTCTAGAATTTGGTAACTTTTTGCTTAAGGGAAAGGGTGGTAGGAATTCTTGGATTATGTGGCCTTTTTCATGGGGTAGTGGTAATGGGTGTTATTTTGTAGTTTTGAATAGGTTTTGCATTTTTCTCTGGTGGTCTACTTCATCAATAATTTGGTAAAAATTCATTTGCCAATTGTTGAACAATTTTTGGCTTTCTTATGATTTAATTGGAACATGGCTAAAAATCAAGTTTTAATTGTTCAACCCACTTATGATGATGGGCTGGGGTGTTTATCATTTTTGTAGTAGTGTTCTAGTAGTTAAGAGTCTACTGAATTTTTCTTATCAATTTTGAAATGGTCCTTTTATTTTTAATTATGGCCTTTCTAGATTTATTTGTGCCTAATAAATTGTTTCACCTTGGATCTGTTTTGGACTAAGGTTCTTTTTATTTTTTCTAGGTTCTTCATTACTTAAGTGGACTAGAAAAAATATATTCATCCATTTTTCATTATTTTCTAGTGTCTTTCTCATTTTCCTAAGTTTTGGGCAGATATAGTTTTTAATAGCAAAACTTGAGTTAATCTTGTATACTGGGGTGCTTAATATTTTTAAACAGTGCCTAAGTTGGGTTTGGACTTCTACAAATTTTCTTAAGTCCAGCATGGAAGCATAACAAGTTTTCTTCATTTAATTAAGGTTTGGGAAGTTTCCTTATTTAATTCCAAACTCTAAAATTTAATACAGAAAGCATAGGGTTCAGTATTTTTATTCAATAGTTCATAATATCCTGAATCCAGTAAAATTAGTTTGATTAAATTTGGTTAGATATTTCTCGAGATATAAATTTCCTAAGTTCTCTGCCTATTTTAAAAGAATAAATAGAAATAGATAAAGGAAAAGGGGTTTTGCATTGGGTCCCTGGCGAAAATTTCTAAGTTTTATTGTAGACGCGTCCTCGGGTTACTATTCACATGAGTCTTTGACTATGCAGAAAACCCCCTAGGGTTCTGCTAAATCCATCCTGCGGTCCTTCCCCTAATGAAATAGTAAACGCGGCGGAGGAAAGGGGCAGAGGGGCTTACCGACGGTGAGATTGCTCCGGTGAAGTCGTCGAGGGTGTAGGGGAGGTCTTGACGGTCACACCGATGTGCGGATCGTCTCCGGTGACGGTTGGCGTAGGTCGGTCCACGCGCGCAGGCGGGCGAGCTCGTCGGAGGCGAGGACTCCAGCCTAACCAGGGCAGTAAAGTTCAATTGAATTGGTCAGTGAGCTTCACTAGGTGCTAGGGAAGACGTAGGCGCGAGTAATTGGATTATGGCTTACCGGTTAGTCGTGGCCATGTGCACTGGCGGGGATTACAACTTCGGCGAGGGTGGAACGACTTCTCTGGTGAAGTAGCACACGTTTCTTGCTTCGAGGAGCTCTACGAGGCTCTGGGGAAGCTAACCGAGGCACGGGATTGAGTGGGGATGGCTTGGAGGGGTCTGGCCACGGCGGCCGAGTGCTCGGGTTGCTTGGCGGGCGGCGCAGAGCTCGCCGGAGCAAAGTGCTAGGCTTGAGAAGTTAAGTGAGGCGCGGAGGGAGTACGGCCGAGGCTTCCCTACTCTTATAGACACAACACGGTGCACGGGCGAGCGTGGACCGGCATGGGCGCGCATGCGTGCACGGCTGGGCACGAACTAGCATGAACCAAGCGTGTCAGCAGAGATCGAACACGTGGCGCCATTGTTTCTGCCCGAGTTTTAACGCCGATAGGGCATAGATCTTTGCGAATTTGGGCAAGATCGCTGTGTAAGATTTGTTCTCCCGACTACACTCTATCGTTTGCGTGTGGAGCCGAGCGATTTTGGGTCAAGGGCAGAGAGTTGTCGCCTCGCCAATGTGGCAGTGTCACAAGGCCTAGTTCCGAGGCAAATCCCTGCCAAGATCATGTCAAACGGCCGAGTCTCGCTCCCAAATTTTTCTAGGGTGTGTTCAAGGTAGTTTGGCGCTACTTTTGTATTTGGACTTATTTGATTCAAGTTTTGAAAAATAGAGAACGCAGAAGATCTTTGGAAAGGGGCTGAAATTCAGATTTCTGAATTTCCTTTTTGAGGTTTAGCTTGAGGGGTCTTTTTGAGAATTTTGCAAAGCTCCACCGATCAAACTTTCTTACTATCTTTTGTAGTTTATTTAGTGCACTTTAACTTTGTTATTTATTTCTCATCATGATTTTGTGTTTTTCAAAATCTTTCTACAAGTTTTCCCTTTTTGCACTTAAATGGCCTACTTAGGGTTATTTAGGGTTTGTGAATTCTTCTCACCTTAAGGTGCATGACATGATTAAGGCACAATTCTTAAGATGAAAAATACTTAATTAAACCTTTGCTCCTAATTTGGTTCACATGTGACAATGGTTTTGAGTTAGCTCTGAGAAGAAACCCTAGGTGACACTGGGGTGTCACACTATCGTACAAGAAATCCAGGATATTCCGGTGGTATGTGAATTTCCGGATGTCTTTCCTAAAGACTTGCCTGGGTTGCCTCCAGAAAGGGAAGTGGAATTTGTGATTGAACTGAAGCCCGATACAGCTCCTATTTCTAGAAGGTCGTACCGAATGCCACCTAATGAATTGGCAGAACTCAAGACTCAACTACAAGACTTGCTTGAGAAAGGGTTCATTAGACCCAATTCATCACCATGGGGATGTCCAGCAATTTTCGTCAAGAAGAAGGATCAAACACTACCAATGTGTGTGGACTATAGACCTGTCGATGTTTCGACCCCGGGTGTCCCTGGACCGACGAGTAAATTGTCGCCGCATGTCCCAGCCCAGATGGGTCGGCACGAGATGGAGCACGAAGGGGGGTAGAAGAGAGGGAGAAAAGGGGGAAAGCCCGCGGCCTCCGTGTTTGTCCTGCGCCCAGGTCGGGTGCGCTTGCAGTAGGGGGTTACAAGCGTCCGCGTGGGGGGAGAGCGAGGAACTCTACGCGCCGTCCCGTCCTCCCGTGCGGCCAACCTTTTCATAAGAGAGCCCTGGACCTTCCTTTTATAGGCGTAAGGAGAGGGTCCAGGTGTACAATGCGAGGTGTAGCAGTGCGCCATCGTGTCTAGCAGAGAGGAGCTAGTACCCTAAGTACATGCCGTCGTGGCAGCGAGAGAGGTTTTGGCACCCTGTTCATGTGATGTCGTGGCCGTCGGAGGAGCGTTGGAGTCTTGCGGAAGGACAGCTGTCGGGGTTGTCGAGTCCTTGCTGACTTCTCCTTGCTTCCGTAAGGGTTTGAGAGTCGCCGTCGTCATGGAGCACGCGGGGCGCCATCATTATCTGTTTACCGGGGCGAGCCAGATGGGACGCCGGTCCTGTTACCCGTAGCCTGAGCTAGCTAGGGATAGGGTAATGATGGCCCCTCCTGTGACGTGGTCGGTTCGAGCCCTGGGTCGAGCAAGGCGGAGGCTCCTCCGAGGTTAGGGTCGAGTCGGTCTTCCGTGGTCGGGGTCGAGTCGGTCTTTCGAGGTCGGGGTCGTGTCTGAGCCCCGGGTCGGGCTAGGCGGAGTTCGTCGTCTTCCGGGGCCGAGCCCGAGTCCGAGCCCTGGGGTCAGGCGAGGTGGAGTTCGTCGTCTTCCGGGGCCGAGCCCGAGTCCGAGCCCTGGGTCCGGGCGAGGCAGAGTTCGTCGTCTTCCGGGGCCGAGCCCGAGTCCGAGCCCTGGGGTCGGGCGAAGTGGTGTTCGTCATCTTCCGGGGCTGAGCCCGAGTCCGAGCCCTGGGGTCGGGCGAGGCGGAGTTTCCTATGGCGCCCGAGGCCGGACTTGGCTGCTGTCAGCCTCACTCTGTCGAGTGGCACAGCAGTCGGAGTGACACAGGCGGCGCTGTCTTCTTGTCAGGCCGGTCAGTGGAGCGGCGAAGTGAATGCGGTCACTTTCGGCTCTGTCGACTGAAGGGCGCGTGACAGGATAAGATGTCAGGCCATCCTTGCATTAAATGCTCCTGCGATTCGGTCGGTTGGTGTGGCGATCTGGCCAAGGTTGCTTCTTGGCGAAGACTGGGCCTCGGGCGAGCCGAAGGTGTGTACGTCGCTTGAGGGGGTCCTCGGGCGAGACGTGAATCTTCCAGGGTCGGCTGCCCTTGCCCGAGGCTGGGCTCGGGCGAGGCGAGGTCGTGTCCCTTGAGTGGACCGAGCCCTGGCTTAATCGCACCCATCAGGCCTTTGCAGCTTCGTGCTGATGGGGGTTACCAGCTGAGATTAGGAGTCTTGGGGGTACCCCTAATTATGGTCCCCGACAGTAGCCCCTGAGCCTCGAAGGGAGTGTTGATACTCGCTTGGAGGCTTTTGTCGCACTTTTTTGCAAGGGCACCGGCCTTCCTCGGTTGCTTTTTGTTCCGGTGGGTGCGCGCGAGCGCACCCGCCGGGTGTAGCCCCCGAGGCCTCGGAGGAGTAGTTTGACTCCTTCGAGGTCTTAGTACGTTTCGTAACGCTTCGGCCGGTCTGGCTGTTCCCTCATGTGAACTGGTCGTAGCCCGAGTGAACAGTCGAGTCCCAAGTTCTCGGGTTGGTATGTTGACGCTGTCAACGGTTTGGCCGAAGCCTGGTTTGCAAGAGCAGCCCCTGAGCCTCCGCACAGAGCGAGAGGACGGTCAGGGACAGACTCGACTTGTTACATATGCCCCTGCGTCGCCTTTCCGCAAGGAGGAGGGGGGAAAGCGCCATGTTGCCCTCGGAGGGCGCCGAATATGGTGTCTCCAGTGAGTTGCTAACGGGTAATCCGAGTGGACGCCCGTGCCCCATTTGTTAGGGGTCGGCTAGTGGCCCAGAGGCGCGCTCCAAAAGTACCTGCGGGTGACTTGCCGGACCCGGTCCCCTTTTGGCGGGGTCCGAGGGCTCGATGCCTCCCTCTGGTGGGATTCCGTTACAAAATTGTTCCCGTTGGTCTCGGAAATGTCCTAGGGTACCTCGGGAGCGCAGCCCGAGCCTCGGTTGTGTATCGAACATACCCAGGGTCATCCCTCGCTCTGCGTCTGAGGCGGCTGTCGAACCCTTCGGGGGCTAGCCTTCGAACCCCTGATCAGTAGTGGGCGCGGAGCCCAAGTGCTCTGAGGCGGCTGTTGAACCCTTCTGAGGGGCCAGCCTTCGAACCTCTGATCAGTAGTGGGCGCGGAGCCCGAGTGCTCTGAGGCGGCTGTTGAACCCTTCCGAGGGGCCAGCCTTTGAACCTCTGATCAGTAGGGGGGCTCAGGGCCCGCTTCCTTCGCAGAGATGGATCCCTTTCGAAGTATCCCCTTTTTCAACCCCTGAGGTAAGAGAGAGAAAGAGGAAGAGAAAAGGATACGAAATCGAATGACGTGGCGCACCTTCTTTGACGCGGTCATTATGGCGGAGGTGAAGCATCGCCTGCTTCGCCTGCCAAAGGTGCCGCCTGTCCTGCCACAGAGTTAATGCGACGGGACGAGTGGTTCACGGGGCGGCCGTTGCGCGTGCGCGAGCCGTTCGAGGAACGGAACGCAGACGTATCGTCTCGCTTTGAGTTTTGAACCTTGCGGCGGGTTCGGGCGAAGTGTTGAATGGGTCTCGCCTGGGCCTTTATATATTCGGGAGAGGGGCTGGTGATGGTTCTTTACTCAGCGGCTTGCCTCCCACTTAGGTTTTCGCAACCCGAGGGAATAGCCAGAGAAAGGAAACCGCGCGCCCAGTTCCTCCGCTACCACCTCTTTCGCTTGGTGATGGCCGACCGGGTGACCATTGTTCCGCCGCGCGATCCGCGGCCTTTCTCCACCGTCACGGCGGATGACCTGGAGGCCCTTGTTGCTGAGGGTTTGCTTCGCCCTCTCTCCGGTGACTCGCAGCCGGAGTGGATGGCCTCTTCGAGCGGAGCCGCCCCGTCCCCGCCGCCGGGGTATGTCGTGAGCTTTGTCTCCTTTCACGAGCGGGGGTTCGGAGTGCCGGCAAGCCGTTTTATGCGGGCGATTCTGCATATTTACGGGGTGGAGCTACACAACCTCAGCCCCAACTCCATCTCGCAAGCTGCCATCTTTGCGGTGGTTTGTGAAGGATACTTGGGGATTGACCCTCACTGGGACTTGTGGACCCATCTCTTCTCTATGGAGCTTTTTGCCTCGCCGACGGGGGAAAGGAGGGTCCGCATGGTGGTGCGGGCCGGTGGCTGCATCCTCCAGCTGAGGCAGGCGCGGGCGCTGCAATACATCCCCGCCGTCTTGGCGTCTTCGAACAAAGGGTGGCAGCGCCGGTGGTTCTATCTCCGAAATGACGACGGGAGGCTCTCGTCATTTTCTCAGCGAGTGGTGACCGCCGCCGCCGATAACTGGCGCTACAGGACCCCGCGTGACAGACAGAAAAATCTCCAGCCCCTTCTGAAGGCCCTGGAGGAGCTGCGGAAAGGAGGGCTCACTGCTGTGGGGGTGGTTGCCGCCATTCACCGCCAGAGGGTGCTTCCTTTGACGGAGCGGCGGCTGCTGCTTTGGGAGATGACGCCGGGGGTCGACTTGGAGGGTTTGCGGATGTCCTCGGATCCCCTTCCCATCGAAGACCTCCACAGGCGGGTAGCGGGTACGTTGGGGAAGCCGGACGCCGGCGTCCTTTCCCAGCTCTCGATGCGTCCCGATCGCGGGTGTGTGTCCCTGGTGAGTGTCCACTCCTTCCTCCTTCTTGTGTCGGATTGCCCTTGGTTCTCACAGCCGAGACCTTTCGTCCATCTCCAGGAGGTGGGGTTTCACAAGTCTTCCCTGCCACCGGTCCCGGAGGACGCGGTGGACCGAGCTGCGCGGAGGGTCGCCGCGGAGAAGAGGAAGGAGAAGAAGGACGCAGAGAAGGCTCGGGCCCGCGAGCGGATGCGGGTCGGGATGCCTTGGAAAGGCTTCGTCGTCGGCAGGAGAGGGATGGGCTCCCGAGGGAGCCATCGCCGGAGACGCCTGATGATGACGACGACGACGATGAAGACGATGATGAAGACGATGACATGGCTGCCCGCCTCGGCCTCAGCCCGAATCTGAGGCTGAGCCAGGGGTCGCCGAGCCAGCCCCCGAGCGGGCTGGCGCCGTCGGTATCCGGGGCCGGGACGTCGGGGTCCCGGTCCGAAGAACGGGGGCAGGCCGAGGGGGTACTTGACCCCTTGGCCGAGGTAGTTGAGGTGACCCCGGGGAGTCAGGTCGAGCCGCCTGTTCCCCAAGAACCACTGCCCGTGCCGACTGTGCAGGAGGGTGACCCTTGGGTCGTCGTGGCTGCGCCTGGGCAGTCCGTCCCTCTCGTGCCTCGGGCGCCCAAGGCAGGGATGGTGCCGGAGCCGGCAGCGGGGCTAACCTCGGTGGTACCTTCGAGGATCGAGGCACGAGAGACCTCCCCACAGGCATGATTGATCGTGGCCCGGAGTGGGTAAGTATCTTAGGATATCTTTGTCCTGGCTCCTCCATCGTGTGTTCTGATCCTGCTCTTCCTTTTCTTCCCAGCAAATGGAGGCATGGTTCGACCGGTCTGGCTCCCAGGAAGGCCCTCAAAACGGCGCCGGCTTCTGCAGCCAATGCCGCACTAGGCCTCGCCGCCCAGCTGGCCTTCTTACAAGATGCCCCAAAGCGGAGGGCCCAGGCGGCACAAGTCACCATGGAGCGAGCTCCCGAGGCTGACTCTTCTGCCGAGGCGGCCGTCGTGCCGAGGGAGACTGCTGGCGCGGCTGCGGCCTCGAGCCCACCAGACGTGTTGCCGGCGCTGTCACCGGCTTCTGCCAAGGCCGCTGCTGTTCTGGCCGTGGAGCCACTCGTCGCCGCCGACGCTGAGATGACCGAGGCGTCGCTACTTGATGCCTCGGGGGAGGGGGCGCAAAACCGTGACCCGCCCCACCGAGCGGCAGCCTTGTCCCCACGCGACACAGTTCCGAGGGGCGGCGCCAGTTGCTTCGGTTCCGGACCCGTGGGGCCTCGGATCCCCTCTTCATTCTTGACGATGAGCGGGAGGAACAGTCTTGGGATGGGCTTCGTGAGTGTGCCGAGGCAACAGTGGGATCGCTTCGGTCGACCTTGGAGGTCCTTTGCAGGGACGTTCCCAAGATCCTCCAGGTAATGACTTCAGGCATACCTTTCTCGTGATTAAGGCGTTCTTTGTGACGCCCCGCTTCCTTCCCTCAGGATCTGACGGATCTGAGCGCCGCCAAGTCGTCTTTCATCCGCCGCGAGGTTGATGTCTGGGGTTCGCTGCGGTCCCTGAGAACCACGCTTGCTAGTGCTACCGCGCGCCTTTCCCAACAGAGCGCCGAGGTGGCGGACCTTCGGTTGCTCTGTGCCGATCTGGGAGCGGAGGCGGCGGCGGCACGCGCAGAGGCGCAGCGGCGGCAGTCGGAGCTTGACCGGGTCACCGGCGAGCGAGACCAATCTCGGGGCCGGGCCAACGAGGCCAAAAGCCGGGCTGAGGCTCTTGGAGTCCAGTTAGCCGAGGCGTCTGCTCGGGCTGGAGCCCTTGCAGCGGACCTCACCGTGGCCCAAGCTGCATCCTCGGAGCAGCGTGCTCGAGCCGAAGGTATGTCTCGGCTATTTGAAGATTTTGTTTCAACCCAGTTCCTCAACTCGTGTTTGAGGTCTTCCACTTTGGCTGTTCGCAGAGCTCGAGTCTGCCCTTGATAAGTCCACCAGGGCGCTTGCTCAGGCGGCCGAGCAGAGGGAAACCGACCACGCGGCCATGTTCGAGGCCATCTCGGCCTTCTGCCGGGTCTTCGGCCTCGACGACGTCCCCTCGGGAAGCTCCCCTCGAAGTCACCTGCAAGCCTTGGGTGACCATACGCGTGGCAGACTTTGCGAGGCGCTGCATCACGGTGTCAGGCGGGCCTTCGCCGTGCTCACTTCCCACTATGACGTGGATCTGGAGCGGGTCAGCGAGGGGTATTGCCTCCCCGACGAAGATGAAGCCACCCTGGCCGAAGTCCATAGGCTTGACACGGCCGCCGCGGGCCCAAGCGCGGTGCTGGCAACCACCTTCGAGGTAGAGGTCCTCCCGCTTGTGCCGTCATCCGAGGCCGGGGTGGATCTTGCCGAGGGTGGAGACAAAGCCGAGGGCGCGGCTCCTTCTCTGGGCGAAGCCTGATTCTGCCGGAGCAGTTTTCTTTGAATGCATATGTGTCTTTTGCGGCCACCGAGGCCCGAACACTTTATTATCGTAATATAAGATTGTGTTTCTTTTCCTTCTGTTTTGCGTATTCGGACCCGTTCGTCAGTAGCAGGGTAGCTTGCCCAAGTAAGAGCCATTTTTCGTGGTAGGCGACGAGTGAGGTATCCGTATCCTAGAGGCGTAGGAGTCCCTCGGCTCGGTCGGCCTTGCCACTTACATGCACCCTTATTCGTTTCTTGGGGTCCTGTTACTAACATAGCCGGGGGACGCGAAAGCTTTTTTGATGGAAGTCTTTTTTCGAGGAAAATTTTGACGCAGAGGGGGTTCCCCCCTTCTAGCCCCCGAGGGAGGGTCGAGCTTTGCTGAGGCAAGGCTGACCCTTCCTTGATGGTTAGACTTTAAACGTGAACAAGGTGTATGAACGACTTGAAATCATCTTAAGGGTAGAAGCGACGTAGCTGTCGGATGTTCCAAGCATTGCTGTAGACCTCGCCTTGGCTGTTGGCCAGCTTGTATGTCCCGGGCTTCAGAACTTTGGCGATGACGAACGGCCCTTCCCAGGGAGGCGTGAGCTTGTGCCGCCCTCGGGCGTCTTGTCGCAGCCGAAGCACCACGTCGCCCACTTGGAGGTCTCGGGACTGAACCCCTCGGGCGTGGGATCGTCGCAGGGACTGCTGGTACCGCGCTGAGTGTAGTAAGGCCATGTCCCGAGCCTCTTCGAGCTGGTCCAGTGAGTCTTCTCGGTCGGTCTGATTTCTTCGGTCGTCGTATGCCCTCGTCCTCGGGGAACCGTATTCTAAGTCCATGGGCAAGACGGCCTCGGCCCCATAGACTAGAAAGAACGGTGTGAAGCCTGTGGCTCAGCTCGGCGTCATCCTCAGACTCCAGACCACCGAGGGGAGTTCCTTCATCCATCGCCTACCGAACTTGTGGAGGTCGTTGTAGATCCTCGGCTTGAGTCCTTGCAGAATCATGCCGTTGGCACGTTCCACCTGCCCATTCGTCATGGGGTGAGCCACGGCAGCCCAGCCCACCCGGATAAGGTGATTCTCGCAGAAGTCCAGGAACTTTCGGCCGGTGAACTGGGTGTCGTTGTCGGTGATGATGGAGTTCGGGACCCCAAAGCGATGGATGATGTTGGTGAAGAATGCCACCGCCTGTTCGGACCTGATGCTGTTTAGGGGTCGGACCTCGATCCACTTGGAGAATTTGTCGTTGGCGACCAGCAAGTGCGTGTAGCCCTCGGGTGCCTTCTACAAGGGACCGACGAGGTCCAGTCCCCACACAGCAAACGACCAGGTGATGGGTATTGTCTGTAGAGCCTGAGCAGGCTGGTGGGTCCGCCTCGCGTAGAATTGACACCCTTGGCAGGCGCGGACAATTCTAGTGGCGTCGGCCACCGCGGTCGGCCAGTAGAAACCTTGTCGGAAGGCGTTCCCAACAAGGGCTCGGGGCGCTGCGTGATGACTGCAAGCCCCTGAGTGTATTTCTTGTAAGAGCTCCTGGCCTTCGGCGATGGATATGCACTGCTGGAGGATGCCGGATGGGCTGCGGTGGTAGAGCTCCTTCCCGTCACCCAGTAAGACGTACGACTTGGCGCGCCGCGCCAGTCGTCGAGCCTTGGCTCGGTCGAGGGGCAGCTCTCCTTGGTGGAGATATCGTAGGTACGGGGTTTGCCAGTTTCGATTAGGCTGGACCCCACTCCGCTCTTCCTCGACGCGCAGTGCCTCACCTTCGGGGGCCGAGGGCACCTCAGGCCGAGCCGAGGGCGCCTCGGGCTGTGCCGAGGGTGCCTCGGGCTGGGCCGAGGCCTTCTCGGGCTCGTGCGTGTCATCGGTCTTGACTGAGGGTTGATGTAGGTCTCGGGAGAAGACGTCCGGGGGAACCGTTGTCCGCCCCGAGGCTATCTTAGCCAGCTCGTCCGCAGTCTCGTTGTGTCGTCGGGCGATGTGGTTGAGCTTGAGCCCGTAGAACTTGTCCTCCAGGCGCCGAACCTCATCGCAATAGGCTTCCATCTTCGGGTCGCGACAGTGGGAGTTCTTCATAACTTGGTCGATGACGAGCTGCGAGTCACCGCGAGCGTCAAGGCGTCGGACCCCTAGCTCAATGGCGATGCGCAACCCATTGACCAGAGCTTCGTACTCAGCCACGTTGTTGGACGCTGGGAAATGGAGGCGCAGCACGTAGCGTAGGTGTTTCCCAAGGGGCGAGATAAAGAGCAGGCCCGTGCCTACCCCTGTTTTCATCAGCGACCCATCGAAAAACATGGTCCAGAGTTCCGGCTGGATCGGAGCCAAGGAGCTGGGTGTCGACCCATTCCGCCACGAAGTCCGCCAAGACCTGGGATTTGATGGCCTTCCGAGGGGCGAACGAGATCGTCTCGCCCATGTTTTCCACCGCCCACTTTGCAATCCTACCCGAGGCCTCTCGGCACTAGATGATCTCCCCCAGGGGGAAGGATGACACCATAGTCACCGGATGAGACTCGAAGTAGTGTCGCAACTTTCGCCGCGTCAGGATCACCGTGTACAGCAGCTTCTGAATTTGCGGGTAGCGGATCTTGGTCTCGGATAGTACCTCACTAATGAAGTAAACCGGCCTCTAGACGGGCAATGCATGCCCTTCTTCTTGTCTCTCAACCACGATCGCGGCGCTGACCACCTGAGTGGTAGCGGCGACGTAGATTAAGAGGTCTTCTCCAGCAGCGGGGGGCACCAAGATGGGCGCGTTCGTAAGGAGTGCCTTTAGGTTCCCGAGGGCTTCCTCGGCCTCAGAGGTCCAAGTGAAGCACTCGGTCTTTCTTAAGAGGCGGTACAGAGGTAGGCCTCTTTCGCCGAGACGCGAGATGAAACGGCTCAGAGCCGCAAGGCATCCCATGACCCTCTGTACGCCTTTCAAGTCCTTGATGGGCCCCATGTTGGTGATGGCCGCGATTTTCTCCGGGGTTGGCCCAATGTTGCCTTTCAAGACCGCATTCACCACGTGGTATGGGTTATTTGAATATTTGGTCATGTCTTTCGGATTAACAAATGCTCCAGCCCACTTCACATATGTAACACCCCTGGTGTTACTATAACTAAAACTTGAGCATGGCATCATAAGCATTGGCATTGCATATGTTTGACACACCTAGAGTGCATTCGCTAGGCAAAAATTTCAAACAAGTTGTATTGTTTTAATGTTTTTGCAAATAGAACCCTGGTTAAAGGACTTAACCCTAAATAGTGGTTAAAGGGGTAAAACTTAACCCAAGTTAAGAAAACCTAAAGACTTTAGGGTAAAAGTCATGAAATGACTCTGAGAATAAACTTGAATTCCTTTTATACCCCTGGGATACCAGAAACCCTAATTGGAACCCTGGAAAACCCTGAAACCAAACCCTAGGGGCTTATGTGCAAAATTAGTCCATTTTTGGGCTAAAGTGCAAAAACCAAGCCAAATAAGTATTTTAAGTCATTTGGTTCACAAATATGTGAATTTGCAAGCAAAACCCTAAGTTTTGGACTTAAATGCAAAATGGACCTCATTTGAGTTCTATTTTAAGTCTGAAAATCAGAGAATTGGCTCAACTTTGGAGCTTTGCATCTTTCAAATTATAGGGTTTTTGCCCTAGGTCACCACATCAAAATTGTAGCCCAATTATAGGAGAACAACTTTGTTTAAGGATTCAAGCCATGGTCTTATGAGAAATTTGGAGAAAAACCCAGCCAAAGTTGGACTGTCAGGTCACTGAGTCTGAATTTTTAGAGAAACAGTGTAACCACAGAGACTTTGAGCAAAGATTCCTCTATGATCCAGCATGAATCTGCCCATGGCATCTATGACAAACTTGTAGCTGGTTAGTAGATCTATAACTTTGCTGCAGAGTTTGGTTTGTGTTGCCACAGAAATTTGGAAGAAAATCGACCTTCAACTCTGGCTGTCAGGTTCTCTGAATAAGTGCTCCTGATGGTACAGTGCCCACCGGATCAGACTGCCAGCGCGGCTGTCCTCACCGCCGACGGCTCCCTCCGCCGCGATTCGTGCTGCGGTTGCAGTGATCTGAGCTCGGCTTGGCTGGATAACACTTTGGATCACGTAAATGTCCTCGCCGTGGATAACTCCGGCCATAAACAAGTTCGGCCACCGTACATGCGTCACCGCGGCGGAGATCGATAAGAACGTCGGTGACCGCCGCCTCCTAGCCTTGCGCCGCGTGGCTTTAACTTTCCACCGCGTCGCCATGACTCCCTATACCTGTCCCATCGTCGACGGGGAGCTTGCCACGGCGATAGCCACGAATTCACCGCGCCGCCTTCTTCCTCCTCTCCGGCCGCCAGCTCGGCTCGGCTAAATTAATCGCCACCGCCCGCTAGCTCTATAAATTGACCTCGCACGTAGCTGCGCCATGTAGTTGTGAAGCTGTAGCACCCGCTCCCACCCTCGATCGTCCACTAGCACGCCCGAATTGCGCATTCTCCCCAAATCAGTTCTAAAACACCGTGAGCTCAACCCCGCTGTGGTCAGCCCAACTCCGGTTAGCTCCTCCCCTCTGTTCTCTTGTTTAAGCGTTCTTATGTGTTTACGATGCTTGCCGAGCCATTGAATTGAACTAAGAGCCCTCTGGTCGCCGGGAACACGACCATATAGTCGCTATGCTTACGGCCACCGTGGCCAGAGCTCCATAGTTGATCAATAGCACAATTAAGTTAGGGGAAATGATCATGGTGACTCCGATTTCATGTCCGCCGCTCGGAGAACCCAGCCATAGCCCCAATCGGCCGGTCCAGGACCTCGCCGGAATCTCTCCGCGCGCGTCGCCGTCGTGGACCGCCCACTGCGAAGAAATAGAACCTCAAGGGCCTCTGTGCAAAGCGTCAGTGACACAGGAAAACAGTAGAAAGACCGGATCCCAGTTAATGAGAACCCTGAGGGTATTTTTGCAAAGCCGCCAGCGCGGGTGCGCGCGCGGGCGCGTTTCTGCCCTAGCTGGGCCGCCTGGGCTGGATTCGGCCCAGTGCTATTCAATTGTTTTTCTTTTTTCTTTTATCTCCAGAGCCAAAACAATTATAGAAAAATGTAGAAAAATGCTAAAATTGTGAAACTAATTTTCCTAGGCTTGTTATTTTCCCTAGAATTTAATAAAAATAGTTTTGTGATTTTTAGTGGAAATAAGAAATTTTAGGGTATTTAAAGTAGTTAAAAGTATTAGTTATGGAATTTTAGAAAATAATTGGTAAGTCCAAAAATGCCCAAACTTTTTATGGGAACTTAAAACAATATTTAGAAGCCTTGGGTAGAGTTTGAATTGTTTTGGACCTTGTTTGATCACCAAACCCCAAAACACCCCCCCTGCCCTATGAACTCCTTTACCGACTCCGGAAACCCTAGGTTCACGGAGTACCGTGAAGGAAAGTTGTACTCAAGACTTAGATAATAAGTTTATATTATCTTTGCATCCTCATGAGCACCCCATGGCATCCATTCTTATGCATATATATGGTTATGTTAGAACACGAAGAAGAAGAAGAAGTCACTGAAGTGGGAACTCCACCAACCTCAGATCCTCAAGCAGGCAACTGCTTTTATTTCGATATTTGTGGATCCGAGCAGGACTCACCTGATAACAAAGGCAAGCCCCGGTGCATTTGCCACCTCCCTTGATGTTTTTAAAATCTTTCTCACTTGCTTGCTGCATTAGGTGATAGGAGTTGATTGATTAAACAATTCCTGCATTACCTTCCTTGATCTTGATTACCATCCTTGAAACCCTGTTTTTACAAAAAAGTTTTACTATGCTTAGTATTGCTTTAGAAAAACAAAAGGATTTGTTTTACAAAAGATGTTTGGCAAAGTGGGGAGGATATTTTCGAAAATAAAACTTGATGGTGAATCCATCATGGCCATGATGGATTCAACATCGGAAAAGATGTACCTCTATCAGGTACCAAGTTTTTGGGTTAAAAAGAGTAAACTGAGACCGGGCGGGTGACTTGCACGAGAAGAGAGTCTCGGTGTAGTGTCTCCGTCTGAGTCGATTAAGGACCGTCTCGATGTAGGCTTGATGATCGAGGACCCTTTAACTGGTCACATGCCTCGTCATGGGTAAGCCTTGCCTCGGGCAGACTAAGGCCGGAATAAGATAACACGAAATGGGAGTGGAGCGGTGGCGAGAGTAGCGTGTACCCTCCGTGGCAAGAGGCTGGACGGTGGTGTATCTGTGCTCTCGGTTTGCGTGAACCTGATCCGGTCTTAAGAACCCCGGTGGCGGGTTGACATATGCAAGGGTTAAGTGCTACATATGTCGTGTGATTGGAGATCCTCAGCTGAGTATAATCGATTCGGATCGCCGTACCTTCGCGGTTATGAAGACTTGGTCACTGCCCTACACGTAGCATTCCACTAAAGATGATGGGTTTTTGTTAAGAAATTGGCTAGTGCAGGACCAGTGATTGAACTAGGGTAGAAAGAACTCTAGTTGCAGGTAATTGAACTTAACATGACAAATAAAACTGGATTTTTAAGGATCCACTTTAGTAAGCTTTTCTGCAAACAGAGTCTTTGATTATTGAAAAGCCTTACCTTGACTCCCATATAACCAGCATACCCTTGAGAGTCTTTTCCTTAGTCGGGTAAGTCTTGCTGAGTAATTCCATACTCAGGGTTTATCCCTTCGTTGTTTTTAGGTGAGGAAGTAGCAGACTTTTGCTGCTTCTGTGCCAAGGTGGTTCCCAAAGAAGAAAAACAAGACTGAAGTGCGGGAGGACTCGGTCCTCCACATAGGATCTTTTGTTTATAGCTTATCGGGAGAAGTTTGTGTCTCCCTTGGTTTGTATAATATTACTACTCTGCACTCACTTTTAGACTGGTCTGTAATAAAATAACTCGAGCTTGCTTTTGAAATAAATGTAAGTTCATGTAATTCGCTTCCGCATTTCTTTATCTCCGATGATCTGTAATGTCTGCAAGACGGGTGAAACGTTCCTGGTGAGGTCGGGAAAGATACTGAGCTTGTCAAGTGACTTAGGAACATCTACAGGGTGTCTGATGTCTGTTAGACAAGGACAACTGTAGGTGGGCCTAATTACTTGGGAGGTTCCGTCGCAGCTGGTATCGGAGCGTAGCCCTTCTTTGCAGATATTATGAGGCATCTTCAAAAGGATTTTCGAAAATCTTACCTAAAAATTCTTTTCTCTTCTTACCTAAGTACTCTGAAGAGTTTATCTTAAAGACCAGATTCTGTACTTATTCATGCATCATGCTAAGAATTATACTAATAAATTTCCCCCTTAGAAAGATGCCGCCACGCACAAGGCTAATGGCACGTAAGTCAACGGGACCAATTGGAGTACCCCGGCATCAACTAGCCCCTCGACACGAAAGCAGTAGCAGCGGAAGTAATGACCCTATAGGAGACCTGGAAGCCGAAGTGAGTCGACTTCAAGCAACACTGCAACACAGGACCAATGCTTGGATCGCAGATGGAGATAGAATCAATGAACTAAGAAGGGATATCCGTCACCTGCAGGATCAGCTGGCTGATCGGGACTTAGCACTTGACTGGGCAGTACAGTCTCGTATGTTGGCATGTGCTAAGGAAGCGAGGGCTCAGGCCCGAATTAAAGAACTTAGCTCAGCTGTTGACAACCTGCAGGTCTATTGCAATACGTTGCATGAGGAAGTCCATGTGTTATACTCACAACTACACCCTAGTGTGCCTGCACACTCTGCTGAGTCGGAAGCCGGACCCTCTCACGTTGCGGGACGCGCACTGGGTGGGGAGTTAGACCTTTTTGAACCCCCTCCTTCTTTGAGGTTGGTTGACGTCTGGACTCCCACACCTGACGATGAGGCCGCCAAAAGTAACGGAAAGCAGGACTAATGGTGTAATAAAAGTAGAGTAGTGTATTGTAGGGTGTACTGTTGTATAATAGGTTGAACTTTTGTAAAATGGGTAATGTATCCTGTTATGTAGAGTCGAGTCTGTATCATTACTCTTTATAGTAATGTAAAATGGAAGGTTTTCTTTGGCACATTATGTTTATTCAAATGTTTTTGCCTCAGATGCCGACCAGGACTCGCGGACAGGACGCAACCGGAACTTCTGGGGGTCGGGATGTTACCCCAAATCCACCTCCGGTTCCACCCACGCTTGCCGAGGCGATTGCCGCCTTGGTGAATGCCACCGCCGATAATACCCGCTTCCTTAGGGAAATGGAGGGTCAGCAGCAGTTCCAGCAGCAGGCAGGGAGAGGTTTTCAGCAAGGTCCCCGTGAAACTACTTATCTGGATTTCTCCGAAACTCGTCCACCTCTATTCGTCAAACCAGAAGACCCGCTAGAAGCCGACGAATGGATACGGGTCATTGAACAGAAGTTTGGCCTTCTTCGTTGTTCTGAAACGCAGAAGCCATTGTTCGCTGCACAGCAACTACGTGGCCCTGCCAGTACTTGGTGGGGAAACTTTGTGGCTATCCAACCTGACAACCATCAAATCACTTGGGACGAATTTAAAGCAGCCTTCCGTGAGCACTACATACCAGAAGGAGTGCTGCATATGAAACAAGAGGAATTTATGAAACTGAAACAAGGAGGAGACACCATCAATCAGTATCTTAACAAGTTTAATCACCTGTCACAATATGCCATTGATCAGGTGAATACTGATTTGAAGAAAAAGAACTGTTTTATGAGAGGTCTAAATGACCGGTTGCAGCGAAAAATGGCCACATGTATTGATCTCACATATGGAAAGGCTGTCAGTACAGCCTTATCTGTGGAAGCAAAATACTCAAGTTCTGGGAAGAATAAGGGATTCCGTGGTGAGAGGCCTAATCAGGGCCAGGCAAAGAGGCAACGGTTCGTCATCCGGCCTTCTAGCCAAAACCAAACTTTTTCTCGTCCACCAGTATTCCCTTTTAAACAGCCCATTATTATTCGCCCCAACAATACTTCCACTTCCCCAAATCAGCCGGGTGCCCCAGGCACTCGATTCCCTGCCTTACCCAGCTCTTCAACTGGGTGTTTCAACTGCGGCAAGTCGGGACATTTTATCAAAGACTGCCCGTACCCCAAGCAAAATCAATCCAATGCTCAGCAAGGAACTGGGAAGTCTACTCAGCCCAAGGGAAATGCTGTGGGGAGGAATACCAAGAAGACGGGGCGTGTATATTACACCCAAGTGGCCACTACACCGGAGGGAGAGCCGGTGATGATGGGTACGTTTCCCGTGGCCAGTCACCCTGCAATAATTTTTTTTGATTCTGGTGCTTCGCATACCATCATTAGCAAGACATTTGTGGAGCAACATCACATTGCATGTCATGAATCAAAAGAGGGATTTAAAATTCATTCACCTGGGGGACACATTTTTACTAGAGAAGTGGCCTATGAAGTGCCAGTAACAATGGCCGGGCGGAACTTTCCTGCTAACATGATTGTTCTGAAAGGCCAGGATATAGATGTAATTTTGGGTATGAATTGGTTAACTCAACACAAGGCAATTCTCAACACTGAACTCAGAACCGTCAGGTTGAGTTATAATCAAGAAGAAATTCTTTTGTCTCTCCCCAAAACCAATCCAGCCAAAGCTTCTGGTAGAATATTTGAAGCCATTGTACCGGAGATCAAGAACATTCCGGTAGTATGTGAATTTCCAGATGTATTTCCGGAAGATTTGCCTGGACTACCCCCTTAAAGAGATGTAGAATTCGTAATTGAGTTAAAGCCCGGTACGGCTCCCATCTCCCGAAGATCGTACCGTATGCCCCCTAATGAGTTGGCAGAATTGAAGATTCAATTACAAGATCTACTGAATAAGGGATTTATCCGGCCAAGCTCGTCCCCATGGGGTTGTCCCACCATTTTTGTTAAGAAGAAGGATCAAACCTTGCGCATGTGCGTGGACTATCGGCCCCTGAATGAGGTCACCATCAAGAATAAGTACCCCCTTCCAAGGATCGATATCTTATTTGATCAACTGACTGGGGCGAGGGTATTTTCCAAAATTGATCTCAGGTCGGGCTATCATCAAATCCGTGTTCGGCCCGAGGATATACCGAAGACCGCGTTTACTACGCGATATGGATTGTTCGAATACCTGGTAATGTCTTTCGGGCTCACAAATGCTCCTGCCCACTTCACTTATTTGATGAACTCGGTATTCATGCCCGAGTTGGACAAGTTTGTGGTGGTCTTCATCGACGATATTTTGATATACTCTAAAAATGAAGAGGAGCATGCTCAGCATCTACGGATTGTATTAACGCGCCTGAGGGAACATCAGCTATATGCCAAGTTCAGCAAGTGCGCGTTCTGGCTGGAGGAAATTCAATTTTTGGGGCACGTGTTATCAGCCAAAGGAATTGCGGTAGATCCTAGCAAGGTCAAAGATATTCTGGAGTGGAAACCCCCAACCACTGTACACCAAGTCCGGAGTTTTCTTGGACTAGCTGGGTATTATCGCAGATTCATACCCGATTTTTCTAAGCTTCTGAAGCCAATCACAAGATTGTTGAAGAATGACATTAAATTTAATTGGTCTTCTAAGTGTAATGAAGCCTTTGAGCAATTGAAGACACTATTAACCACTGCTCTGGTTTTGGCTCAACCGGACATCACTAAGCCTTTTGATGTATACTGTGATGCATCTGGCAGTGGACTCGGCTGTGTACTGATGCAAGAGGGCCGAGTAATTGCGTATGCTTCAAGGCAGCTGCGCCGACATGAGGAGCATTATCCAACTCATGATCTGGAGTTAGCTGCTGTGGTTCATGCCCTGAAAATATGGCGCCACTATCTGCTGGGAAATATCTGTCACATATATACAGATCATAAAAGTTTGAAGTACATCTTCACCCAGACAGAGTTAAATATGAGGCAAAGACGATGGCTTGAGCTCATTAAAGATTATGATCTGGAGATCCACTATAACCCAGGCAAGGCCAATGTGGTGGCAGATGCATTGAGTCGTAAGACTTCCTGCTACTGTCTTATGGCAAAGACCTCCGAGAGCACTTTATGTCAAGAAATGGAGAAGCTAAACCTGGGGATAATCCAGCACGGGACTCTAAATCAGCTAAAGCTTGAGTCAATCATTCTGCAAAAGATAATTGATGCTCAAAAGGATAATTTGGGTATGAAGCACATACGAGAGAAGATAAGGGCTGGAACAGCCAAATGTTTCAAGGAAGATGAGCAAGGTGTGATATGGTTTAATAACCGCATAGTAGTGCCAAAGAATGAAGAACTCCGCCAGCAAATTTTAGATGAAGCGCATCTTAGTCGCAATTCTATTCATCCGGGAAGCACTAAGATGTATCATGATCTAAAACAGCACTACTGGTGGACGAAGATGAAAATTGAAATTGCACGCTATGTGGCTAAGTGTGACACTTGCAGACGTGTCAAGGCCATACACATGAAAACTGCCGGTCCATTGCAGTCATTACCAATACCAACATGGAAATGGGAAGACATAAGCATGGACTTCATTGTGGGATTGCCCAGGACCGCAAAAGGGTATGACTCTATCTGGGTGATTGTTGATCGACTTACCAAGATCGCCCACTTCCTCCCTGTCAAAGTAAAATATCCCGTCATTACCTATGTGGAGTTATACATCGCCCGTATTCTCAGTTTGCATGGTGTTCCAAAGACCATAGTGTCGGATCGTGGACCACAATTTGTATCTAAATTTTGGGAAGAACTTCATAAATTCTTGGGTACTAAACTGCTCCACAGTTCGGCCTATCATCCTCAAACCAGTGGACAAACTGAGAGAGTGAATCAGATACTTGAAGATATGCTGCGGGCATGTGTCCTAGATTTCTCACAGAAATGGGATGAATGTTTACCTTTGGCGGAGTTTTCATATAATAATAGCTATCAAGACAGTATTCAGATGGCACCTTTTGAAGCTTTATATGGACGACGGTGTCGAACTCCGCTAAACTGGTCTGAACCTGGTGAAAGGTATTTCTTTAGACCTGATATGGTAAAAGAAACCGAGGATAAGGTTCAGAAAGTTATTCAAAATCTAAAGAAAGCACAAGCTCGTCAAAAGAGTTATGCAGACAAACGGCGAATGCCCTTATACTTCTTAGAAGGAGACTACGTCTACTTAAAGGTTTCACCAATGAAGGGAGTATCGCGTTTCGGGGTAAAGGGAAAACTTGCACCCAGGTACGTTGGTCCATTTCCTATTCTTCAAAGATATGGGCCAGTGGCGTATCAACTTCAACTTCCCGAAACATTGTCTGTTGTACATAATGTGTTCCATGTATCGCAATTGAAGAAGTGTCTCCGGGTTCCCGATCGAACCATTGAAGTGACAGATGTTGTCCTGGAACCAGATTTAACGTACTCGGAGCATCCTATTCGAGTTCTGGATCAAAAGGACAGGGTTACCCGAAGAAAGACTCTCAAATTCTACAAAGTACAATGGAACCAGCATTCTGAAGATGAGGCTACGTGGGAAACTCAAGACTTCTTGAATAAGAATTTCCCAGGCTTTCTAGCCTCATGTAACTTGTAAAGTGTATATAGTTATGGCAATAAAGGAATGAACCCCACCCCACCCTGCCTTGTACCAGAAATAAGGAAATAAAAATGTGACACATTTCCTTTTCCATTACTCACCCTAGGACTTTAAATCTCGGGACGAGATTCTTTTATGGGGGGAAGGATGTAACACCCCTGGTGTTACTATAACTAAAACTTGAGCATGGCATCATAAGCATTGGCATTGCATATGTTTGACACACCTAGAGTGCATTCGCTAGGCAAAAATTTCAAACAAGTTGTATTGTTTTAATGTTTTTGCAAATAGAACCCTGGTTAAAGGACTT
The DNA here is from genome assembly GCA_029449295.1 of Zea luxurians. Classification (NCBI taxonomy): domain Eukaryota; kingdom Viridiplantae; phylum Streptophyta; class Magnoliopsida; order Poales; family Poaceae; genus Zea; species Zea luxurians. The sequence goes on from JAOPSE010000003.1 coordinate 188,166,640, forward strand.
AACCCTAAATAGTGGTTAAAGGGGTAAAACTTAACCCAAGTTAAGAAAACCTAAAGACTTTAGGGTAAAAGTCATGAAATGACTCTAAGAATAAACTTGAATTCCTTTTATACCCCTGGGATACCAGAAACCCTAATTGGAACCCTGGAAAACCCTGAAACCAAACCCTAGGGGCTTATGTGCAAAATTAGTCCATTTTTGGGCTAAAGTGCAAAAACCAAGCCAAATAAGTATTTTAAGTCATTTGGTTCACAAATATGTGAATTTGCAAGCAAAACCCTAAGTTTTGGACTTAAATGCAAAATGGACCTCATTTGAGTTCTATTTTAAGTCTGAAAATCAGAGAATTGGCTCAACTTTGGAGCTTTGCATCTTTCAAATTATAGGGTTTTTGCCCTAGGTCACCACATCAAAATTGTAGCCCAATTATAGGAGAACAACTTTGTTTAAGGATTCAAGCCATGGTCTTATGAGAAATTTGGAGAAAAACCCAGCCAAAGTTGGACTGTCAGGTCACTGAGTCTGAATTTTTAGAGAAACAGTGTAACCACAGAGACTTTGAGCAAAGATTCCTCTATGATCCAGCATGAATCTGCCCATGGCATCTATGACAAACTTGTAGCTGGTTAGTAGATCTATAACTTTGCTGCAGAGTTTAGTTTGTGTTGCCACAGAAATTTGGAAGAAAATCGACCTTCAACTCTGGCTGTCAGGTTCTCTGAATAAGTGCTCCTGATGGTACAGTGCCCACCGGATCAGACTGCCAGCGCGGCTGTCCTCACCGCCGACGGCTCCGTCCGCCGCGATTCGTGCTGCGGTTGCAGTGATCTGAGCTCGGCTTGGCTAGATAACACTTTGGATCACGTAAATGTCCTCGCCGTGGATAACTCCGGCCATAAACAAGTTCGGCCACCGTACATGCGTCACCGCGGCGGAGATCGATAAGAACGCCGGTGACCGCCGCCTCCTAGCCTTGCGCCGCGTGGCTTTAACTTTCCACCGCGTCGCCATGACTCCCTATACCCGTCCCATCGTCGACGGGGAGCTTGCCACGGCGATAGCCACGAATTCACCGCGCCGCCTTCTTCCTCCTCTCCGGCCGCCAGCTCGGCTCGGCTAAATTAATCGCCACCGCCCGCTAGCTCTATAAATTGACCTCACACGTAGCTGCGCCATGTAGTTGTGAAGCTGTAGCACCCGCTCCCACCCTCGATCGTCCACTAGCACGCCCGAATTGCGCATTCTCCCCAAATCAGTTCTAAAACACCGTGAGCTCAACCCCGCTGTGGTCAGCCCAACTCCGGTTAGCTCCTCCCCTCTGTTCTCTTGTTTAAGCGTTCTTATGTGTTTACGATGCTTGCCGAGCCATTGAATTGAACTAAGAGCCCTCTGGTCGCCGGGAACACGACCATATAGTCGCTATGCTTACGGCCACCGTGGCCAGAGCTCCATAGTTGATCAATAGCACAATTAAGTTAGGGGAAATGATCATGGTGACTCCGATTTCATGTCCGCCGCTCGGAGAACCCAGCCATAGCCCCAATCGGCCGGTCCAGGACCTCGCCGGAATCTCTCCGCGCGCGTCGCCGTCGTGGACCGCCCACTGCGAAGAAATAGAACCTCAAGGGCCTCTGTGCAAAGCGTCAGTGACACAGGAAAACAGTAGAAAGACCGGATCCCAGTTAATGAGAACCCCGAGGGTATTTTTGCAAAGCCGCCAGCGCGGGTGCGCGCGCGGGCGCGTTTCTGCCCTAGCTGGGCCGCCTGGGCTGGATTCGGCCCAGTGCTATTCAATTGTTTTTCTTTTTTCTTTTATCTCCAGAGCCAAAACAATTATAGAAAAATGTAGAAAAATGCTAAAATTGTGAAACTAATTTTCCTAGGCTTGTTATTTTCCCTAGAATTTAATAAAAATAGTTTTGTGATTTTTAGTGGAAATAAGAAATTTTAGGGTATTTAAAGTAGTTAAAAGTATTAGTTATGGAATTTTAGAAAATAATTGGTAAGTCCAAAAATGCCCAAACTTTTTATGGGAACTTAAAACAATATTTAGAAGCCTTGGGTAGAGTTTGAATTGTTTTGGACCTTGTTTGATCACCAAACCCCAAAACACCCCCCCTGCCCTATGAACTCCTTTACCGACTCCGGAAACCCTAGGTTCACGGAGTACCGTGAAGGAAAGTTGTACTCAAGACTTAGATAATAAGTTTATATTATCTTTGCATCCTCATGAGCACCCCATGGCATCCATTCTTATGCATATATATGGTTATGTTAGAACACGAAGAAGAAGAAGAAGTCACTGAAGTGGGAACTCCACCAACCTCAGATCCTCAAGCAGGCAACTGCTTTTATTTCGATATTTGTGGATCCGAGCAGGACTCACCTGATAACAAAGGCAAGCCCTGGTGCATTTGCCACCTCCCTTGATGTTTTTAAAATCTTTCTCACTTGCTTGCTGCATTAGGTGATAGGAGTTGATTGATTAAACAATTCCTGCATTACCTTCCTTGATCTTGATTACCATCCTTGAAACCCTGTTTTTACAAAAAAGTTTTACTATGCTTAGTATTGCTTTAGAAAAACAAAAGGATTTGTTTTACAAAAGATGTTTGGCAAAGTGGGGAGGATATTTTCGAAAATAAAACTTGATGGTGAATCCATCATGGCCATGATGGATTCAACATCGGAAAAGATGTACCTCTGTCAGGTACCAAGTTTTTGGGTTAAAAAGAGTAAACTGAGACCGGGCGGGTGACTTGCACGAGAAGAGAGTCTCGGTGTAGTGTCTCCGTCTGAGTCGATTAAGGACCGTCTCGATGTAGGCTTGATGATCGAGGACCCTTTAACTGGTCACATGCCTCGTCATGGGTAAGCCTTGCCTCGGGCAGACTAAGGCCGGAATAAGATAACACGAAATGGGAGTGGAGCGGTGGCGAGAGTAGCGTGTACCCTCCGTGGCAAGAGGCTGGACGGTGGTGTATCTGTGCTCTCGGTTTGCGTGAACCTGATCCGGTCTTAAGAACCCCGGTGGCGGGTTGACATATGCAAGGGTTAAGTGCTACATATGTCGTGTGATTGGAGATCCTCAGCTGAGTATAATCGATTCGGATCGCCGTACCTTCGCGGTTATGAAGACTTGGTCACTGCCCTACACGTAGCATTCCACTAAAATGATGGGTTTTTGTTAAGAAATTGGCTAGTGCAGGACCAGTGATTGAACTAGGGTAGAAAGAACTCTAGTTGCAGGTAATTGAACTTAACATGACAAATAAAACTGGATTTTTAAGGATCCACTTTAGTAAGCTTTTCTGCAAACAGAGTCTTTGATTATTGAAAAGCCTTACCTTGACTCCCATATAACCAGCATACCCTTGAGAGTCTTTTCCTTAGTCGGGTAAGTCTTGGTGAGTAATTCCATACTCAGGGTTTATCCCTTCGTTGTTTTTAGGTGAGGAAGTAGCAGACTTTTGCTGCTTCTGTGCCAAGGTGGTTCCCAAAGAAGAAAAACAAGACTGAAGTGCGGGAGGACTCGGTCCTCCACATAGGATCTTTTGTTTATAGCTTATCGGGAGAAGTTTGTGTCTCCCTTGGTTTGTATAATATTACTACTCTGCACTCACTTTTAGACTGGTCTGTAATAAAATAACTCGAGCTTGCTTTTGAAATAAATGTAAGTTCATGTAATTCGCTTCCGCATTTCTTTATCTCCGATGATCTGTAATGTCTGCAAGACGGGTGAAACGTTCTTGGTGAGGTCGGGAAAGATACCGAGCTTGTCAAGTGACTTAGGAACATCTACAGGGTGTCTGATGTCTGTTAGACAAGGACAACTGTAGGTGGGCCTAATTACTTGGGAGGTTCCGTCACAACATACTTAATGAACTCGGTATTTATGCCCGAGTTGGATAAATTTGTGGTGGTCTTCATTGACAACATTCTGATCTATTCCAAAAATGAAGAGGAGCATGTTAAGCACTTGCAGATCGTGTTAACGCGCTTAAGGGAACATCAGTTGTATGCCAAATTCAGCAAATGCGCGTTTTGGTTGGAGGAAATCCAGTTTCTTAGACATGTATTGTCTGCAAAAGGGATTGCGATCGATCCCAGCAAAATCAAGGATATTTTAGAGTGAAACTCACCAACTACAGTGCATCAAGTTTGGAGTTTCCTTGGACTAGCTGGATATTACCGTAGATTCATTCTGGATTTCTCCAAGATTGTTAAACCCATTACCGGTTTTTTGAAGAATGATACAAAGTTTGATTGGTCCTCAAAATGTAATGAAGCCTTCGAGGAGCTGAAGGTGTTGTTAACCACTGCCCCAGTGCTGGCTCAACCGGATATTGAAAAGCCTTTTGATGTGTATTGTGACGCATCAGACAGTGGACTCGGATGTGTCCTAATGCAAGAGGGCCGAGTCATAGCTTATGCTTCACGGCAACTACGCTGGCATGAGGAGCACTATCCAACTCATGATTTGGAATTGGCTGCAGTCGTTCATGCCCTCAAAATATGGCGTCATTATCTGCTGGGAAATACTTGTCATCTATATACAGATCACAGAAGTCTGAAATATATCTTTACCCAGTCAGAACTGAACATGAGGCAGAGAAGATGGCTTGAGCTAATTAAAGATTATGACTTGGAAATCCATTATCACCCAGGAAAAGCCAATGTGGGGGTAGATGCATTGAGTCGCAAAGCTTCCTGTCATTGTCTTACAATAAGGACCCCTGACATCACCCTATGTCAAGAAATGGAAAAGTTGAACCTAGGTATGATACAACACGGAACCTTGACACAGTTGAAGCTCGAGTTAGTTCTTCTACAGAGAATTATTGATGCCTAAAGAACTGCCAAGGGTATGAAGTGTATTCGTGAGAAAATAGAAGCCGGCAAGGCAAATTGCTTTAGAAAAGATGACAAAGGAGTAATATGGTTTAAGGATCGCATAGTTGTGCCAAAGAATGCTGATGTCCGCCAACAAATTTTGGACGAAGCTCATCTTAGTCGATATTCCATTCATACGGGGAGTACTAAGATGTATCAAGACTTAAAGCAACATTATTGGTGGACAAAAATGAAGATTGAAATCGCACGCTATGTGGCAAGATGTGACACTTGCAGACGTGTTAAGGCAGTGCATATGAAGACCGCTGGGCCATTACAATCCTTGTCCATCCCAACTTGGAAATGGGAAGATATTAGTTTGGATTTCGTTGTGGGATTGCCCAAGACAGCCAAAGGCTTTGACTCCATCTGGGTCATAATTGATCGGCTTACAAAGATAGCTCATTTTCTACCAATCAAAACGTATTATCCGGTCATTACTTATGCTCAAATATATGTGGCTCGTATTCTCAGTTTGCACGGAGTTCCAAAAACAATAGTGTCGGACCGAGGACCACAATTTGTATCCAAGTTCTGGGAAGAACTACACAAATCCTTGGGTACTAAATTACTCCATAGTTCGGCTTGTCATCCTCAAACAAGTGGACAAATTGAGAGAGGAAATCAGATACTTGAAGATATGTTACAGGCATGTGTCTCGGAATTCCCATAGAAATGGGATGATTGTCTGCCATTCGCAAAATTTTCATATAACAACGGTTATCAAGAGAGCATTAAGATGGCACCGTTTGAAGCACTGTACGGGCGGCGATGCCGAACACCCTTAAATTGGTCTGAACCAGGGGAACGGTGGTTTTTCAGGCCTGACATGGTCAAAGAGACAGAAGAAAAAGTTCAACGGATAATACACAACTTGAAAGAGGCACAAGCTCGATAGAAGAATTATGCGGATAAGCGACACCAACCTTTGGTCTTTCAAGTTAATGATCATGTATACCTGAAAGTATCACCAATGAAGGGAGTGAACCATTTTGGGGTAAAAGGGAAATTGGCACCCCGGTATATTGGTCCGTTCTTATTCTTGAACGATATGGACCAGTGGCGTACAGACTTCAACTGCCAGAAACATTGTCTGCAATACATAATGTGTTCCATGAATCTCAATTAAAGAAGTGCCTTCGGATTCCTGATCGAACCATCAATGTGGCGGATGTTGCCTTGGAATCAGATTTGACTTATGTAGAACATCCCATTCGAGTTTTGGATCAGAAGGATAGGAACACTCGAGAAAGGACCCTCAAGTTCTATAAGGTACAATGGAACCAGCACACTGAAGATGAAGCTACCTAGGAGACTCAAGATTTCTTGGAGAAGAATTTTCCTAGGTTTTTAGCTTCATGTAACTTGTAAAATGTGTATGTCTGATTATAAGGTTGGAATAAACCCCATACCACCCCCTGCTCTGCAAGACAAATAAGGAAATAAAGATGTGACGTGTTTCCTTTTCCACTACTTACCCTAGGATCTTAAATCTCGGGACGAGATTCTTTTATGGGGGGAAGGATGTAACACCCCTGGTGTTACTTGCACTAAAACTTGAGCATGACATCATATGCATTAACATTTCATTGTGTTGATACGCCTAGAATGCATCCACTAGGTAAAAATTTCAAAACAAGTTGTGATATGGTGACTTGAAGTGTGCTTAACCCTAGGGTAGGGTACTTAACCCTAGGGTTAGGGCATTTGGGTGACAGTAAGTTAAATTGAGTGAAATCTCAGAAGTTATTGGAAGTACTCAAAAGAGATTAAGGATGATGAACTTGAATGGCACAAAAACCCTAGAGTGCTCAAAACCCTAGAAGAGACCCTAGAAAACCCTAATTGGTACCCTAGAAGGGTGAATTCAAATTCTATGCACTTTTGGACCAAAGTGCAAATATCAAAGTGATAGAATATCAAAAACCATGTAACTTTCACATTGGGGAGATTTTTAGTAGTGTGGAGTAATTTGGACTTATTTGCAAAAAGGCCCCATGAGTACTATGTGGCTAAGTCTGAATTTCAGTGAAATTGGGTCAACTTTGGAGCCTTGTAGTTCTTGATTCATGAGGATTTTGCCCTAAGTCAATACATCAAACTTGTATAGCTACTATAGGGGGTACAAGTTCAATTGAGAAACCTAACCCTAAAACCCTATGAAATCTGATGAAAAACACACCCCAAAACAGAGCTAGCAGAATTCTGAAATTTCAGATAGGGAACAGTAGTCTGAAAACCTATAATGTAGTATGTCGAGCTAGGTTTGAAGTCCTTTTGTGACCAATCTAGGGGGTTTAAGGTTGTGAGTTGTGTAGACAAAATAGAGACCATCAGAAGGTGATTAAGTGTTCTTAAGACAAGTAGGCTTGATCCTGCGCAAACATTAAGGGAAATGATGCTCAAAGTCGGGTTGTCAGGCTGGTGGATTCTGACTGACGATTAGGCAGACCTATTGTGAATTAGGCAGGTGGATTCTGACTGACGATTAGGCAGGCTGGTGGATCCTGCGCAAACCCTTGTGGATTCTGACTGTCAAGCTCACCAAGGAATCTGTTTGGTCTTTACGGTCATAGTTTTGTTGGAACACGAGTTTGACGCCACATGAACTGCTCTGGTGTCAACCCACCAAAACTCTATTGGACCGATGCCGATTCATGGAAGCATCGTGTCCCCCGTGTCCTACTAGTGCTCCTTGTGCCTTTAATTTGAATCCTGCAGTGCTTGTGTTGTCTGGGCAGACGCCGCGGAACAGGGACTCCGTCGTAGGCATGATTGGATCATTCTGGGGGTTTATAGGCTACATCCATGCCCATAGCTGCACGATTTAGGTTAGAATTAGGTCTGGCAAGTATCTAATGGGTGCTCGGGCTCTCCACCGCTGTGGCAAGTATCTAATGTGTGCTTGGGCTCTCCACCGCTGCGGCGTGGTAGGGAGGTTCGTCTGCGTCGCCGGCCGGAGTCGAGGACCCAAGTTTAAATGACAAGGAACTTAGGAGGGGCAGAGTGTAAAGTGTTAGTGACTCATTGAATTTGGTCGAGGACTTCCTTTCTGATATTTGAACCGTCAAGGGCCTTTGTGCAAATCTACCGCGCAGTCGCGGGCGCGCTCGAGATCTGCGTAAACCTGGGTCGGCTGGGCTGGTTTCGGCCTAGCAATGTTGATAGTTTCTCCTTTACTTTTTCTTATTAAGTTTGGAAATCCATAGGAAATTCTAGAAAAATGATAAAAATATGGGGCCAATTTTACTAGACTTCTAAATTCCTCTAGTATTTAACAAAAATAGTTCCAAGATTTTTAGTCCCAACCATGAATTATTTAGCATTTAAGGATGCCTAAACCTAGTCTTTTAGAATTTTAGAATTTGATTACTAGCTCCAAAAATCATATAACTTTTTGGGTAGGCTTCATATGATAATTAAAGCCCTTGGGTAAAGTTTGGCATGTTTTGGACATTGTTTGATCCCAAACCCAAAACCCTAGCTTCCTAAAGTAGAATTGGCCTAACCCTAATAGGATACTAACTCAGGAAACCCTAGGGACTCAGGAGTACAGTGAAGGAAAGTTATATTCAAGATATAACTTAAGGTGTTCTTATTGTAACTGCATATTCATAGCATCACATGAGCATTCATGTATATGTATTGTCATGTATAGAAAACGAAGAAAAAGTGATTATCGAAGAAGAAACTGCCCGACCAGCTGAAATTCCACTTGCAGAGAACAGTTTCTGCTTTGACATTTGTGGAACAGATCCTAAGTCTCCTAAAACAAGGCAAGCTCCGGTGCATTTACCCTTTCATTGTGATTTTAAACTCTTTACCAATTGAAATGATGCATTAGGTGATAGGAGTTGGGTGCTAAACAATTGCTGCATTTCCTTCCTTGGAATTGATTACCATTCTTTGAGTACCTATTTTACTTAAAAGTTTTCTGATGCTTAGTTGTGCTTTAGAAAACAAAAATGTTTTGTTTTTAAAACAAAGATGGTGCTTCAAATGGGAAGGGAAGTTTTCAAAGAAAAGACTTGATGGTGAATCCATCATGGCCATGATGGGTTCAACATCGGTAAAGATGTACCTCTATCAGTTACTAAACTTTGGGATTGTAAATGATAAAGACGAGACCGGGCGGGTGAATTGCATGAGAAGGAAGTCTCGGTGTAGTGTCTCCGTCTGAGTCGATTAAGGACTGTACCGATGTAGGCTTGATGACCGAGGACCCTTTAACTGGCCACATGCCTCGCCATGGGTAAGCTTTGCCTCGGGCAGACCAATACCAGAAAGGCCAACATGCAATGGGAGTGGAGAGATGGCGAGAGTAGCGTGTACCCTCCGTGGCAACAGGCTGGACGGTGGTGTATCTGTGCTCTAGGTTGGCGTGAACCTGGTCTGGTCTTGAGAAACCCGGTGGCGAGTTGACATATGCAAGGGTTAAGTGCTACATATGTCGTGTGGATGGACATCCTCAGCTGAGTATTAATCGATTCGGATCGCCGTTACTTCTCGGACATGAAGACTTGGTCACTGACTTACACATAGCAATCCAGTAAAGTAAAAGGGGTGATAAAAGATGGCTAGTATATGACAAGTGTTTGAACTAGGGTAGAAAGAACTCTAGATGCAGGTAATGACGTAACTTGATAATAAAACTGGATTTTTAAGGATCCACTGTTAGTAAGCATTTCTGTAAACATAGTATTTGATTCTTGATTAGCCTTACCTTGACTCCCTCAAGCCAGCATATCCTTGAGAGTCTTTTTCTTTGTCGGGTAAGACTTGCGAAAGTACACTCCGTACTCAGGGTTTTCGAACCCATGTTGTTGTAGGTGAGGAAACAGCGGAGTTTTGTTGTTTCTGTTCAAAGGTGGAACCAAAAGAGGAGCCAAAGCAGTGATTGTGCGTGCGGGAGGTTGTTTTGCCTCCCTGGTTTGTAATAATACTTTATGCACTCTTAACACCCAGTATTGTAATAATACTCTCTCTATATATTTTATGAATGTAAGTTAAGTATTGTAATCTGCTTCCGCTTATTCTTTCCTCCGATGCGATGTGACGTCTGCGTGATGGGTAAAACGCTCTTGGGCGATGTAATGAAGATACAGAGTATTGAACTTGTCGAGTGATTATGTGCACCTACATGGTTGTCCGAGGTCCTTAGGACAAGGACATCTATAGGTGGGCCTAATACCTTGAGAGGTTCCGTCACACAGGGTCTTCTCCTGCAATTTCCTTGGACTCCGCAGACGGATCGTTATCTATGCGAGTGCAAACATACATTTAACATTCTTGAAACAGAAAGAAACAATACACCATTCAAAAAAACAGATCAATTAAATTTGCACGTGGCATAGAGCTCATATTTATGACTATGCGAGAAAAGAAACTACGACGGTTAAAGCTACAGTCGAGAGGCATCGCGCTTACGCTAAGAGGATATGGATTAAAATATTTAATTCAGCATAATTATATTAATTGATATTTATTAAATGCGCAAATAGAATTGTCACTTGGTCCCGATTAGTTCGATACTCGAATAATGTGACACCCGAGTGCCACCTAGGGTTTTTCTCAGTGCTAACCGAAGAGTCAACATTTTATGTGAGCTAAATTGAGCATTAAGCATCAAATTAACTTGAGAAGAAAAGATCCATTAAGTATATCTAAAGAATCATGCTCCAAACAGGTAAGATTTTTCAAAAAGGGAAAAATGTTGAAACCCTAATACCAACCCTAATTGAGCTAATTAAGTAGAGTTGAAGAAAAGGGGTAAAAGACCTTGAAAAATATAAAATCATGGCCTAGGTCGAATATAAACATTGAAGTATACTAAGTAAGCTACAATAAAGATTATGGAAGCTTGGCCAAAATAGTTTAATAAAATCTCCAAACAAGCTTCTCAAGTAGGGATTTCAGAAATTCAGAATTATGAATTTCAGCCTTTCAGCCAAAGACTGAGCGTGTTCACCTTGATCCCTAGCTCTAGTCCTAATGACCCCATTGACAAAATCGTGCCTAACTAACCCCTCTGTCACCTTCCAGAAGATGGCATTGGGACGCGAGCCCTAGACATGACAAAACCAAGGATTTGCCTCGGGCTCGGGCAGGGAGACAGACCAGACTTCAGAGCTCCAAATCTTTGAAACCAGTACTTTACTTGTGGCAATGTGAGGCAGATACCAGCACCAAATCAAGACCAGGGAAGAAAGCAGAAGGTACAAGTCAGGCAAGGGAAGCTCAACCTCACTACTCTGGAGGAAGTACCTGAGGGAGCCCCCATCATGACCGGTATCTTTTCAGTTTTAAATCAACCTGCTTTAATTCTATTTGATTCTGGTGCATCTCATAGTTTTATTAGCCAGAAGTTCAGTGCAAAATGTCAATTGCCTTTCTGTCATGCAAAAGGGTCATTCATGATATCCACACCTAGGGGTAAAGTTGCAACTAATCAATTAAACCAAAATGTGCCTATTCAACTGGGAAGCCACATTATCAAGACCACCCTCCTTATTTTGGGTTTGGAAAATGTGGATATTATTCTGGGAGCCGATTGGATGACTAGACATCGAGTAATGCTGGATGTAGCCAGCCGCATCGTCGAAATCAACTCCCCAACCTGTGGAAGTTTCATCTTGTTTCTGCCCAATCAGAATCCTACTCAGTCTTGTGCTTTTGCTATGACGGAGTCACCCCTGAAGGAGATTCTAGTGGTCTGTGAGTATGCAGATGTCTTTCCTGATGAATTGCCAGGAATGCCACCAGACCGAGACATCAAATTCGCCATCGAATTGCAACCGGGAACGGCACCAATTTCCAAGAGGCCCTACCGGATGCCACCCGCTGAGTTGGCAGAATTGAAGAAGCAATTGCAGGAGTTGCTGGACAAAGGATTTATTCGCCCAAGTACTTCGCCTTGGGGATGTCCAGCCCTGTTTGTAAAGAAGAAAGATGAAATCCTGAGGCTATGTATAGATTACCGCCCTCTCAATGCGGTGACTATCAAAAACAAGTATCCTTTGCCTCGTATTGATGTTCTTTTTGACTAGTTGGTCGGAGCCAAAGTGTTTTCCAAGATAGACCTTCGCTCCAGCTATCATCAGATCAAGATACAGGCAAGTGATATTCCAAAGACAGCTTTCTCGACCAGATATGAGTTGTATGAGTTCTTGGTGATGTCATTTGGGCTGACCAATGCACGAGCATATTTCATGTATCTGATGAATTCTGTGTTCATGCCTGAATGGACAAATTCAAGGTGGTTTTCATCGATGACATCCTGGTGTACTCGAAGAACAAAGAAGAACATGTCGGGCATTTGCATGTAGTGCTTCAATGTCTGCGAGAGCACCGTCTCTATGCCAAATTGTCAAAGTGTGATTTTTGGCTAAAGGAGATTAAATTCTTGGGTCACACTATCTCTCAGGCAGGCATAGCTGTTGATCCTGATAAGGTGCAAGAGGTGATGAACTGGAGGCCACCCACGACTGTTCGTTAGATTCGATGTTTTCTGGGATTAGCTGGTTATTACCGAAGATTCATTCTAGATTTCTCTCAAATTGCGAAGCCCATAACTGAGCTGTTGAAGAAGGAAGCCAAGTTTGTTTGGGGTCAGAAGTGCAAAGATGCCTTCCATGCATTAAGGCAACATCTGACCACCGCACCGGTGTTAGCGCAACCCGACAGCAGCAAGCCATTTGATGTGTACTGTGATGCCTCTGGCACTAGACTAGGTTGTGTCTTGATGCAAGACGACCGAGTCATTGCTTACGCATCAAGAGCACTCCGACCTCATGAGTAGAATTATCCCACTCATGACCTAGAGTTGGCAGCGGTAGTACATGCATTAAAAATGTGGAGACACTATTTGATGGGAACCCACTGCAACATCTTCACTGATCATAAGAGTCTTAAGTATATCTTTACTTAGGCTGATCTCAACATGCGGCAGAGAAGATGGCTAGAGCTGATCAAGGACTATGACCTGGAGGTACATTATCATCCAGGAAAGGCCAATGTGGTAGCTGATGCCTTGAGTCGGAAGTTGCAATGCAATTGTGTTATGATGGATTCTCGCATTAACACCTTGTGTGATGAGTTGAGCAAAATGAAGATCCAAGTGATTCCTTCTAGTGCTTTGTCTCACATTTCCGTTGAGCCAACTTTACAAGACCAGATCATCATGGCCCAGCTCAGTGACAAGGGAGTGCAAATTATCAAGGAGAACCTCCATCGAAAGACTAAGAAGTATAAATGTTTCTGCCAAGATGGAAAGGGTGTATTATGGTTTGAAAGCAGATTGGTGGTTCCTAAAAGCAAGGATCTCAAGAAGAAAATCTTGGATGAAGCCCATCTCTCCAAATTCTCTATGCATCCGGGAAGCACCAAAATTTACCATGATCTAAAGCCCTTGTATTGGTGGACCAGAATGAAGAGAGAGATAGCCCAATATGTATCAGAATGTGACACCTATCAGAGGATAAAGGCAAGCCACTTGAAATCAGCTGGAGCCTTGCAGCCCCTGTCTATACCTTCATGGAAATGGGATGACATCAGCATGGATTTCATCATGGGTCTACCCAACACCTCTCATCATCATGATTCGATTTGGGTCATTGTGGACCGACTGACGAAAGTGGCACATTTTCTCCCTGTGCACACCACCGATAAGGCTCAGAAGTATGCAGAGCTGTACATAGACCGAATCGTGTGTTTGCACGGATTGCCCCGGACCATTGTTTCTGACTGAGGAGCCCAATTTGTTGCCAGATTTTGGGAACAACTGCAAGAGTCTTTGGGAACCAAGCTAATCAGAAGTTCAGCTTACCACCCATAGACTGATGGTCAGACTGAGAGGGTAAGTCAAATTCTCGAAGATATGCTGAGAGCTTGTGCAATCGATTGTGGCAAGAACTGGGATAAGCACCTCTCCTTGGTAGAGTTTGCTTATAACAACAGTTATCAATCCAGTTTAAGGATGGCACCTTTTGAAGCTCTCTATGAAAGAAGGTGTAGAACACCACTCAATTGGTCTCAGCCTGGAGAAAGAGAAGTTTTCAGACCTGACTTAGTGACTGAAGCCGAAAGGAAGGTCAAACTAATCAGGAAAAATCTAGAAGCTACTCAGGCTAGGCAGAAGAGTTACCATGATAAGAGAAGGAAACCTCTCCAGTTTGAGGTGGGAGATTTCGTGTATTTGGAAGTATCACCCACCAAGGGAGTGCAGAGGTTTGGAATCAAAGGCAAGTTAGCCCCTCGTTACATTGGACCTTATGAGATCATAGAGGCATGTGGACCCGTGGCATACAAGTTGAAGTTACCTCCAAAAATGTCTGCCATCCACAATGTGTTCCATGTATCTCAACTAAAGAAGTGTGTTCGATTGCTGACCGAGATCATAGCAGAACCAGAATTGGAGATAGAGCCAGATCTATCATACCAAGAGTACCCTTCCAAGATTCTGGATTGCAAGGAGAGATCAACTCGGGCTAAATCGATCAAGATGTATAAGGTCCAGTGGAGTAATCACTCAGAGGAAGAGGCTACTTGGGAGACTGAGGAATTCTTGCGATCCAACTTCCCTGATTGCCTACCTAAGAAAATTGGTACGTAACCATACCCAACCCCTCCTCCTGCCCTTCAAATCTAAATTTCAGAAAAATAATCTTGAAACAAAATTTAAAAAGGACTTCCTTCTGAAGTTGCAAAGAGAATGACATTCGAAGAGCAGTTTGCCTTAATAACAGAGCACCCACTTCCTGTGAGTCTCACCCTTTGCTTCACCCCAGAGGAATCTAACTCAAATCTCGGGACGATATTCCTTTAAGGGGGGAAGGATGTGACACCCCAGTGTCACCTAGGATTTTTCTCAGTGCTAACCCAAGAGTCAACATTTTATGTGAGCTAAATTGAGCATGAAGCATCAAATTAACTTGAGAAGAAAAGATCCATTAAGTATATCTAAAGAATCATGCTCCAAACAGGTAAGATTTTTCAAAAAGGGAAAAATGTTGAAACCCTAATACCAACCCTAATTGAGCTAATTAAGTAGAATTGAAGAAAAGGGGTAAAAGACCTTGAAAAATATAAAATCATGGCCTAGGTCCATTATAAACATTGAAGTATACTAAGTATGCTACAATAAAGATTATGGAAGCTTGGCCAAAATAGTTTAATAAAATCTCCAAACAAGCTTCTCAAGTAGGGATTTCAGAAATTCAGAATTCTGAATTTTAGCCCTTGAGCCAAAGACCGAGCGTGTTCACCTTGATCCCTAGCTCTAATCCTAATGACCCCATTGATAAAATCGTGCCTAACTAACCCCTCTGTCACCTGCCAGAAGATGGCATTGGGACGCGAGCCCTAGACACGACAAAACCAAGGATTTGCCTCGGGCTCAGGCAGGGAGACAGACCAGACTTTAGAGCTCCAAGTCTTTGAAACCAGTAGGCAAAATCCTATGACCCGCACACAAGATCAGTAGCTTATAGGGAGGAGAAGAGGTTTTGTGCACTGACCAAGGCGAGAGCAGGCTCGGATGAATGACCACACGCGCCAGAACTCGGGCAGAATGAACGTGCACACGTGTTCGACCCTGGTTGGCACGCCGGCGTTCGCCCAACCCGTGCGCGCGCTCGCCCCAGCGTTCGGTCAAGTCCGCTGTGCGCCCTCGCCCTCAGCCGTGCTTGCCCGCGCCTATAAAGCCTCCCCGGGCGTGCCTCACTTCAGCCCATGCTCACCTTCGCCGGCCAGACACCCCTCCTTAGCTCCGACGAGCTCTCTTCCGCCCGCCATTGCCACCCGAGCCTCGGCCACCGTGGCCAGCCCACTTCAGTGGCCTCCAAGCCACACCAGCCGCTCAGATAGCTTCGCCCAGAGCTTGTGAACCTTCCTAAGCTCTCCGACCCGGCAGAACTTCACCGGAGAACCAAGATCGTCCTCGCCGGACTTCGGCCGCCCGCCTGCGCGTGTAGACCGAGCAATCCGGTGAGCCGTTCTTCAATTCCTCGCACACACACCCTCCTTGATCCATGGTGAAGCTCTTTGACCCATTTAATTGGTCAATTGCGCCCTAGATAGGCCAGATTCCTCGCCGCCGATCAGCTCCCCCGCCTACGCATGTGGACCGGCCGACTCCGACCATCCCCGACGGCGACCCGCACATCGACGTGACCCTCAGGACCTCCCCTACACCCTCGACCACCTCACCGGAGCAGTTTCACCGCCGGTAAGCCCCTCCGCCCTTTCCTCCGCCGTGGGTACTGTTTAATTTGGGGGAAGGACCTCGGGTTAGGTTTAGTGCAACCCCAGGGGGTTTTCAGAACTGTCAGCGACTCATATGAATAGTAGCCCAAGGACTAGTCTGTAAGGAAACTTGAAAACACCGCCAGGGACCCCATTGCGAAAATAGTTTCCCATTTAATCTTTTCTGTTTAATCTTTTTAATGAACAGAGAACTTAGGAAATTCATAACTCGAGAATTACTTAACCAAAAATTGTCAAACCAATTTTGCTGGATTCTAAATATTATGAACTACCCATTAAAAATACTAAACCCCATGCCTTCTGTTTTAAATTTTAGAGTTTGAAATTAATTGCAGAAACTGACCAAACCTTATTTAATTAAAGAAAATTAGTTATGCTTATGTGCTGAGCCTAAGAAAATTTGTAGATGTTTAAACCCCATTTAAACACTGTTTAAAAATAGTGAGAACCCCAGCATTGAAAATTTCAGTAAAGATATCTAGTAAAAGTCATTTTTGCCCAAAACTTAGGAAAATCAGAAAGGCATTAGAAATTAATGAGCAGTGAGTATAATTATTTTTCCTAGCCTACTTGAGTCACAAAGAACCTAGGAAAAATAAAAGGACCCCTAGTCCAGAACAGAATTAAAGTGAAATGTTTTATCTAGCATTATTCCAACTAGAAAACAATTATTAGAATTATAAAAACAATTTCAAAACTTGTCATAAAAATCCAATGGACTTGTGACCACTAAAACCTCACTACAAAAATAATAACCATCCCAGCCCATCATTTTAAGTAGGAAAACAAATAAAACTTAATATTGGGTCATATTTCAATTAAATCATAAACAACCCCAAAATGGTGCAATAATGGGCAAATAAAATTTTGCTAGATCAATAATGAGATAGGTCACCAGAGAAAAATGCAAACCCATTTGAAAGATGCAAAATAATTCCTATTGCCAATACTTCATGAAACAGGCCATTTAATCCAAATAATTTTTACCACCCCTTCCCTTAAGCAAAAAGATGCCAAACTTCAGAATGATTGCTCTTGCGCAAAGGAGCTAGGAAAAATCAGAAATCTATTGTTTGATATTTTTCAAATATAGTGGTAGTAGAAAGCACCCCTTTGGCTAGAAACTTTAGAAAATCATGACAAAATAACTAATGAGTATTAATGGCTAGGAATTTGAGCAAAGTCATGTCATAACACCCAAATGCCAGAAAAAATAAGTCTTAGGGAATAACCTACTGCTAAATGGTAGTTGTAGTTCAAAGCATCCCTTCTGCCCTAGCATTTGGTAATTTTGTACAGAAAGAACCACTTATTTTTAAACCCCAAATTTTGAGACAAGGAATTAGACACCAGTAGGAACCACTATAATTTTTTCAGAATTTTTGGAAATTTGTTAAGACAACTTGTAGTTCAAACCCACTCTAAAAATATAAAAGAAATAGAGGGAAAGAAATAAAAGATAAACCTCGCCCTAATGAGTTCAACTAGAAATCTTGATAAATTCTCACTAAGGCTTTAAAAAAGAATTCAGTGGAACACCAAATTGGACTTACCACTTAGTTTAACTGAGTGTGATCTAAATTACTAAGTATACCACCAAAATCTTTATTAGCAAGATTAAACTCTATCTGATTTAAGTGGATCATTCACCATCAAAGTTAAATTGATAAAGCATATATCATATCATGCAAGTATCTTACTCATTGCATTCATTAGATTGTAATCTCGCTGACGGAGAGTACGTGCTCATCCCCGAGCAAGGAGCTGTCCCAGAGGAAGATCAGGAGCAAGCTCCAGAGGCTACCATTGAGGATCTCCCCACAGCCCCAGCTATTGAAGGCAAGCCCCGATTTTATGCATAACCGTTTATATATGCTATTTTACTACACTTAATGTTTGTAGGCTTGTAATGTGCACTTAAGTGTAGGAGTTGCTTGAAACCTTTAGTTGCATGAACTTAGGATTCCTTTTTGAGATGAATACTAGTATGCTTCAGAATATGGTTGATGGTGTGACTTGGCCTACCACCCTGCCACCGGGTTGGACGGTCGAGTGGGATGCTGCTCCGGCAGGAGAGGAGCAGGAGGAGTAGTGGGCTAGGCCTCGCCCATTTCCTCGCTATCGATGATATCAATTATCCACTGCATCTTATTTTATGAACTTATTTCAGCTACTTGAGAAACTGCGATTTATGTAATAACTCCAGTACTTTAATTTGAGGTTTCCTGTTTTATTGTATTTCTTCTGTGACTCATCTTCGAGTGAGATTGTGGTATTTGATCCTGGTTAAGTGGCTTTATCAGACTAGATCTGAGGGACTAATGGGTTATTCCGATTTAAGTGCGTTATGGCCCCTGAGGCATGACTTAGGCACTTAAGCTGGAATAATTTGGGCGGTTCCGCCACAAATAATCATCTTTTCATTATGTAATTCAATTAGTATAAGTGATTCTAAATGGAACAAGATGTTGTCACGTAGCAAAGCGCATGACATAGGGAAATAGTGTGTGCGGTGCGAGCGAAACGATGAGCTACCCAAGCCAAGATTAAAGTGTTACGTCGCGCATGACACTGCACAAGATCGAGCAACGGCAATGCGCAGCGAGCACATGCTCGACGCGTGCAAAGGGGGTAGACGAACAGGCTCTAGGGGGTAGACGACTACATCTAGGGTTAGACGAGGGGGGCTAAGGAGGGGTAGGCGTGGGTCGTCTACGGGTAGATGGACGTTGTCGGAATCCCGACGACGCGCTGCGCTAACACAAATGAGAGTGCATGCTCTGAGAGTGTGGTTTGGGGTTTTCGTGCATGTGCGGGTCAGTGGACGCGTCGCTCGGCCACGAACCGACGTTGCACACCGCGTCGGGGAACGAGTAGCCCAGCCGGAGGCACGCGAAGCTGCGCTGGATTAGACGCGAGCAGCATCGAGGCCGCGCATCGGTGAGCCGCAGGCATGCTGGCCACGCGTAGGTCGCACCGGGTAGCCACACAGGCCATGCTCCGTGGGCGTGCCACAGGCAGGCCGTGCCGATGCTGAGCTAGGGCTGAGCCGCTGGGCTAGCCGTGATGGTCAGGTTGCGCCGGAGCCGAGCGCCGTGCATGGGGCATCGTGGGCAGGGGCTAGGAGGAAAGGGGGAAAAGGGAGAGAGGAAGGGGAGACTCACCAGGCAGTAGTGGACGAGGATGAACGCTGCGATGAGGTAGGGCGGCGGGTGCTCGGTAGAGAGTGAGTTGGGGACGAGGGGCGAGTGGGCAGTTTTGGCAACGTGGGGCGGGCTTGGTGAGGGTGGTTGGACGGTGAGCGGGGGAAGAGGAACATGTACTGGGGCACGGTTGGGCGCACGGGTCCCACCAGTCAGCCGCAATGTCCGAGTGGCGTGGCCTAGGCGCCAACGCGTTGGGCCGCGTGAGGGGGTGCGGGGCGGGTGGGCTACGCGGGGCCACAGCGCTGAGCTAGGCTGGGAGCGTGGGGCGTGGTCGTGGGCCGGTCGCGGCTGGGCCACAGGCGGGGGCGTGGTTAGGTGGACCGAGAAGGAGGAAGAGGGGGCAGGCTAGGTTTTTGGGGGAGAAAAGGAAAAGAAAAAAGAAAGAAAGAAAAAGAAAAAAGGTTTTGGGCTTTCTTCTTATAGTTGCTTTATTCCTTTTCTTTTCTTCCTAATTAAATTTACTCACCGGAAAGAGCCATAAATTAAATGGATGTACACCTAGGTACAACGTTAAACAAAAATATATATACTCCAGCATGATGCAACAATAGTCATTCCCTTAGGGTTTTAGATGACATCAAGATGACTCTTGCTGCTTTGAAAGAGACAGAACAGAAGAAAGGAAGGAGAAGGTAACACCTGAATTTGGTGGATATTAGAGAAAAAATTTCATACCCCCAAATTCATGGTGTTACAAATCTTTCCCCCTTAAAAGAATTGCGTCCTCGAGATTCAGGGTTGGCCAGCAAAGAGTTTGGGATACTTGGCCTTTAGGTCTTCTTCGTGTTCTGATGTTGCTCCTTCCTCAGAGTGGTGGCCCCACCTATCTATGCACATTCTGATGGTGTTCCTCTGGGTGACTCTATCCCCAGTCTCCAGAATTTGTGTTGGCTTCTCTATGTAGGTCAGGTCTTCTTGGACCTCCAGGCCCTCCACTGGCAACTTGTAATACCCAAATAGATGAATTCATAGGATGTGCAAGAATTGGGGAAAAAGTTTATTTAACTACTAAAAACCATATTAAAATAAAGGGAATAGTGCATCATGTGGAGTTTATTTGTTTTTGCATTCAATGATGATAATAATAGTAATAAAAATGTATTAATGTTGAGATTAGGGTTAAACCTAATTTGGAATCTAGAATTTGGAAATTAGCTAGAAAAGGAAAAGAGAATACATTATAAAGATACCTATATTTGAATAAATATATTTTTCATACTAGTATCTTTAATTTATACATTTAATCAAGGTACAAAAAATTCACAACCATACTTGAAATTCCAATGGAAATTTAAAAGTAAGGAGAAAAGAGAAGAAAATACTAAACAAATGAGGTAAAATAAAATATATAAATAAGAATATATTTCTTTACTCTAATATTTGAATTTGGTACACTTTGATCATTGATGAATCTCATAACCAAATTCAAATTAAAATTTTAATTCTAAAAACAAAAAGGGAAAAGAAAACATAAAATAGGAAAAAGAAAAAAAAGTAAACCTCTAAGCTAACTGGGCCTGCGGTTTCGCTTTTGGCCCAGAAATTCTCTATCACCGCATGGCCCAAGCGTCTGATGCCGGCGATGACATGTGGGTCCCGCTAGCAGCCGCCATCAGGTATCGCGTGCTCGTTGCTTGCGCCGCTGCCTTGCGGGCCCGACATGTCAAAGCCATCTCCCCCGGATGAATCGCGTGCGCCGGTGTAACAGCCTCCACCATGTCCGCCTCTGCCCGCGATGTGACCCCCCCCCAGAATCCATCTTGCCTACCCTGCGCATATATGGTGGGGAGTAGGGCGCTCGACTGTACTCACTGTATTCCAAATCGCAGAGAAAACTACGCGTGGTTGAAAGCTCGACGGACGGGGAGGGAGAAGAAATCGCCGCCGCTGTCGCGTCCTTCGTTTCCTCGCACTCGCAGTCGCTGGTGGAGGGCAGCCGCCACCGTGGTTGTCTATGGGGTGGCATCCCTGCACGTCGGGCGGTTGGAATCGGCCTAGTTCCACACCGGGGACTCACCAGACTCGTGGATCCGCCACTCACCGTGGCCGGTGCTTTGTGCAGCGAACTATGGGGTACGTACACATCTATCGCATTCACCTTGCTTAGGGCATCATGTAGGGCTTCTTGGATCAGAGCTTTGCGCACGGGGTTGAGCTTTGGGGTGTCCGGGCCATGGCGCCACCGCGCCGGGTGACCGCACCACCGGTGGGATTGGTCGACTGTGGGCAGAAGGGAGTTCCACCGTCCGATCTCGCTTGGGCGGTCTAGATTAGATGGGAATCGTTGAGTGACTTGGACTGTTGATCTAGCCACGATCAACTAGGATTAGATTTGGGAAACGCTCCAGCACGATTAGATCCAAGTCGTCCGCTCCTGATCGGACGAGTACAGTCATGCCTCAGACATTTAAAAATCTGCACCATTGATTGGAGATCCGAAGGATCTCGTTGCATACCTGTTCGTCGCGGATGGGATTTAATCCACGCCGTCCACGCAAGATCCAATGGATCTGATTACAGGATACCCCTTCGCGGGTACATTTTACTAAAGAGCCCCTGAAACCTTTATAAATCAACCCGCAATCCTCGGATCCTGTTCACTGAGTCTTAGGAAGCTTGCGTAGAGGCCCCTGTCTTCTCTAGAAATTGAGACGCAGTCCAGACAGTGAGAAAAACCTATAAAATCATTTAGAAAATGAATTTTTAATATGAAAACAATTCCTAGAACTTGTGTAATTCATAGAAAATTCATATTAAATCCTTTTTAATTCATTCCAGTGGCATTAATTTTGTAATAATATTGTTTATCATCTAGTAACACTATTTAGCCATGAAACTTAGATTAAAATTTCTCACTTGAATTAATCTATACCAGGCATTAAATAACTTCGGAAATCCATAACTTCTCCATTTTAACTCCAAATTGACCCGTTTCAGTTGCGTTAGCTCCATATGAATATTTACTATGCAATAACAACATTTATTGTACCATGTCTCATTCTTCTATAATTAGATCTTTATCTAACTTATGTTGGTTAGTCTTGTTAATTTGCTTATCATTATAACCTACTAGAATAAGATCTATGGTCAATTTATAACTTAGATTAAAGTTGAGATAATTATTTATAGAATATTCCCTCATATGAGGTATCCTAACCAATTTATAACATAGTTTAATATTTTAATCACATAGATCTTCCATAGATCATAACTCCTGAACCATGACTCTGATCTTAGTAGTTCTCGATCCCACGATCTCGTAGCTTCGCGTAGATCATTATTATTTAGTGTGTTCTTATGTTTGGTGTGATGTTAATTTTATTTATACCATGTTTGTTTGTATTGCTACGACTAGCAGTGAGGTCACGAGGATTTGAAGAATCATCCTTGTACCTGGAATCTCAAGTGCTAGGAAAGTTGTGCCCTTGACCACTTCTATTAACCAATAATGTTCTTTATTATCACTATTCAATGCATAGGTTTAATTTTGATGGGACCCAATAGGTCACCCTAGTCTGATTATCTTTTACCTTGTTTACCCATGAATCATTTAGTAGTTTGCTATTGCTTTATATGGTTTTGGATTAATATTTCATTATATCCATGTTCCAATTATCCTGTTATATTATTTATGTTCATGTCAAGATCATCATTATCTTTAATTGGAACATGGAGCTTAACTTGAGAAACACGTGCCACCACAAGGGTGGAATGGGATGCCCTTGGCTGACTAATTAGGAAAGATAGTGGAAGGCTACCTTACCCGAAAGGGGCAAGGGCAGTAGGGGAGTTGCATGCAGGGAGGTTCTCGGGTTGATTTTGCTACGATGGCGGTCAGACGAGGGATTCCTGCAAGTGCTCTTCCTAGAAACTGTAACGGGCTTGGTAGAGGTTATGGGATTCATGACCCCTTGGCAGATGGGTAACATGACTTGTGGGTACTGGGTACAACCTCTGCAGAGTGTAAAACTGGTATACTAGCCGAGCTCACGGTCATGAGCAGCTTAGGACTCTCACATGATTAAATTATGAAACTAAATTTAATTTGTTATTTGCATTGCATGGGATTATTTATTAACTTTGTTTTATTATTTTTATTATGGTTTGGTATTTACTTACATTTAGTAACTGCTAATAAAATTTGACCAACTTATTAAAAGCAATGCTCAGCTTTAACCCCTATTGTTGATTAGCCTTACACATCACATGAACTCCCACCTTTGGAGAGTTCATGCACATTATTCTCCACAACTTATTGAGCGATGAACATGTGTGAGCTCACCCTTGTTGTCTCACACCCCCCACAGGAGAAGAACAGGTGGTTCAAGTGGAGCCACACAACGAGGAGTTTGACTCGATCTAGGTGGCGTCTCCTAGTTGACTTTATGGCGCCAAGGATGGACTTTAGTTCGTTTTATATTTATCTTTTATTTTGTAATACTTCTGCTATGTAATAAGTACTCTGATTATATTGTGACATTTATCTCTATACACTCTATTATTATATGTGTTGTCTTCTTTGGCGCATATATGAGATGCACCCGACTTTGTCCCTTAAACCCGGGTGTGACAGAAGTGGTATCAGAGTTATGTTGACTGTAGGATGAAACCTAGATAGAACTAGACAACCAATACTTACTTACCTTTGCTACTCTGATTCTTTCTAAACTTCTCTTAATCTTTTCTCATCTATTTCCTCTCTACTTTGATTATTCCTACCTTTCCTTTCTAAAGACAAATGTGGATTTCACACTTTGAAATCCTGTGCCTAAAGTGACCTTTAGGAATAGGAGACCTACTCTTAGGAACAAAAACAAAACTATTTTTATAGTTATCTATACACTTGAGTGCTTGTTCTTATGATACTTGTTTGATTTGGATCTTTGATTGAGTGTGATGAGTTGTGGAGTAATGTCCACAATTACATCTGCATATACATATAGACATAAATAGAATTCATAAGATAACTAAACAACCTAGTTTATCCTCCATTAAAGTGTATCTATTTTAAATAGACCCCTCTTAACTTAAAGGAATCTATCTTATCCTAATAGGTTCATCTTGTGTTAAAAAATATATCTTATCCTCTTAAATTGTTTATAAGATAAACTAGACCAACTAAAAGTACCCCCACTAGAATATATCAAATAGATCCATCTTATCTTGGAAGGTTCTCCCTTATCTTAATAGATCCATATTATCTTACAAGATTCTCTCTTGTCTTAATAGATCCATCTTATCCCGAAAAGATTTTATCTTAGCCTAATAGATCTAACTAATCTCAAAAAATTCTATCTTATTCTTAGAGACTCATCTTGTCCTAATGAGCATACTTATCACCACCACTTTGCTTATCTCATAGTAGTGTAACAAACATGATCTATTCCAAAATAAAATAAGTAGATCTTATCTAGTCTAATCTGATTACACCAATTTAATTCTGATCCCATCTAATCTCATCAGATCTAATCTAATGGACAAACATGTTAGATAATACTGGTAAAATAAGATTGGATCCTACTCTTATAAATATGTTTTAACCTAAATTGGAGTCTTAGTCCAACCTGGCCATATGCAACTACCTTAACAACCCAATAGTTGCATAACCCCTCTGTTTTAACTGATAGAGATTCTGACTTACCTACACCATATAATCCCTCCTATCTCAAAAGATTCTAACATATCCTAATAATATATATTCTACACTGGTAGATCTATCTAACTCAAACTAGTCTAATCTAGTTATATCCAATCTAACCTAGATCCTACCTAATTTGATATGATCTAATCTAAAGGAAGTTACTTAAACAAGTTATTTAATACTAGTAACATAGATTAGACCATATTCCTATAAATGGGTTTTAAATCTAAATTGGTGTCTTAGACAAACTCGTCCATGAAATCACAAACTAGCCTCTGTTATAGGTTGCCCAACCCATTTATCCCAAAAGCAAAGTAAAACTCTGTTCAACCTACCTACCCCATGTACCCGCAATTGTTATCCCAACTTAGATAATGGCATCTAACACCACAACCGATGGTCTCTAAATTAGACCCAAGAAAAAGGTTAACCTCGACAATTAAAGATATGAGTAGAAATAGACTTTAGATGAATCAAGATCCACCACCGGAAGAAAAGTCTCCCTTACCTAACTTTCTTCTGCCCAAATCTTCTCTACACTCACCAAATAGCTAAAATCCGATGTACCCGTGTTTTCTATGCTACACCTACTAATGGCATGAAAATTTTAGGTATAAAAAATATACTAATTGGAAGTTCCACTTAGAAAGAAAAAATATATATACTGGAATTTCATAAAGATAAATTCAGCTTGATATGCTTGACTAAAAGATATTTTTGAATAGTATTATAGAATCTAATGTGATCTAAACTAATATGGTCTACTTAAACAGATTAGTGGTACTTGGACCCTACTAGCCAGGTGTTAACTTAATCTAGCACATTAGACCAACTCAACCATGAGCATAAGAGCGAACCCAACCAATAGAGTCATGATGGATTGCATAATCTATCTGTCCCCACCATATGTCAAACAAGTTTTTGACCTACACCATATAGTTTATCTCATCTTGGCAAATTCTATTTTAACTTTGGATATTCACTTTATACAACTAGTTACCCCAAGCTTGATATAAAACAACATATTAAGCCCTATCAAAGAATCTTCAGTTCATAACCAGCTACTAGTCTATTCGTTCTGCCTACCAAATAATTTCCCTTGCAAAACTATTTTTACCATATGCTTCTAACTTCGATGATCAATACCAGGAAGGGAAGATTATCAGGCAACAGCTAACAGAAATGAATCCTCCAGATCCTCCACCGGTTGGAACCGATCAAGTGGTTGCCGCCCAAATGCTGGTAATACAACAAATGGCAGAAGTGGTTAACAAAATGCATCATCAGATAAGACAAGAACGCCAGGAAATACGTCAGGACTGGCTGGAGATGCGACAAGCACGGTTGGAAAGACAACAACAACAACGCCCACTACCTCCACCACCACCAGCAGCTCCACCAAGCTATATATATATATATTACTATTTGTAAGATCTAAGTGTTAATTTAGTTGGTAGTTGGTATGATACTATTTTAGGAGGAATAATAAGGTTTAGTTGACCCTATGTGTTGCTAATAAATTATGCATC
The DNA here is from genome assembly GCA_029449295.1 of Zea luxurians. Lineage (NCBI taxonomy): Eukaryota > Viridiplantae > Streptophyta > Magnoliopsida > Poales > Poaceae > Zea > Zea luxurians. Next base: position 188,193,171 of record JAOPSE010000003.1, read on the forward strand.
ATGCTGAGATTTTGTTTGTACATATGTTCTAAGAGAACATGGTTATACACCCCTTTTCTTACAAATCTCGAGGACGAGATTTCTGTTAAGGGGGTAGGATTTGTAATACCCAAATAAATGAATTCATAGGATGTGCAAGAATTGGGGAAAAAAGTTTATTTGACTACTAATAACCATATTAAAATAAAGGGAATAATGCTTCATGTGGAGTTTATTTGTTTGTGCATTCAATGATGGTAATCATAGTAATAAAAATGTATTAATGTTGAGATTAGGGTTAAACCTAATTTGAAATCTAGAATTTGGAAATTAACTAGAAAAGGAAAAGAGAATACATTATAAAGAAACCTATATTTGAATAAATATATTTTTCATACTGGTATCTTTAATTTATACATTTAATCAAGGTACAAAAATTCACAACCATACTTGAAATACCAATGGAAATTTAAAACTAAGGAGAAAAGAGAAGAAAATACTAAACAAATGAGGTAAAATAAAATATATAAATAAGAATATATTTCTTTACTCTAATATTTGAATTTGGTACACTTTGATCATTGATGAATCTCATAACCAAATTCAAATTTGAATTCTAAAAACAAAAAGGGAAAAGAAAACATAAAATGGGAAAAAGAAAAAAGGAAACCTCTAAGCTAACTAGGCCTGCGGTTCCGCTTTTGGCCCAGAAACTCTCTATCACCGTGTGGCCCAAGCGTCTGATGCCGGCGATGACATGTGGGTCCCGCTAGCAGCCGCCGTCAGGTATCGCGTGCTCGTTGCTTGCGCTGCTGCCTTGCGGGCCCGGCAAGTCAGAGCCATCTCCCTCGAATGAATCGTGCGCGCAAGCAACAACATGACTTGTGGGTATGCAAGTGCCCCGGCATGTCAGAGCCATCTAGTATGCAAGTGCTCTTCCCAGAAACTGTAGCGGGTTTTTGGAAGCTAGTGGAACTTTGTAAAGGCCTCGTAGTGTTACCCTGCCTCGCTTCCTTGGTAGAGGTGTATGGGATTCATGACCCCTTGGAAGATGGGTAACATGACTTGTGGGTACAGGGTACAACCTCTGCAGAATGTAAAACTGGTATACTAGCCGAGCTCACGGTCATGAGCAGCTCAGGACTCTCGCATGATTAAATTATGGAACTAAATTCAATTTGTCATTTGCATTGCATGGGATTATTTATTAACTTTGTTTTATTATTTTTATTATGGTTTGGTATTTACTTACATTTTGTAACTGCTAATAAAATTTGACCAACTTATTAAAAGCAATGCTCAGCTTTAACCCCTATTGTTGATCAGCCTTACACATCACATGAACTCCCACCTTTGGAGAGTTCATGCACATTATTCCCCACAACTTGTTGAGCGATGAACATGTGTGAGCTCACCCTTACTGTCTCACACCCCCACGGGAGAAGAACAGGTGGTTCAAGTGGAGCCACACAACGAGAAGTTTGACTCGATCTAGGTGGTGTCTCCCAGTTGACTTTATGGCACCAAGGTGGACTTTAGTTCATTTTATATTTATCTTTTATTTTGTAAGACTTCTGCTATGTAATAAGTACTCTAATTATATTGTGACATTTATCTCTATACACTCTGTTATTATATGTGTTGTCTTCTTTGGCGCATATATGAGATGCACCTGGCTTTGTCTCTTAAACCTGGGTGTGACACAACTGCTCTTCTGGCACTCGCAGACACTACTTCAACTGAGACACATGGAAGATGTCATGCACCACTGACAAACTTTTCGGTAAGCTAAGCTGGTATGCCACTTTTCCATGCTTTACTAGAATTTGGTACGGCCCAACATAATGGGGTGCTAACTTGCTTTTGACTCCTAACCTTCTGACTCCTCTGATAGCTGATACCTTCAGGTAGACATAATCTCCCACTTCAAAACTCAGTTCTCTTCTTGTGTCGACACAACTTCACAGCCTTGACTATGCTATCTTCAGATTCTCCCAAACCATATTGATGTTCTCTTCGTCTTCGAGCAAAATGTTAGGGCCAAACACCTGTCTCTCTCCAAGTTGATTCCAGTGCAACGAAGTTCTGCAACTCCTTCCATACCGTGCCTAAAATGGTGACATCTTTAAACAAGCCTAGTAACTGTTGTTGTAGGAGAATTATGCATAGAATAATATTTTGTCCCATCCTGACTTATCTTGCAATGCGCAGGCTATCAACATATCTTCTAGGAACTTATTAGTTCTTTCAGTCTGACCGTCTGTCTGCGGGTGATAAGCTGAACTGAAATTCAAATGTGTACCCAAGGCTTCATGCAACTGCTGCCAGAAGTGAGAGGTGAAGTGTGTTCCTTGGTTTGACACTATCTTCTTCATAACACCATGCAAACAAACAATCCGGGACATGTATAACTTTGCTAGTACTGCACTACTGTAGTTGGTCTTAATAGGTATGAAGTGAGCCGCCTTTGTTAAGCGGTCCACTACTACTTAGATGGAATCATAGCTGGCTCGAGTGCAGGGTAACCCAACTATGAAGTCCATCCCGATCTCATCCCATTTCCATTGAGGATTTTGTAGTGGTAGCAACAGACCAACTGGTTTTTGTTGTTCTACCTTGATTCTCTAACAACTGTCACATATGGCCACATGTTCTGCAATCTCCCTTTTCATTCCATACCACCAGAATTTTTTCTTTAGATCATGATACATCTTCTCGCTCCCTGGATGTATGGAATAGGTTGTCTCATGAGCTTCTCGGAGGATTAATTCCTGAATGGACTTGTTATTGGGAACACATAGATGGTCTTTGAACCATACTACGCCTTTTGCATCTTCCCAAAAATCTTTGCCTTTTCATTCTAAAATTAGCTGCCAGACTTCATTGATCTTCTCATCGTCCTTTTGCGCTTCTTTGATTTCCCGCTCTAAGGTGGGTTTGAACTCAACTGTTACTCCTTACGTGTTGTTCAAAAATCCGAGGCTCAGTTTGTCAAATTTTTTGGCTAACTCATAGGGCATCGGGTGAACGTTCATCATGTTGACTTGGCTTTTTCTGCTTAGAGCATCTGCCACCATGTTCGCTTTACCTGGATGGTAATGTATCTCCAATTCGTAGTCTTTGATCAATTCCAACCATCTTCGCTGCCTCATATTCAGCTCTGACTGGGTGAATATATATTTTAGACTCTTGTGGTCTATGTAGACATCACATTTCTGCCCATACAGATAGTGCCTCCAAGTCTTTAAAGCATGAACCACTGTTGCTAACTCTAGGTCATGGGTTAGATAATACCTCTCATGAACCTTCAGCTGCCGTGACGAGTACGCAATGACTCTTCCTTCTTGCATTAGCACACATCCCAAGCCGGTGTAGGAAGCATCACAATACACCAAGAATGGCTTGTGAACATCAGGCAGAACTAAGACAGGCAATGTAGTCAACTTCTCTTTCAGCGCTTCAAAGGCCTCTTAGCACTTTTGGGTCCACTTGAACTCAACTTTGTTTGCTAGCAAGGCTTTCATGGGTCTAGCAATCTTTGAAAAAACCTTCATTGAAATGTTGATAGTATTCGGTCACTCCAATGAAACTCTTGATTCCTCAAACATCTTTCGGTGATTTCCAATTCAGAATGTCTGCTACCTTCTTTAGATCTAGAGCTAACCCATCTTTGTTTATGATGTGACCCAAAAACAGGACTTCCTGAATCCAGAACTCACATTTGCTCAATTTCGCATATAACTGGTGCTCTCGTGGCCTCTGCAATACCATCCTCAAATAATCCACATGTTCTTCCTCACTTTGAGAATATATGAGAATGTCGTCGATGAACACCACCACAAACTTGTCTAGGTAATCCATGAACACATTGTTCATCAGATACATGAAGAAAGCTGGCACATTTATCAGACCAAAGGACATGACCGTGTACTCATATAGCCCATACTTGGTGATAAATATTGTCTTCGGTATGTCCGAAGGTTGGATCCTGAGCTGATGATAACCTGACCTCAGATCTATCTTTGAGAACACGTTAGCTCCTCTCAGCTGGTCGAATAGATCTTCTATTATGGGCAGGGAGTACTTGTTCTTGATGGTGACTTCGTTCAGAGCTCTGTAACCAATGCACATCCTCTTGGTGCCATCTTTCTTTTCCACGAATAGGACAAGAGCGAGTCGCGCCGGAGCCATGCACGGGCGAGCCGTGGGCATGCCAGCAAACTGGCCATGGGCAGGCCATGCTGGGCGAGCCACACCGGCCGTGTGGCGCGGGTAGGCCGCGTCGGTGCCGAGCCAGGGCCGAGCCGCTGGGCTAGCCGCGCTGGTGCCATGTCGGGGACGAGCCACCAGGCTGGCCACACTAGGGCCGAGCTAAGCGTCGAGCACGGGGCGTCACGTGCAGGGGCTAGGAGGAAAGGGAAGGGAGAGCGTCGGGCTGGCTTACTGAGGGGAAAAAGGGAGAGAGGAAGGGGAGACTCACTAGGCGGTGGTGGACGACGATGAACGTTGCGATGAGGCGGTGCGGCGGGTGCTTGGCAAAGGGGAGTGAGTTGGGGAAGAGGGGGCGAGTGGGCAGTTTTGGCGACGTGGGGGTGGGGCGCTTGGTGAGGGTGGTTGGTGGGTGAGTGGGGGTAGGGGAATAGGGACTGGGGCACGGCTGGCCGTGCGGGTCCCACTGGTCAGCTGCAGTGGTGGCGCAACCGCCCACATGCTGCACGCGCTGGAGTGCGGCGACGACCGCTGGGTCTAGTGGGTAGCGCGGCCTAGGCCGCCAGCACACTGGGCCGCGCGAGGGGGCATGGGGCGAGGTGGGATAAAGCCGGGTGCATCTCATATATGCGCCAAAGAAGACAACACATATAATAACGGAGTGTATAGAGATAAATGTCACAATATCATAAAAGTATTTATTACATAGCGGAAGTCTTACAAAATAAAAAGATAAATATAAAGTGAACTAAAGTCCATCCTTGGCGCCATAAAGTCGACTGGGAAACGCCACCTAGATCAAGTCGAACTCCTCGTTGTGCGGCTCCTCTTGGACCACCTGTTCTTCTCTTGTGGTGGGGTTTATATATCACAAGTGTGAGCTCACAAAAGATCATAGCTCAACAAGTCATGGGGAATAATGTGCATGAACTCACCAAAGGTGGGAGTTCATGTGAAGTATAAGCCTGATCAATAATAGGGGTTAAAGCTTAGCATTGCTTTTAATAAGTTGGACAAATTTTTATTAGCAGTTACTAAATGTAAGTAAATATCAAACCATAATAAAAATAATAGAATAAAATTAATAATAAATCCCATGCAAAGCAAATGACAAATTGAATTTAGTTTCATAATTTAATCATGCGAGAGTCCTGAGCTGCTCATGACCGCGAGCACGGCTAGTATACCAGTTTTACACGCTACAGAGGTTGTACCCTGTACCCACAATTCATGTTACCCATCTACCAAGGGATCACGACTCCCATACACCTCTACCAAGGAAGCGAGGCACGGTAAACTACGAGGCCTTTACCTAGTTCCACTAGCTTCAGAAAACCTGCTATAGTTTCTAGGAAGAGCAATGCAGGAATCCCCAGTCTGATCGCCATCGCAGCAAAATCAACCCGAGAACCTCCCTACACGCCTACTCCCCTACTGCCCTTGCCCCTATCGGGTAAGGTAGTCCTTTACTAGCTTTCCTAGTTAGTTAGCCAAGGGCGTCCCATTCCACCCTTGTGGTGGCACGTGTTTCTCAAGTTAAGCTCCATGTTCTAATTAAAAATAATGATCTTGACATGAATAATAAATAAAATAACAGAATAATTGGAACATGGACATAATGTAATATTAATCCCAAAACCATATACAGCAATAGCAAACTACCCAAATGATTCAAGGGTGAACAAGGTAAAAGGATAATCAGACTAGGGTGACCTATTGGGTCCCATCAAAATTAATCCTATGCATGAATAAATGATTATAAAGAACATTATTGGGTAAAAAGTGGTCAAGGGCACAACTTGCCTTCAATGAGCTCCTGCTCAGTAATTCTACCTGTTGAACACCCGGATCCTCGGCCACTGGCTCTTCTACTCGCCACAATACAAACAAGCATAGTACAAAGAGGAAATTAATATCACACCAAACATGTATACAAAATACATATTAATAATTTACATATTAAAATAAGATCATAGGAACATGAATCATTAATTTTGGAGTTATGGATTTTAAGTTATGAATTTCCAAAGGTTTTATGTGCTTGGTATAAGATTAATTAAGAAATCAATTTAGTATTGGCTTCATGTCAAAACAGAGAAACTATGTGATGAACAATATTATTACAAAATTATAGGAACTGGAATGGACTAATTTGCCTTAAGTATGAATTTTATATGAATTAAACAAGTTCTCTACATTTATTTTTACATTAAAAATCATTTTCTATTTACTTTTCCTGGATTTTCTAATCTCCTGGGCTGCGCGTATAATAAACAGAAACACAGGGGTTAATGCGCTAAAAGCTCCAAGACTCAGTATGCTTGATTCTGGACCGCGGGTTGATTACCTAAAACTGTAGGGTCTCTTTGATAAATTTACCTGGCCGAAGGGGTATGTTTCGACCAAGACTGCGGGATCCTAAATCTAAGGCCAGGATCATATCGCTAGCGTGATGAGACGGTACGCAACGCCCACGTCCGATCCGAGATCAACGCTTCAGGGCCATACTGGCGAAGGGGTACGCGTGCGTAAATCACCATCGTCTGTGAGGAATCTGATGGCATGCGATTCCCGGTCACATTCCCCCTTTCACCAGTCACCGGAGAATAGCTCCCCCGCGGCGGCGCCATCTTCAGCCACGATCCTATTCCCTGATTTCTGCCTAGAACATGAATTCGACACTTGCAACACGAAGCTAGGGCTAAGATGGAAGTATGGAAGGACTTATTACCGAGAGTCACGCGGCCAATTCTTCTTTCCTCGAAGTTAAGCGGATTCACGGCGCGCAGTGTCTCCGGGAAGCAATTAAGCCGACATCGGCGACGCTTCGAGCCCAATACCGCCACTCCAACGTCCCACGAACCACAGCAAAGTTCTGGGCCAAAACATCAAAGGTGGTTCGCCAGTACATGCGGAGATTCCCGGCGGCTCTCCTTCTCTCGGTTTTTGCTTTTCGTGGCACAGCGCTTGCTTTGGTCCATGCGCAGAGGAAGGCAGGGAAAGGAGAAGGTGCACGGCAGCTGGCTTATAGCCACGACCAGGTGAGCACGATCACAACGGCGCCTGGAATTTTATGGATTAGTTGAGTCCCGGCGCGAATTTGGGGAGAAGAGGGAGAGAGAATCGCCGTCGTGTGTATTTGGCTGACCGGCGGACCCCATGAACCAGAGAAAGGGTGCGGAGGTAGCTGTCGAGCAGGGCCCACATGATAGTTGGCCACGCGTGTGGTGGAGTGGCTGCCCGCGGGGCCTAGCTATCGGTGCGCTTAGGGTGATGAGTCGGGCCGCGCGGTAGTGTCGGGGACCATAATTAAGGGTACCCTCAAGGCTCTTAATTCTCAATTGGTAACCCCCATCAGCACAAAGCTTCAAAGGCCTGATGGGTGCGATCAAGTTAGGGATCAGTCCATTCGAGGGACTCAATCACGCCTCGCCCGAGCCTAGCCTCGGACAAGGGCAGCCGACCCCGGAGGATCTCCGCCTCGCCCGAGGCCCCCCTCCAACAGCGAACACGTTCCCGGCTCGCCCGAGGCCCTGTCTTCGCCAAGAAGCAACCCCGACCAGATCGCAGGACCATTTAATGCAAAGGTGGCCTGACACCTTTATCCTGACGCGCGCCCCTCAACTGATAGAGCCGAAGTGACCGCCGTCACTTCGCCGCTCCACTGACCGGTCTGTCAGAAAGACAGCGCCGCCTGCGCCGCTCCGACTGCAGTGCCACTTGATAGAGTGAGGCTGACAGGCGGTCAGGCCCGGCCGCACGCACCATAGGAAACTCCGCTCCGCCCGACCCAGGGCTCGGACTCGGGCTAAGCCTCGGAAGACGGCGAACTCCGCTTCGCCCGACCCAGGGCTCGGACTCGGGCTAAGCCCCGGAAGACGGCGAACTCCGCTCCGCCCGACCCAGGGCTCGGACTCGGGCTAAGCCCTGGAAGATGGCGAACTCCGCTCCGCCCGACCCAGGGCTCGGACTCGGGCTAAGCCCCGGAAGACGGACTCGACCTCGACCTCGGAGAAGCCTCCACATCGCCCAACCTAGGGCGCGGACCGGCCACGTCAACAGGAGGCGCCATCATTACCCTACTCCAAGCTAACTCAGGCTACGGGGAACAAGACCGGCGTCCCATCTGGCTCGCTCCGCCAGATAGGCGATGATGGCGCCCCGCACGTTCCCTGACAATGGCGGCTCTCGGCCCCCTTACGAAAGCAAGAGGACGTCAGCAAGGACTCGACGGCCCCGACAGCTGTCCCTCCGCCAGGCTCTAGCACTCCTCCGACGGCCACGACATCACACAAACCGGGTGCCAAGATCTCTCCGGCCGCCACGATGGCGTGTACTTAGGGCGCTAGCTCTCCTCCGCTAGACACGTAGCACTCCGCTACACCCCCCATTGTACACCTGGACCCTCTCCTTACGCCTATAAAAGGAAGGGCCAGGGCCCTCTTAGAGGGGGTTGGCCGCTCGGGGACAAGGACGAGACGGGCGCTCGCATAAGGCCGCTCGCTCCTTCCCCCGTGTGGACGCTTGTAACCCCCTACTGCAAGCGCACCCGACCTGGGCGCGGGACGAACACGAAGGCCGCGGGATTTCCACCTCTCTCTCACGCCCATCTCCGGCCTCCTCGCTTTCCCCCATTCGCGCTCGGCCTCGCGTCGACCCATCTGGGCTGGGGCACGTGGCGACACTTCACTCGTCGGCTCGGGGACCCACCGGTTTCGAAACGCCGACAGTTGGCGCGCCAGGTAGGGGCCTGCTGCGTGTTGACGAACAGCTTCCCGTCAAGCTCCAGATGGGTAGTCTCTAGCAACCTCTCCGGCCCGGGACGGTGCTCCGTTTCGGGAGCCTTGAGTTCATGTCCCTCGACGGTAGCTACGACATGATACTCTTTCCACCACCGGGCGACAGCGATAGTGGCGGCCGATAGTCCGCCCGCCGGTGGCGGAATCGACGACGTCTTCCCCGCGTGGTGGAAGAACAACCTTCGAGCTTGCCCCGTCTTCTTCCCTGTCGACGGAGGAGGAGGAGGCAGGGCAACCAAGGCCAAGCAGGAGGCGGCGCCTCGTCGGCCGTCGAGCGAGTCAACAACGCCAGCACTCCAACGGGGGGCGCGCCGGGCATCGGCCTCGTGCTTGAGACGAGGACGAGCGCTGCCTCCCCGCGACACGTCAATCCCGAGCAAACGGAAGACGCCAGCACGCTCGCGAAAGGCTTGCTGGGTGTCGCCCTCGTACTTGAGACGACGGTGCAGTCAACCCCCGACGTGACCTCATCACCGCCCATCGACCAAGAGGTACCGACCGATTCCCATCTCACGCCTTTCAGATTTAGCCTCGACCCACCTAGCGGCACCGCTTTGGCGGACGCTCTCGTAGAGGCGAATCCGAACCCTTTGGGGTTTCGTATGCGGTCACCTTGGGACCGGCTGACGGACGTCTCAACCTACGGGCCCTCTGGGTCCGAGGAAGACGACGAGCCCAGCTTCCATTGGGATTTCTCCGGACTTGGCAACCCCAGTGCCATGCGGGACCTCATGACCGCATGCGACTACTGCCTTTCCGACTGTTCCGACGGTAGCCGTAGCCTCGGCGACGGGGACTACGACCCGAGCCGCGAATGTTTCCACGTCGATCTAGGGGGTCCCTCCGAAGGCAACCATCTCGGCATGCCGGAGGACGGTGATCTCCCTAGGCCGGTGCCTCGCGTTGACATCCCGCGGGAGCTAGCTGTGGTCCCCGTTCCGGCGGGGGGTCACGACCCACAACTCGAGCAAATCCGCGGGGTGCAGGCCAGGCTCGACGAGGGAGCAGGAGCGCTCGAGCCAATCCACCGGGACGTCGGGCAGGCATGGGCGGGCCAACCTCCGGCCGGAGAAATGCGTCATCTACCCCAGGGCTTCCAGCACCGCATCGCCGACGATGTCAGGGTCAGGCCGCCACCCGCATCCAGTGGGGTCGGCCAGAACCTGGCTGCAGCAGCAATGCTCCTCCGCGCGATGCCGGAGCCATCAACCACCGAGGGGCGGCGAATCCAGGGAGAGCTCAAAGATCTCCTGGAAGGCGCCGTGGTCCGGCGGGCCGAGAGCTCCGCCTCCCGAAGGCAGGGGTACCCCTCGGAACATCATGTCGCGACTTCCCGATTCATGCGAGAAGCCTCGGTCTGCACCGGGTGCACGCGCAACATAGCGCATGCGGCCCCGGGTCGCCTCGGCAACGAGCACCATCACCGCGATCGTCGGGCCCACCTCGACGAGAGGGTGCGCCGAGGCTACCACCCCAGGCGTGGGGGACGCTACGACAGCGGGGAGGATCGGAGTCCCTCGCCCGAACCACCTGGTCCGCAGGCCTTCAGCCGGGCCATACGACGGGCGCCGTTCCCGACCCGGTTCCGACCCCCGACTACTATCACAAAGTACTCGGGGGAGACGAGACCGGAACTGTGGCTCGCGGACTACCGTCTGGCCTGCCAACTGGGTGGAACGATCGATGACAACCTCATCATCCGCAACCTCCCCCTGTTCCTCTCCGACACCGCTCGCGCCTGGTTGGAGCACCTGCCTCCGGGGCAGATCTCCAACTGGGACGACCTAGTCCAAGCTTTCGCCGGCAATTTCCAGGGCATGTACGTGCGCCCCGGGAATTCCTGGGACCTCCGAGGCTGCCGACAGCAGCCGGGAGAGTCTCTCCGAGACTACATCCGACGATTCTCGAAGCAGCGCACCGAGCTGCCCAACATCACCGACTCGGACGTCATCGGCGCGTTCCTCGCCGGCACCACCTGCCGCGACCTGGTGAGCAAGCTGGGTCGCAAGACCCCCACCAGGGCGAGCGAGCTGATGGACATCGCCACCAAGTTCGCCTCTGGCCAGGAGGCGGTCGAGGCTATCTTCCGGAAGGACAAGCAGCCCCAGGGCTGCCCATCGGAAGATGCTCCCGAGGCGTCAACTCAGCGCGTCACCTAGAAGAAGGGCAAGAAGAAGTCGCAAGCGAAACGCGACGCCGCCGACGCGGACCTTGTCGCCGCCGCCGAGTACAAGAACCCTCGGAAACCCCCCGGAGGTCCCAACCTCTTCGACAAGATGCTCAAGGAGCCGTGCCCCTATCATCAGGGGCCCGTCAAGCACACCCTTGAGGAGTGCGTCATGCTTCGGCGCCACTTCCACAGGGCCGGGCCACCCGCGGAGGGTGGCAGGGCCCGCGACGACGATTAGAAGGAAGATCACCAGGCAGGAGAGTTCCCTGAGGTCCGCGACTGCTTCATGATCTACGGCGGGCAAGCGGTGAACGCCTTGGCTCGGCACCGCAAGCAGGAGCGCCGGGAGGTCTGTTCGGTGAAGGTGGCGGCGCCAGTCTACCTAGACTGGTCCGCAAGCCCATCACCTTCGACCAGGCCGACCACCCCGACCATGTGCCGAGCCCGGGGAAATACCCGCTCGTCGTCGACCCCGTCATCGGCGACGTCAGGCTCACCAAGGTCCTCATGGACGGAGGCAGCAGCCTCAACATCATCTATGCCGAGACCCTCGGGCTTCTGCGTATCGATCTGTCCTCGGTCCGGGCGGGCGCTGCGCCTTTCCATGGGATCATCCCTGGGAAGCGTGTCCAGCCCCTCGGACAACTCGATCTTCCCGTCTGCTTCGGAACACCCTCCAACTTCCGAAGGGAGACCCTGACGTTCGAGGTGGTCGGGTTCCGAGGAACCTACCACGAGGTATTGGGGAGGCCCTACTACGCGAAGTTCATGGCCATCCCCAACTACACCTACCTCAAGCTCAAGATGCCGGGCCCCAACGGGGTCATCACCGTCGGCCCCACGTACAAACACGCGTTCGAATGCGACGTGGAGTGCGTGGAGTACGCCGAGGCCCTCGCCAAGTCCGAGGCCCTCATCGCCGACCTGGAGAGCCTCTCTAAGGAGGTGCCAGACGTGAAGCGTCATGCCGGCAACTTCGAGCCAGCGGAGACGGTTAAGTCCGTCCCCCTCGACCCCAGCAGCAACGCCTCCAAGCAAGTCCGGATCAGCTCCAGGCTCGATCCCAAACAGGAAGCAGTGCTCGTCGACTTTCTCCGTGCGAACGCCGACGTCTTTGCATGGAGTCCCTCGGACATGCCCGGCATACCGAGGGATGTCGCCGAGCACTCGCTGGACATCCGAGCCGGAGCCCGACCCGTCAAGCAGCCTCTGCCCCGATTCAACAAGGAGAAGCGCAGAGCCATAGGCGAGGAGATCCACAAGCTAATGGCGGCAGGGTTCATCAAAGAGGTATTCCATCTCGAATGGCTTGCCAACCCTGTGCTTGTGAGAAAGAAAGGGGGGAAATGGCGGATGTGTGTAGACTACACTGGTCTGAACAAAGCATGTCCGAAGGTTCCCTACCCTCTGCCTCGCATCGATCAGATCATGGATTCCACTGCTGGGTGCGAAACCCTGTCTTTCCTCGATGCCTACTCAGGGTATCACCAAATCAGGATGAAAGAGTCCGACCAGCTTGCGACTTCTTTCATCACACCCTTCGGCATGTACTGCTATGTTACCATGCCGTTTGGTTTGAGGAATGCGGGTGCAACGTACCAGCGGTGCATGAACCATGTGTTCGGCGAACACATCGGCCGAACGGTCGAGGCCTACGTCGATGACATCGTAGTCAAGACAAGGAAAGCCTCCGACCTCCTTTCCGACCTTGAAGTGACATTCCGATGTCTCAAGGCGAAAGGTGTCAAGCTCAATCCCGAAAAGTGTGTCTTCGGGGTGCCCCGAGGCATGCTCTTGGGGTTCATCGTCTCCGAGCGGGGCATTGAAGCCAACCCAGAGAAGATCGCAGCCATCACCAGCATGGGGCCCATCCATGACTTGAAAGGCGTACAGAGGGTCATGGGATGTCTCGCGGCTCTGAGCCGCTTCATCTCACGCCTCGGCGAAAGAGGTCTACCCCTGTACCGCCTCTTAAGGAAGGCTGAGCGCTTCACTTGGACCCCTGAGGCCGAGGAAGCCCTCGGGAACCTGAAGGTGCTCCTCACGAAGGCGCCTATCTTGGTGCCCCCAGCTGCCGGAGAAGCCCTCTTGGTCTACGTCGCCGCGACCACTCAGGTGGTTAACGCCACGATTGTGGTCGAGAGGCAAGAAGAGGGGCTTGCATTGCCCGTTCAGAGGCCAGTCTACTTTGTCAGCGAGGTACTGTCCGAAACCAAAATCCGCTACCCACAAGTTCAGAAGCTGCTGTACGCGGTGATCCTGACACGGTGGAAGTTGCGACACTACTTCGAGTCTCATCCGGTGACTGTGGGTCATCCTTCCCCCTAGGGGAGATCATCCATTGCCGAGAGGCCTCGGGTAGGATTGCAAAGTGGGCGGTGGAAATCATGGGTGAAACAATCTCGTTCGCCCCTCGGAAGGCCATCAAATCCCAGGTCTTGGCGGACTTCGTGGCTGAATGGGTCGACACCCAGCTACCAACAGCTCTGATCCAACCGGAGCTCTGGACCATGTTCTTCGATGGGTCGCTGATGAAGACAGGAGCCGGCGCAGGCCTACTCTTCATCTCGCCCCTTGGAAAGCACCTATGCTACGTGCTACGCTTCCACTTCTTGGCATCCAACAATGTAGCTGAGTACGAGGCTCTGGTCAACGGGTTGCAGATTGCCGTCGAGCTAGGGGTCCAACGCCTCGACGCTCGCGGTGACTCGCAGCTCGTCATCGACCAAGTCATGAAGAACTCCCACTGCCACGACCCGAAGATGGAGGCCTACTGCGATGAGGTTCGGCGCCTGGAAGACAGGTTCTACGGGCTCGAGCTCAACCACATCGCTCGGCGCTACAACGAGACTGCGGACGAGCTGGCCAAAATAGCCTCGGGGCGAACAACGGTTCCCCCCGACGTCTTCTCCCGAGATCTGCATCAACCCTCCGTCAAGATCGACAACGCGCCCGAGCCTGAGGCACCCTCGGCCCAGCCAGAGGTACCCTCGGCACCGTCCGAGGCACCCTCGGTTCGGCCCGAGGCACCTTCAGCCCCCGAGGGTGAAACACTGCGCGTCGAGGGGGAGCAAAGCGGGGTCACGCCTGATCAAAACTGGCATACCCCGTACCTGCAATATCTCCACCGAGGAGAGCTACCCCTCGACCGAGCTAGAGCTCGGCGGTTGGCGCGGCGCGCCAAGTCGTTCGTCTTGCTGGGGGATGGGAAGGAGCTCCACCACCGCACCCTGGGCCCTTGTTGAAGACACCCAGGGGCTACGCGCTCCCCTGGGAAAGGCCGCTTGTCATCGCCAAAGTTCTGAAGCCCGGAACAAACGAACTGGCCGACAGTCGAGGCGAGGTCTGCACCAACACTTCGAGCGTCTAACAGCTACGTCGCTTCTACCCTTAAGATGTTTTCAAGTTGTTCATATACCTCGCTCTCACGCAAAGTTTAGTCGTCAAGGAAGGGTCAGCCTTGCCTCGGCAAAGCCCGACCCTCCCTCGGGGGCTAAAAGGGGGGAACCCCCTCTGCGTCGAAATTTTCCTCGAAAAAAGATCTTTTCCACCAGAATGTCTTTCGTGCTTTTCGACTACTTCGAAAGTGGATCCTGAAAACGACGGAGTACACGTAAGCAGCCAAGGCTGACCGAGCCGAGGGACTCCTACGCCTCCAGGATACGGATACCTCACTCATCACCTTCTGCCATAAGTAACTCTCGTTCGGATAAGTGATTCCGCGGACCAAACAAGTCTTCACGTTCGGAAGCTCTTCTGCCGGAGCGATTCTTCGAGCCTTCTCGACTGCGTCGGTGACAGAACCCCATGGACGGGTAAGAGTGCGCGTAAGCGGCAAGGCCGACCGAGCCGAGGGACTCCTACGCCTCCGGGATACGGATACCTCACTCATCACCTTCCGTGAGGAGCAACTCTCGCTCACACAAACAGTTCTGTTACCGACAAAAAAGTCCAGATACTCGAAACAAGAGGAAAGGAGACGCGGCTTTACAATACGGCGAGGGTGTGTTTCGGCCTCGGCGGCCGCAGAAAACACACGCTACAAGATAATCCGATCCTGCAGGCTCGGATCTTGATGGCTAAAGGGAGCAGCAGTACCCTCGACGTCGACAACACCTCTAGCAAGGTCCGACCTGGCCTCGGACGGCGACGCGGTCCAAGGGTCTCCGCTCTGAAGGACAACGTCATCACCAAGCCCGGGCCATCGCCGCCAGGGTCTTCTCCAAGAATCCGACCCGAGCAGGCGGCTCGGCCGGTCACCCCGGGGCCTCGGCTAGCTGTCCCCCAAGGACATCAGCCCGGCCCGAGGCCTCGACAGGTCAATTCCGGCGTCGGTCCCGCTAACGGACGACCCGGCCGGGCTCTGGCTGACTTGGTCTTCTTTTCGAGCCAACTCTGCCTCTGTTCGCGCTGGCGCCGCTACCCCTGGCCTCGGCTCATCGAAGAGCGACAGAGGGTTTCTTCTAACTAAGCAAGGGAAGCCTCGGACAACAAGGCTGACCGAGCCGAGGGACTCCTACGCCTCCGGGATACGGATACCTCACTTGTCACCTTTACACGGGGCGACTCACGCTTGGTGAAGCGGTTCAGACAATCAACAGGCGAGTCTTAGTGCTCGAAAATGGGGAAAAACACGGTTCCGTGCCGAATTTACATACATGTTCAGGCCTCGACAGCCACAATGAACAGGAACACTGGCATTCGAAGTGCCATTACAAACGGAACTCCGGTTCCATCTCCGCAGGTACGAACAACCCCACTCAATGGGGGAAGGGCCTGCGGAGCAACAGAAGACCGACGAACGGCTCGTCGTCGCCCGCCCCAGTAGCGACGACGATGAAGACTTCTGCTCCAGGGGGCCGAACAGCAGCAGCGATGACCTCAGGGCGGATGCTGCTGCCAGGAGGCCCCCACCCGTGCCCAAACTCGTGAGGCAAGGACGGGCAGAAGGCCGTGGAGTTGGAGGTCGGTCCGTGGGTGGCGCCGGTAAGCTCATCGGCGGCGGAACCTCTTCCAGCTGCCGTGGCGGGAGGCGGCACCGGGAGCGGCACCGAAGCCGCTCGGCTCAGAGAGCCGGGCACGGTGCAGCTGCCAGCGCCACGGACGGCTCCCGCCCTTCCCCCCGATCACTGAGGGAAGGAGCGGGCTACCGCACACGCAGGGGCCGACCCCAACTCGGCACACTCCCCTCCCTAGCCCTGGTGATGAAAATCCTTGAGGCTGAGGGAGGGGCAGAGGCTGTGGCCTGGTTCGCTCTCCCCCGCCATCGAACTGGAGGTCACCATCTTGGGTGACTGCCGGCGGAGGGGTGCGACCGGGCTGCAAGATGAAAATCCTTGAAGCCGAACGATGGCTGAAAGGTACCAACTCTCGCAGAGTTGCGTTCCTCCAACGACAAAGCGGAAAGGCGGTGGATATCCCCCATCCGGGGGCTTGGAAGATGGAAAGACACGATGCATAAGGGAGCGCGAAGACACGGTCACCTTCCAAGAGGATCACCCTCCTTTTAAAGGCGACTCTCCCTACTTGCGTCCCCAGCCGTCGTGGGCTGAGTCTTCTCCAACACGCTCCAAGGTCCTCCCCCTACGGCGCAGGGGCTGGGTCCCACACGTCATGCAAGCCGGCCCAGAGCAGAAGAAGCCAAACCGCCGCGCGTGGTGCGTGCAACCGCCCAGCGGTTACAAGCGGCTCTCCACTTTTGCCCAGACCAGCGGGCGAAAGGGCGGGCAGCCATGCAGGCGGCACAACCGCGCCAAGTGGGCGCGCTTCTCCGACTCCCAACACGCCCAGCATGGAGGCCCAGACCCACGCGTCATGCAACCGGCGCGCCGAATGCTTCATGCCTGCAACTGCACCGCCACCTGCGCCACCACCGTGCCTCCTCGACTGTGGAACCAATACCGCGACTCGAGGCAACCCAGCGCACGACCGAGCGGCTCCAGCCTGACGCGACGGTCAATGCGGCCGAAGACGGGCCGGCAGTAATGGCGGTGGCAGGCGGGCAAGAGCAGCGGTCACGTCGTCAGCTAAGCTTACGTCCCATCCGGGGGCAGCGAGAGAACCCTCTCTCACGGCGTGAAGACAACGCGCCCGTGTTCTGTTCCTCGAACGGCTCGCGCACGCGCAACGGCTGCCCTACGAACCACTCGCCCCATCGCATTAACTCCACGGCGGGACAGGCGGCGCCTCTGGCAGGAGAAGCGAGCGACGCTTCGCCTTCGCCATAATGACCACGTCAAAAAAGGTACGTCGCGTCGTTCGATTTCGTATCCTTTTCCTTTTTTCCTCTTTCTCTCTCTTGCAACAGGGACCGGGAAAGGGGGATACCCCGGAAAGGATCCTTCCCTGTGAAGGAACCAGGCTCCAAGCCTCCCTACTGATCAGAGGTTCGAAGGCTAGCCCCTCGGAAGGGTTCAATAGTCGCCTCAGAGCACGTGGGCTCCACACCCACTACTGGTCAGAGGTTCAAAGGCCGGCCCCTCGGAAGGGTTCAACGGCCGCCTCAGGCTACTCGGGCTCCGTGCCCACTACTGATCAGGGGTTCGAAGGCTGGCCCCCGAAGGGTTCACAACCGCCTCAGACACAGAGCGAGGGATGACCATGGGTACGTTTGATACATAACCAAGGCTCGGGCTGCGCTCCCGAGGTACCCTAGGACATTTCCGAGACCAGCGGGAACGATCTTGTAACGGAATCCCATCGGAGGGAGGCATCAAGCCCTCGGACCCCGTCACCAGGGGACCGGGTCCGGCAGATCACCCGCAGGTACTTTTGGGCGTGCCTCTGGGCCCCTAGCCGACCCCTAACGAATGGGGCACGGGCGTCCACTCGGATCACCCGCCTGCAGCTCACCGGAGACACCATGTTCGGCGCCCACAGAGGGCAACATGGCGCTCTCCCCCCCTCCTCCTTGCGGAAAGGCGACGCAGGGGCGTATGTAAAAAGTCGAGTCTGTCCCTGATCGCCCTCTCGCCCTTTGCAGAGGCTCGGGGGCTGCTCTCGCTAAGCCGGCTCCGGCCAAACCGTTGACAGCGTCAACATACCAGCCCGAGAACTTGGGACCCGACCGTACACCCGGGCTACGGCCAGCTCGCATGAGGGAACGACCAGACCAGCCGAAGCATTGCGCGAGGCGTTAAGACCTCGGAGGAGTCAAACCACTCCTCCGAGGCCTCAGGGGCTACACCCGGCGGGTGCGCTCGCGCGCACCCGCCGGAACAAAACGCAACCGAGAAAGGCTGGTCCCCTTGCAAAAAAGTGCGACGAAAGCCTCCAAGCGAGTGCTAACACTCCCTTCGAGGCTCAGGGGCTACTGTCGGGGACCATAATTAAGGGTACCCTCAAGGCTCTTAATTCTCAGCTGGTAACCCCCATCAGCACAAAGCTGCAAAGGCCTGATGGGTGCGATCAAGTCAGGGATCAGTCCATTCGAGGGACTCGATCACGCCTCGCCCGAGCCTAGCCTCGGACAAGGGCAGCCGACCCCAGAGGATCTCTGCCTCGCCCGAGGCCCCTCTCCAGCAGCGAACACGTTCCCGGCTCGCCCGAGGCCTTGTCTTCGCCAAGAAGCAACCCCGACCAGATCGCAGGAGCATTTAATGCAAAGGTGGCCTGACACCTTTATCCTGACGCGCGCCCCTCAACTGACAGAGCCGAAGTGACCGCCGTCACTTCGTCGCTCCACTGACCGGTCTGTCAGAAAGACAGAGCCGCCTGCGCCGCTCCTACTGCGGTGCCACTGGACAGAGTGAGGCTGACAGGCGGTCAGGCCCAGCCGCACGCACCATAGGAAACTCCGCTCCGCCCGACCCAGGGCTCAGACTCGGGCTAAGCCCCGGAAGACGGCGAACTCCACTCTGCCCGACCCAGGGCTCGGACTCGGGCTAAGCCCCGGAAGACGGCGAACTCCGCTCCGCCCGACCCAGGGCTCGGACTTGGGCTAAGCCCCAGAAGACGACGAACTCTTCTCTGCCCGACCCAGGGCTCGGACTCGGGCTAAGCCCCGGAAGACGGCGAACTCCGCTCCGCCTGACCCAGGGCTCGGACTCGGGCTAAGCCCCGGAAGACGGCAAACTCCGCTCCGCCCGACCCAGGGCTCGGACTTGGGCTTAGCCCCAGAAGACGACGAACTCCGCTTCGCCCGACCCTGGGACTCAAATTCTGCCCTGGCCTGAGCCAACGGCCTCCGCCTCGCCCGACCCAGAGGCTCGGACTCGGCCTCGGCCATGGAAGACGGACTCGACCTCGACCTTGGAGAAGCCTCCACATCGCCCAACCTAGGGCGTGGACCGGCCACGTCAACAGGAGGCGCCATCATTACCCTACTCCAAGCTGACACAGGCTACGGGGAACAAGACCGGTGTCCCATCTGGCTCGCTCCGCCAGATAGGCGATGATGGCGCCCCGCACGTTCCCTGACGATGGTGGCTCTCGGCCCCCTTACGAAAGTAAGAGGACGTCAGCAAGGACTCGACGGCTCCGACAGCTGTCCCTCCGCCAGGCTCCAGCACTCCTCCGACGGCCACGACATCACACAAACCGGGTGCCAAGATCTCTCCGGCTGCCACGATGGCGTGTACTTAGGGCGCTAGCTCTCCTCCGCTAGACACGTAGCACTCCGCTACACCCCCCATTGTACACCTGGACCCTCTCCTTACGCCTATAAAAGGAAGGGCCAGGGCCCTCTTAGAGGGGGTTGGCCGCTCAGGGACAAGGACGAGACGGGCGCTCGCATAAGGCCGCTCGCTCCTTCCCCCGAGTGGACGCTTGTAACCCCCTACTGCAAGCGCACCCGACCTGGGCGCGGGACGAACACGAAGGCCGCGGGATTTCCACCTCTCTCTCATGCCCATCTCCGGCCTCCTCGCTTCCCCCCCTTCGCGCTCGGCCTCGCGTCGACCCATCTGGGCTGGGGCACGCGGCGACACTTCACTCGTCGGCTCGGGGACCCCCCGGTCTCGAAACGCCGACAGGTAGTAACTTGCTAGGTGGGCCAGATACAGTCTCGCGGCCCATAAGTGGATTTCTCTTTTATCTTTTTCTGATTTTTCTTTCTCCTTTTATTTTAAATTTCCAATTTGAACTCCAAATATACATGTGAATTTTGTACTCAATTAAAGGTAGATTTTAAACTTACCAGTATGGATAGAGTTTACATTTTTATAAATTTTGTTTTGTATTTTATAACATTTCTTTTCTTCCTTTCTCCATATTTTAATTTCCAAATTTAGGTTTAAATACCTATTTCACCATTTGTATATTCCTATTATCATTATTTTTAAATGCACAATCAAATAAACTCCAACATGATGCATTAGGTTATTTATGTGTCATTTATTGAATGATTCACTTCTAAATGGGTGTTCACATGTACTAATGAGTAAAGGCAACACATATGAGGAAAATAATCTCATTTCTTATGCTTTTACAAATTTGGGTACTACAAATCCTACCCCTCTTAACAAGAATCTCGTCCTCGAGATTTAGGAAGGACTAGGGAAAACATGGGGAAATTCTATCCGAAGTTCTTCTCTCTCCCAAGTAGCTTCATCTTCTCCATGTTGACTCCATTGCACAGGAAGCATGATAGGATATTCTGTATGTTGGGAGCCTTCCTCTTCTAAAGGTCCTAAAAAATACAACTAACATGTTTTCCAGTATAGTATACTGTCACAGGAAGCTTCGGCTTCAAGATGAAGGTGTGCATGGTATGAAAAGCGCGATATGGAAGAAGGATGAACCAGCTCTGAAGCTGTGGCTGGAGAAGCTTCGGCTTAGCACAAGTACGGTGGTGGAGGCTGAAACCGACCTAAAAGGGAAAAGACTGCTTAGTCCTCGATAGCTTGCCTTTTGGCTAACAGTAAATGTCAGGGACATGAATGTAATTTTGCCCGGGCTGCGTCCTGTGCCTATAAATATATGAACAGTAACACCGTACTGTTCACGCTCAATTGTAATCTCTCTAACGATATTCATGCTTTCTTACCTTCTGTCAAGCCGAAGGTACAAATGTAATATAATTACTATTAATGCTTATCCATGTTTATGAAATAAAGAGATGAATAATCTAATGATTTGGAATAATTGTTTATATTTTCTTTATGTTTCGTATGCCTTTATTCATGTCTTCTCTCACTAAAATGATGAAGGTATGTCCTTCATGACCTTCGTCTAGAGATCATTATATCCTAAGGGAAATAATGCTTCGAAGGACGAAGGTCCCTAATCAATAACAATTGTGTTGCTTTGTTCTTGGTGTATAGCATCTGAGAACAAGGACCAACATTGGTGCCCACCTCCGGTGAACTCATTCGACCACCTTTGGCAAGCTTTGACCTTTGTCATGCCGCCGAAGAAGACATCAGGGCCAGTGGCTGCACTGTAGCCACTATACGTTAATCAGGAGACGCTACGCGGAGCTAGGAGCCAGAAGAGGAAGGCTACCAGCCCAACACCTCAGGAGGAGGAGTTGGATCAAGAAATCAGGGGCCTCGAAGCTATCCATCAACAGGTTCAAAAGAAGAAAGAAAAAATGCTTCAGCTCGCCGCCAGAGAAAGATTGATGAGGCCACTAAGGAAATGCATCACCTCACCTAGGATGACCAAGACTGAAGGCCCCAGCACAAAGAGCTTCATCTAGACAATTCATACAACAATGATGAATGGTATGATGATTTTCGTCATGGCAATTTTGCTTTTGATGATGCTTCTCCTTTGGCAGCAGAGCTGCAGGCTACCCCATGGCCCCCATCATACAAGCCACCTCAGCTTCCTATGCATGATGGGCATTCAGACCCAAAGCCGTTCCTAATGAGCTACGAGGCAACCATATCTTCATATGGGGGCAATACTGCAGTCATGGCGAAATCCTTCGTCATGGCAGTCAAAAGCGTAGCACAAACTTGGTACTCGTCTCTCCGGCCAGGGACAATCACATCATGGCAGAAGCTCAAGGATATGCTAATCACTAGCTTCCAAGGCTTTCAGACGAAGCCAGTCGCTGCTCAGGCTTTGTTTCGGTGCACACAAGACCATGAGGAGTACCTTCAGGCGTCTGTCCGATGGTTCCTACGTCTAAGAGCACAAGCGCCTACAGTGCCCAATGAAATTGTCATTGAGGCCATGATCAAGGGGCTTCGGCCAGGAGCTACAGCTCAATACTTTGCCCGGAAGCCCCCACAAACCCTAGAGAAGCTTCTTCAGAAGATGGATGAGTATATCCGGGCTGATAATGATTTCCGCCAAAGAAGGGAAGAAGCATACAAGTTTTCTGAGATGGCCAAGGGCTTCGGAGGAAGAATTCACCCTAGGCACGTCAGGCCGATCCATAATTCTAACCCAAGTGATGATAGAGGAAATCAATTCAAAGGCAGCAACACAGCTCCAAGTCTTCAGGGCCACAACAAAGCTTCTTCAGACCACCAGCCCCAAGAGGTAGAGGGGGCAGAAGCTTCGGAGGACGATATAGGGATCATCCCAGAAGACTATTTTGCATATTCTGCGGTGAAGACAAAGGTCACACTACAAGAACTTGCCAAGTCACAATTCAGAAGCAAAAAGAGATTGCCGAAGCTGAGGCACGGCAGAATCAACCAAAGCAGGTCCTACATACTGCTTCATTCTACTCCCCTTATGTCCTAGAATACGTAGGTAATCAACAGCCTACGGTCTCTGTCGCTTCGGCAAGCCACTCTCAAGCATCCTGGGCCCAGCTCCCCCCACCACCACCGCTACCACCTACTCTGACCCGATGCCAGCAGCCAAAAGGGCACTAGCATGCTCAACAGCAGCGCAATTTTCAGGAGGAGTCCGAAGCTCGCACAGTCAATAGTATTGTGCCTGAATCCAAGCACATCTACTAAAGAATATCCTATCCTTGGTGTATCTTTATCTTTTCTGTCATTTTATTATTCTCGTATGAAAAACAAGTCACGAATGACTGAATTCTAATTTCATATAATAATTGTGCCCGTATCATTGAGTAGAATGCTTCCTCCTAACAAACCTCCGAAGCTGCAAAAAATCGTTCCTAAGGGAGCGCAGAGTAAGTTCCGAAGCTACAAAAAGTCGTTCCTAAAGGAGCGCAGAGTAAGTTCCGAAGCTCAAAAGTCGTTCCTAAGGGAATGCTGAGCCAAAATACCACCGAAATAGAAGGTGAAGAAGCTCCAAAGTCGTTCCTAAGGGGATGCAGAGCTTAAATACCACCGAAATAGAAGGTGAAGAAGCTCCAAAGTCGTTCCTAAGGGGATGCAGACCTTAAATACCACCAAAATATAAGGTGAAGAAGCTCCAAAGTTGTTCCTAAGGGGATGCAGAGCTTAAAACTCCAAAGACGACCTTAAGGGGATGCAGACTCTTGAGTGTTTCAGTGTGGGCGTGTGTGTGTTCGGCATGAACATCATGTTGCATCATATCATTGCACCATTCCGCATAGCATTACATCATACATCATATCGCATCAACAGCTAAGATTGAGCACGAAGCAAATCTTCGGCAATAACTTGTTGAATGAAAGTGTGCTGAGGCACAAAACAAACCTTCGGAAAATACAATTTTATCAGGAAAATCTGTTGACAACAGTATCACACAACAGATTTGCCATAGAAAGGGCTTCTTTCTTTACGAAGCATGAAAAGAAGGAAAGGTGTTTTCTCGCCGAAGGCTCAAAAATGGTATGTGCGTAAATTTCATGCATCGCAAAGAAATATATTACATTAATTTACATGTTTGTCAATTGTCTCATACTCAAATGTTACATTGTATCATTACAACAAAAGCCTAGTCTTCTTTGAGAATTTTCTTGGCGGCCTCATTCAGTAGTCTATCGAAGACTTCATCGACGATGGTGTTGGCAACACTCATACATCCAGCGCCTCTTTCATAACGGGATCGGCCTGGGGGTCGTATGGCTCAGGTAGTGGGGAAAGTTCAGCTGTAATAAGCAAATCATTAGTCTGAAACCAGAAAACAAATACCGAAGCAAGAATTCAATAATAATACCTATACGCCTTGCACGCTCGGCAGCTTCTTTGGCTTGCTTAGCTTCTTCTCGAGCATCATGGGTTTCTTTTTCATTTTTCTTTATAATCTCGTTGGCCATTTCTCGGCCACCGTTCACCCAAACTTCGGAATAAAACTTCCCGCCCACCAAAGTGGCTTCGGCCGAGGGGTCTTTCGTGTCGTCTGTGGAGAAGGCGGCTTCGGTCTGGGCCGCAGCTTTAACATGGTCACAACCAGCCTTCTCCAGAATTGCTGCAACCCCTCACACGCCAGCGAAGGCACAAATGTCCCCACGATCATTAAGGATCTCTTCAAAGGCTTTGGCTTCTTCACCTATCCAATCAATGACTCCTTCGAGGTCACCTCAAATGAACTTTTCTTCCGAAGAGTACGCACCCACCTTGGCAAAGCTGGTTTTCAGTTTTCTTACGCAATCCAAGGATTTCTCAAAGCATCTCTCCTGGGATTCACGAAGCTCCTCAACATTCTTTTCCAGCCTAGCATTCGACCATTCACTTATCTCTTGCTTTACTTTTGCAACTTCAAAATTTTCATTAACCTCGGCAAGTTTTTTTGAAGGATCTCAAATTTGGATTTATGGGCTTCGGATTGAGCATTAAATTTTGCTTCGTCTTTTTTCACTCTATCCAACAATGAAAGCAGAATTTTGTCTTTCTCTAAGGCTTCATTTCTTACTTTGATAACCTCTTACTGAAGGTTGCCGAGGGCTATCTGGTTGCTTTCATCTTCAGCATTCTTCTGCGCCCTTAAAGCGTTGCTAAGAATTAAGCCCTGCAAAAAAGAAGGGAAATAAAGGATCAGCATGAGAGTAAAAGACAAAAGATAATCTACTTAAAAGTCCATAACTTCCGTACCTTCAGACTATTGTACGCAAGGCTGTTTGCGAGGTCATCCTTCGACATGGTAGAGAGGCCAGCTTCAAGCTTCGAAAATCCCATATTTTTGGCCATCTCCCAGCAAACGGATATTTCCTTGTTGTCTGGGAGACAGTATAGGAAATCATCTTCGTCGGTGCCATTGTACACCAAGGCCCCCTTTGGGTATTTCAATTCCTAGACGTACTGTTTGGCTTCTACAATTTCTTCTTTAGACAACCTTTTTCCCGAAGCATGTCAAATAATTAAGTCAAGATCTTTGGAGGGTCCTTCTAGAGTTGGAGACTTAACTTTTTCAGGCGTGTCTTTCTTCTCCAGAGCCAAACCAGCATCTGAAGATCCTTGTTCAGTTCTCTGCCCAATTCCAGCAGGCTCTGTCTCAGCGGGCACTGAGGGCCTAGCTTCGGTTTCAGCGCGAGCTGTAGCAGCTTCGGCAATTTTCTTTGTAGGGGCAGGAGTTAATGCCCTTGTCGACTCCATCACAGCGTCCAGCACACTTGCCATCCTCCTCCTCTTGGGGGTTATTGAAAGAGCTTTTGATATCTTGGACAATTCTGGCTCCGTTGGTGGGCTCAAGATTTTTGGCAGCCCTACTGTTTCCCCTAGCTTCGGCTCTGTGGCCGCTTTTTCTTCGGCTTCGGCACCATGTTTTGGTGTCCCGACCAGTCCAGCTGCAGGAGCCTTCGATAATTCAGCTAGTTCTTCCCTGGGGATGGCAGGAGCAGGTTGTTCTACCTTAGAAGTGGAAGATGTCCCTTCACCAAGCTTCAGCACTGTGGCTGTTTCAATATACCTAGGCCGGTGCGTTAAAACTTTAATCTTTTTGCCCTTCGGCACAACAGAGATGACCGAAGTGGCAGTTTTCCATTTCTTTCCCCGCTTTTGAGAGGGATAAGTGTAGTCTAGGTACACGAAGCCGATAACATCAAAAACTCTGTTCAACCTTTTCTTGCCTCGTCCTCTGAAGGCTAAGGTCATGGCATCATCTTCGGCTCTCATGTATGCCCCAAGCAAATCATCGCTAGTCGCCTCAACACAGGTCAGCCAGTCATCATTCGACTCATCAAACTGGTCTCTATATCTGAAGGTGTATTTCAAGTAAACAAAACCACCTTGACTGGACCCGGTAGCAGTCTCCTTCGGCATCTCCCAGTCATTCACAAGTGGCCACACTCTGTAGGCCATGTGCTCCTGAACTAGGTCTCTTGTGCCAATAAAGGCGCAAACATTGTTGAAAGCCTTTTGGCATGCTTCGGTATCATTCCCAAGCGCAGTAGCCAGCCTTCTGAGGTCGAAGCGAGACCAGATAGGGCGTTGGATAATCCCCTTTATGTCCTCCCTTTCAATTAGATTATTCTTAACATAAAACCATTTTTCCATCCAGGCCCCGGGCCACCTTTTTCGAAATGTTGGAACTAGGTAACTTACATCAGAACGAGGAACGAAGCCATAGCAACCGAAATTGTTGTGATATTGCTCCTTGGCAGTGGCCTTCGTCTTGTACAGTAGCTCGTGCATGTTATAGAAGCACTTTGCGCTTGGTTCTAGCCCTTGGCTCCTCACGGCCCAAACAAAAACACCCATCCTAATTATAGCTTCGAGAGTAATCTGATGAAGGAAGATCTCAAATGTCTTCAGCACTTCAACCAAAAATCTACTCAATGGAAACCAAAGACCTGCCTTCATGAAGCTCTTGTAAACAACAACTTCATCCTCCTTGGGTGCAGGGGCGGCGCTGTCCCCCTAGCTCTCACAATAGACATATCACGAAAATATCTTCCCTTCATGGCATCAATTTGACTTTGTTTGATGGATGACTTTCCGAAGATAGTATGACTTGGCCGTCAGGGCCAATCTTTGGCATCTTCGTTCCCACTTTCCACATCAAAGGTCTCGCTATCATAATAATCCTTAGACAACCAAGCTAATATTTTATTCGTAATCTTTTCTGTGTTTGTTTTTTCCATAGCTTCGTAAAACCCAGCTAGAGCAGGGTCCACAACCTTCTTCTCCTCAGATATCTTCTTCTCTTCAGACATCTAACGAGCACTTCTGTAAATGACAAAGCTCAGAAATCAAGCGAGATCTGACAGCAAGAAATTTCAAGCTTGAAACAATAGCACAAGCAATTGAAAGGCACAACAAATGCTATCGCTGTAGGTTCCTATTTATATGCCCAGTGCATTGCAACTTGGTGGGCCCCATTTGTCATTGACATTCGCTATTCTAGCGAAGGGAAGGTGTTTTTTTGGACCTTCGGCTAAAGGCCTTCGTTCATGTCGCAGTCTGAATTTGTTAGACGCAAAAACAAATTAGTACTGCGAGGGGCCACTGTTGGGGACCTTCCTCTTCTGAAGGTCCTCAAAAACACAACTAACATATTTTCCAGTATAGTATACTGTCACAGGAAACTTCGGCTTCAAGATGAAGGTGTGCATGGTATGAAAAGCGCGATATGGAAGAAGGATGAACCAGCTCCGAAGTTGTGGCTGGAGAAGCTTCGGCTTAGCACAAGGACGGTGGTGGAGGATGAAACCGACCTAAAAGGGAAAAGACTGCTTAGTCCTCGATAGCTTGCCTTTTGGCTAACAGTAAATGTCAGGGACATGAATGTAATTTTGCTCGGGCTACGTCTTGTGCCTATAAATGGATGAACAGTAACACCGTACTATTCACGCTGAATTATAATCGCTCTGACGATATTCCTGCTTTCTTACCTTCTGTCAAGCCGAAGGTACAAATGTAATATAATTACTATTAATGTTTATCCATGTTTATGAAATAAAGAGATGAATAATCTAATGATTTGGAATAATTGTTTATATTTTCTTTGTGTTTCGTATGCCTTTATTCATGTCTTCTCTCACTAAAATGAAGAAGGTATGTCCTTCATGACCTTCGTCTAGAGATCATTATATCCTAAGGGAAATAATGCTTCGAAGGATGAAGGTCCCTAATCAATAACAATTGTGTTGCTTTGTTCTTGGTGTATAGCATCTGAGAACAAGGACCAACACTGTATAAGTCAAATCACCTGGAACACTGAGTTCTTCCATTGGTAACTGTTCCTTAGGAACACAGAGACACTTCTTTTAACACCCTTGGTGTTACTAGAACTAAAACTTGAGTATGGCATCATATGCATTGACATGTCATTATGTTTGTTACACCTAGGATGCATGCACTAGGTAAAACTTCAAAATAAGTGTGATGTGGTGACTTGAAGTGTTCTTAACCCTAGAGTAGGGTACTTAACCCTGGGTTTGGGGTATAGGGGTGAATATGAGGCCAAAATGAGTATTACCTCAAAAGTTATTGGAAATGTTCACAAGAGATTAAGTTTGATTAATTTGAGTGGCACAAAAACCCTAGAGTGCTCAAAACCCTAAGAGGAACCCTAGAAAACCCTAATTTGTACCCTATGGACTGGTTTCAATTTCTATACACTTTTGGACCAAAATGCATATATCAAAGTGGTAAAGTATCAAAAACTAAACAACTTTTACATTGGAGTATTTTCAAGTAATGTGGAACAAATTGGAATTAATTGCAAAAACCCTCAAGAGCATCTATGTGGTTAACTCTGAAAAATCAGTGTAATTAGGCCAAGTTTGGGGCCTTGTATTTCTTAATCCATGAAGGTTTTGCTCTAGGTCAATACATCAAACTTATAGAGCAATGTTAGGGGTACAATTTTGATTAAGAGACTAAGCATTGATGCTGTATGAAAATGGGAGATAAATGGACTTAAAGTCAGGCTGTCAGTCATCCCGGAAGCTGAATTTCGACTGACAGTGAACTGGGACAAACTTTGAGAGCAATTTTAAGTAAGATCTAGTGGATGTTAGACTAAGGTTGCTATAACAAAATCAAATCCAGTTTATAGGAGAGCAACTTTGCTACATACGGATTAGTGGGTTGTTGTATAAAAATTGGAGAACAAAGCCCTCTAACTTGCTCTATGACACGCACTGATGGGTGTTCGCGATGGTACAGTGACTGAACAAGATCTGGTTCAATGAACTTCACCGTCGGTGATCTCTGTGCTGCGATCCATGCTGTTCACCATGATTCGTGCTCAGCTCAGGCAGGATATTACCGCGGACGTGAAAAGATCGGAGGGGGAGTGGATTGAGTCGGCTTCACCGTACCCACTTGCACCGGTGACGTGGCCACACGATCGCCGTCATCGTGCCGCCATTTACCTTGGTCATGACATGCCTTAAGCTATTCTTCCACGTCATCATGGGTTGTGGAGGATAACCAAGTGACGGTCATAACCTTTTGCCAGTGAATGCCACGTTATGCGAACTCCGGTGACTCACCTTGCTCCGGCCGCCAGCTTTATTCCCCAAATTCAGATCCACTACTATTAATCACTATAAATTGATACCCCGACCTGCTCCGTTAGCTTGTTACAAACCCAGAGCACCGCTCAGCATTCCCGATTCACGACCATAGACCGTGAATTTCGGTTTTCCCCCCAAATCGGTTGTCTGTGTCGCTGTGTGTCACCCCACCGTGGACAGCCGCTCTCAGGTCCACCCTTGCCCTCCTTGTCCATGTTTCAGCACTCTCGCATGCTAGTGATGCTCGTCGGCTCGGCCAATTAAGCTATACCGCGCTAAATCATTAGGAACGCGTCGGGAATGTCTTAAGCTCCGCGGGTGTATGTGGACCGAGCTCTAGAATGGTCATCGGGCTCAATTAGTGATCCCCAGTGGTGCACCAAGGTTAGAATTAGGCATAGACCGAATTAGAGCATGGATGGTTGGGTATTACGGCCAATACATGTTCGCTGGAGCGCGCACGCCGCCGTCCGTGGTCGGGGACCCGGTCTTGCGAAGAAGAGAAAGGAGAGGGGCCTTAGTGCATTTGTCAGAGACACAAGGGAATAGTGACTAAGGAGTCTTTATGGATTTTTTGAATCGCCAGGGACCTCTGCGCAAAATCACCAGCGCGGGCGCGTTTCGCCTAGTCGTGGGCCGGATCGGGCTAGTTTTGACCCAATACTATTCATCCTTTTTCTTTTTCTGCCAGACATAGAAATTTATAGGAAATTCTAGAAAAATGGTAAAATTATGGGACCAATTTTGCTAGACTCCTAAATTCATCTAAAATTTAATAAAAATAGTTCCAAGATTTTAAGTTCAAACCTAGAATTATTAAGCATTTAAAGATGCCTGAACCTAGCCTTTTAGAATTTTAGAATTAATTTGGTAGCTCCAAATATAATAAAACTTTTTTGGGTAAGCTTGGTTTGATGATTAAAGCCCTTGGGTAAAGTTTGACATGCTTGTTTGGTCCCAAACCTAAGACACTAGCTTCCTAGAGTATAATTGCCTAACCCTAATAGAGTACTAACCTAGGAAACTCTAGTGACTAGTGTGTACTGTGAAGCAAAGTTGTATTCAAGATACAACTTAGTGTGTTTCTATTATAACAGCATATTCATAGCATCACATAAACATTCATGTATATTGTTATGTATAGAAAACGAAGAAGTGGTAGTTGAAGAAGAAGTTGCCCCGCAAGCTGAAATTCCACCTATCGAGAACAACTTCTATTTTGACATCTGTGGGACAGACCCAGAACCTTCTGCAACACAAGGCAAGCACTGATGCATTTACCCCTTTCCTTGTTGTTTTAAACTCTTTATCACTTGAGATGATGCATTAGGTGATAGTAGTTGTGGCTAAACAATTGCTGCATTTCCTTCCTTGGAACTGATTACCATTCCTTGATACATGTTTTACTTAAAAGTTTTCTGATGCTTAGCTTTGCTTTAGAAAATAAAATGTTTTGTTTTAAACAAAAGATGATGCTTCATATGGGATGGGAAGTTTTCAAAGAAAAGACTTGATGGAGAATCCATCATGGTCGTGATGGGTTCAACATCTGAAAAGATGTACCT
Organism: Zea luxurians; assembly: GCA_029449295.1. Classification (NCBI taxonomy): domain Eukaryota; kingdom Viridiplantae; phylum Streptophyta; class Magnoliopsida; order Poales; family Poaceae; genus Zea; species Zea luxurians. The sequence goes on from JAOPSE010000003.1 coordinate 188,224,137, forward strand.
CTATCAGGTACCAAATTTTGGGATGTAAATGATAAAGACGAGACCAGGCAGGTGACTTGCACAAGAAGGAAGTCTCGGTGTAGTGTCTCCGTCTGAGTCAATTAAGGACCGTGTTGATGTAGGCTTGCTGATCGAGGACCTTTTAACTGGGCACATGCCTCGTCATGGGTAAGCTTTGCCTCGGTCGGACCAATACCAGAAAGGCCACCACGCAATTGGAGTGGAGTGATGGCGAGAGTAGCGTGTACCCTCCGTGGCAAGAGGCTGGACGGTGGTGTATCTGTGCTCTCGGTTGGCATGAGCCCATTCTGGGCTTGAGAAACCCGGTGGCGAGTTGACATATGCAAGGGTTAAGTGCTACATATGTCGTGTGGTTGGAGATCCCTAGCTGGGTATTAATCAATTCGGATTGCTGTTACTTCTCGGACATGAAGACTTGGTCACTGCCCTACACGTAGCAATCCAGTGAAGTGAAGGGTTGATAAAAGACAGCTAGTGTAGGCTAAGTGCCTGAACTAGGATAGAAAGAATTCTAGATACAGGTAATGACTTAACCTGATAATAAAACTGGATTTTTAAGGATCCACTGTTAGTAAGCTTTTGGCAAACAAAGTTTTTGATTCTTGATCAGCTTTACCTTGAATCCCACAAGCCAGCATATCCTTGAGAAGTCTTTTTCCTTTGTCGGGTAAGACTTGCGAAAGTACACTCCATACTCGGAGTTTTCGAACCCATGTTGTTGTAGGTGATGAAACAGCCGAGTTTTGATGTTTCTGCTTGAAGGTGGTGCCAAAGGAGGAGGCAAATCAGTAAACTTGTTGGTGGGAGAATGTTTTACCTCCCTGATATGTAATAATAAGTTATGCACTCAGACACCCGGTATTGTAATAAATACTCTATCTATATTTTATGAATGTAAATTATGTTATTGTAATCCTTTCGCTTATTCTTTACTCCGATTGCGTGTGTAATGTCTATGTGATGGGTGAAGCACTCTTGGGTGATATGATGATGATACAGATGACCGAACTTGTCGAGTGATTATGTGCATCTACATGGTTATCTGAGGTCCTTAGGACAAGGACATCTGTAGATGGCCCTAATACCTTGGTAGGCTCTGTGACACTTCTTAAGTTGAGATACGTGGAATACATCATGCACATCAGATAGATGATCAGGTAGCTCGAGTTGGTATGCCATCTCCCCAACTCTCCTAAAGATTCTGAAGGGTCCAATAAAGCGAGGGGATAATTTGCCTTTAACTTTAAATCTCCTCATTCCACGAAGTGGTGACACCTTGAGGTACACATGATCACCTTCCTCAAACTCCAGTGGTCTTCTTCAATTATCAGCATAGCTCTTTTGCCTTGTCTGAGCTACCCTCAAGTTCTCTCGGATTATACAGACTTGTTCTTCTGCCTCTTGAATAAGTTCAGGCAAAAAGAACTATCTTTCTCCAATCTGATCCTAATATAGAGGAGTCCTGCACTTGTTGTCATGTAAAGCCTCAAATAGTGACATCTTCAGACTGGCCTGGTAACTATTATATGAGAATTCTGCATATAGTAGACTTTTATCCCAACTGCTTCCATGCTGAAGGGCACAAGCTCTCAACATATCTTCTAATACTTGATTTGTCCTTTCGGTCCGTCCATCAGTTCGAGGCTGATAGGCCGAACTAAAACTCAACTTCGTATCCAGATTCTCATGAAAGCTTTTCCAAAATCTGGAGGTAAACTGTGAGCCTCTATCCAAAACGATCTTCTTCGGTACTCCATGTAAACACACAATCCGAGCCATGTATAACTCTACCAGCTGAGAACCTCTATATGTTGTCTTGACTAGAATGAATTGAGCCAGTTTGGTCAATCTATCCATAATCACCCATATGGAATCATATTCTTTCGGGGTGCGAGGCAACCCGACAGTGAAGTCCATACCAATCTCTTCCCACTTCCATTCGGGTATCTTTAACGGGTGCAATAGTCTAGCTGGTCTTTGATGTTCAGCTTTGACTCTTTGACACACATCACACATAGCCACGTGTGCAGCCACATCTCTCTTCAGCCCATACCACCAGTACTTCTGCTTCAAGTCCTGATACATCTTAGTGCTACCAGGATGAATAGAATAATCAGAGTCATGGGCTTCCTTCAATATATTCTCATGAAGGCTGTCAATCTCAGGGATACATATCCGGTCCTTGAACCATATTATGCCTTGCTTGTCCTCTGTGAATTCTGGACCTTTACCTTCAGTAATCGGATCTTGGATCTCTTGGATTTTAGCATCACCAATCTGACCCTTGCGAATTTCTTGCTCCAAGGTAGGTTCCACATCAATAGTGACTCCTTCAGTGTGTGGACATGCTCCTTCCGACTCAAGGCATCCGCAACTAGATTCGCCTTGCCCGGATGATAATGAATTTCCAAATCATAATCCTTAATGAGCTCCAACCATCAGCGTTGCCTAAGGTTGAGATCCTTCTGAGTGAATATGTACTTCAAACTCTTGTGATCGGTGTACACTTGGCACTTGGTTCCCATAATATAATGTCTCCATATCTTGAGCGCATGCACTATGGCTGCCAGTTCTAAGTCATGAGTGAGATAGTTCAACTCATGTTTCTGCAACTGACGAGACGCGTAGGAAATCACGTGTCCTTCTTGCATAAGCACACATCCCAAGCCTTGGCCACATGCATCACAATAAATATCAAATCCCTTCTGTAGATCTGGCATAACCAACACTGAGGGTGACATCAATCTCAACTTCAGTTGATTAAAGCTATCTTGACACTTCCAGTCCCACTTAAACTCTCTCCCCTTCTCCAGAAGTGAGGTCATAGGCTTAGCAATCTTAGAGAACCCTTCACTAAATCTCTGATAGTAGCCTGCAAGTCCCAAGAAACTCTGAGCCTCAGTAACTGTACTGGGTATGCTCCACGCCACTATCTCCCTGACTTTAGCAGGATCCACTGATATCCCACCATTAGAAATGATATGTCCAAGGAATGGCACTTCGTCAATCCAGAACTCGCATTTGCTGTACTTGGCGTAGAGTTGATTATCCTGTAGCTTTTGTACCACCAATCTCAGATGTTCCCCATGATCACTATCACTCTTGGAATAAATAAGAATATCATCGATGAATACCACGACGAATCTGTCAAGATACTCCATGAACACCTTATTCATCAGATTCATAAAATAGGTTGGTGCATTAGTTAGTCCAAATGACATAACTATGAATTCATATAATACATATCGAGTCGAGAAAGCCATCTTGGGAATATCCGATGGCCTAATCTTCATTTGGTGATAACCCGATCAGAGATCAATCTTCGAGAATACCCTTGCACCTCTAATCTGATCAAATAAATCCTCAATGCAAGGTAACGGATACTTGTTCTTTACAGTAACATCATTAAGGGATCTATAATCCACACACATCCTTTACGATCCATATTTCTTCTGTACAAACAGAAACGGCGCTCCCCAAGGTGAGGAACTCGGACGAATGTACCCAGCCTCCTGCAACTCCGTTAACTGCTTCTTAAGTTCTTTTAACTCTTCTACGGACATCCTATATGGTCATTTAGATTTAGGAGCAGTCCTAGGTAAGAGATCAATGAAAACTCAACTTCTCTATTTGGTGGCATCCAAAGTAACTCCTTTGGAAAGACATCAGGAAAATCCCTAACCACACGGATGTTGTCACCAACAAACTTCCCATCTACTAAGAATACAGCAGGTCTGATAGAGGTAGTTACTGTAATTTCAACTTCAAATCTTTCTCCTTTAGAGCTGGTGAGTTCTACAATAACCCTAGCATAATGTATGACGGCCTTTGCCTTTCTTAACCATGACATACCAAGGATTAGATTTATACTGCTTTCCTCTAACACTATAGGGGTAGCCCAAAATTCTCTTCCCATAATTGTCAAAGTTAATCTATGTGTCATAAAATTTGCCTCAAGAGGCCCTTTAGGTGTAATTACTACCATTGGTGTTTTCATATTTTGCAGTGGTAACTCAATTGTGTTGGCATATCGAGCAGACATAAATGAATGTGTAGCACTAGAATCAAATAATATTGCTGTAGAAATTGAATTAATATAAAACATACCAATAGCGATGTCAGCTCCTTCAACGGTAGCATCAGCACTGACTTGATTAACCTTAGCAATAGTGAATCCCTTGCCATATCCTGGAGTCTGCTACTTGTTCTGCACGGGGGTAGTTGCAATTCTCTACGAACAAACATTAGCATAATGCCATGTCTTACCACACTTGTAGCATGTGGTGCCTGCACTCTGTCCTGAGAATTTCGCCGGGGTGCCTATGGGGCAGCCTGACGAGTCGGTGGAGTCCCTTGTGGTGTGTACTGAGCTAGGCGCTGGCCTCCTCCAGTGCGAACTGGTGTACCCTAGGGTGGAACATAGCAAGGGCGAACGCTGCTGCTCCCGTGACCCTAGGATATCGCCTTCCTCTTCATGTCCCCCAGCTGAACACGCTTGTGTTCAATGGCTAGGGCCCTGTCAAGCAAACTCTGGAATGATGGAAATGTGAGCCACTAAAGCATATTGCAGAGGTCCATTGATTCCTTCGATGAAGTGTTCTTGCTTTCTCTCATCTTCAACCACTTCATCCGGTGCATATCTAGAGAGCTAAATGAATCTGTCATCGTACTCATTGACTGACATGCTCCCCTGCTTCAGCGATAGAAATTCCTTCTTCTTGATCTTCATCAGTCTAGCAGTAATATGATAGTTTCTGAACTGAGTAGCAAATTCCGCCCATGTGATAGTATCAGCAGCATCGTGGGCAGCAGTGTAGGAATCCCACCAATCAGCAGCAGGGCTAGTCAGACGACTAGAAGCATATAAAACCTTCTCCCAGTCAGAACATTGTGCAATATTCAGCATCTTCTCCACTGACTTCAACCAGTCATCGGCGTGAAGAGGATCTGGAGAGCTGGCGAAGGTAGGCGGCTTATGGCTCATGAATTCCTGGTGCTTGTACCGAGGTGGAAGTGGTGGTAGAGGTGGTGGCAGTGGTGCTTGCTGCTGTTGCACCCTTCGCTCTTGGCGCATCTCTTCTCTCTCTTGGCGCATCTCCTGACGCTCCTGTCGCATCTGCACGTGCATATCTGCCATAGTATCAGCCATCTGTTGCATTATCCGCATCTGGGCTACAACTGCTGGATCAGTTCTGGCGGGTGGAGGATTTGGAGGATTCGGAGGATTCATCTCGGCTTGTTGTTGTTGCTGTCTATGTACCCTCCGGTTGAATGGGTTGGGAGGTAGATCAATTCTGCCTCCCTTCCTGGTATTGACCATCTGAGTTAGAAACATATGGTAAGAAAGAAATGATTGTAGACAAGGCAAGTAATTACGAGATTTGTTACTTTGGGGGTTTTATTAGCTACATAGATTAGTGTGCCACCTACTAAAGCTAATACATTACCTTATGGTGGTACATGCTAAGATGCCCAACTATAATGTTTCAATCAATCAAAGAAACAAATCAGACATTTATCATCAAAACAATCACCCAACATTTTTAAATAGAGAAAATAGTTTTAATTTTGTCTTAGGTCTCCTATCTCTTAAAAAGGTCATAAATGTAGGATTCCAAGGTGTGAAATCCATCTTGTCTTAGAGTAGAAAAGATAAGAGTAATCAGAGTATAACAACAAAAGGTGAGACAGGATCAAGATAAGTATAGAAAGAATCAGAGTAAGATAAGTAGGTAAGGGTTTTGTCCATTTCTATCTATGTTCCGAACTATAGTCAACATTTCCTCTGATACCACTTCTGTCACACCCAAATTTAAGGGATAAAGCCGGGTGCGTCTCATATATGCGCCAAAGAAGACAACACATATAATAACAGAGTGTATAGAGATAAATGTCACAATATCATAAAAGTATTTATTACATAGCGGAAGTCTTACAAAATAAAAGATAAATATAAAGCGAACTAAAGTCCATCCTTAGCGCCATAAAGTCGACTAGGAGACGCCACCTAGATCAAGTCGAACTCCTCGTTGTGCGACTCCTCTTGGACCATCTGTTCTTCTCCTGTGGGGGGTTTATATATCGCAAGTGTGAGCTCACAAAAGATCATAGCTCAACAAGTCGTGGGGAATAATGTACATGAACTCACCAAAGGTGGGAGTTCATGTGAAGTGTAAGGCTGATCAATAATAGGGATTAAAGCTGAGCATTGCTTTTAATAAGTTGGACAAATTTTTATTAGCAGTTACCAAATGTAAGTAAATACCAAATCATAATAAATATAATAGAACAAAATTAATAATAAATCTCATGCAATGCAAATGACAAATTGAATTTAGTTTCATAATTTAATCATGCGAGAGTCCTAAGCTGCTCAAGACCGCGAGCATGGCTAGTATACCAGTTTTACACTCTGCAGAGGTTGTACCCTGTACCCACAAGTCTTGTTACCCATCTGTCAAGGGATCACGACTCCCATACACCTCAACCAAGGAAGCGAGGCAGGGTAACACTATGAGGCCTTTACCTAGTTCCACTAGCTTCAAAAAACCCGCTACAGTTTTTAGGAAGAGCAATGTAGGAATCCCCCGTTTGACCGCCATCGCAGCAAAATCAACCCGAGAACCTCCCTACACGCCTACTCCCCTACTACCCTTGCCCCTATCGGGTAAGGTAGTCCTCCACTAGCTTTCCTAGTTAGTTAGCCAAGGGCGTCCCATTCCACCCTTGTGGTGGCACGTGTTTCTCAAGTTAAGCTGCATGTTCCAATTAAAAATAATGAACTTGACATGAATAATAAATAAAATAATAGATTAATTGAAACATGGTCATAATGTAATATTAATCACAAAACCATATAGAGCAATAGCAAACTACCCAAATGATTCAAGGGTGAACAAGGTAAAAGGATAATCAGACTAGGGTGACCTATTGGGTCCCATCAAAATTAATCCTATGCATGAATAAATGATTATAAAGAACATTATTAGGTAAAATGTGGTCAAGGGCACAACTTGCCTTCAATGAGCCCCTGCTTAGCAACTTCTACCTGCTGAACACCCGGATCCTCGGCCACTGGCTCTTCTACTCGCCACAATACAAACAAGCATAGTACAAACAGGAAATTAATATCACACCAAACATGTATACAAAATACATATTAATAATCTACATATTAAAATAGGATCATAGGAACATGAATCATTAATTTTCAAGTTATGGATTTTAAGTTATGAATTTCCAAAGGTTTTATGTGCTTGGTATAAGATTAATTAAGAAATCAATTTTAATATTATTTTCATGTCAAAACAAAGACACTATGTGATGAACGATATTATTACAAAATTATAGGAACTAGAATGGACTAATTTGGACTAAGTATGAATTTCATATGAATTAAACAAGTTCTAACATTTATTTTTACATTAAAATCATTTTCTATTTACTTTTCCTAGATTTTCTAATCTCCTGGGCTGCGCGTATAATAAACAGAAACGCAGGGGTTAATGCGCTAAAAGCTCCAAGACTTAGTTTGCCTGATTCTGGACCATGGGTTGATTACCTAAAACTGTAGGGTCTCTTTGATAAATTTACCTGGCTGAAGGGGTATGTTTCGACCAGGACCACGGGATCCTAAATCTACGGCCAGGATCATATCGCTAGCGTGATGAAACGGTACGCAACGGCCACCGTCTAATCTGAGATCAACGCTTCAGGGCCATACTGGCGAAGGGGTACGCGTGCGTAAATCACCATCGTCCACGAGCAATCCGATGGCACGCGATTCCCGGTCACATTCCCCCCTTCACCAGTCACCGGAGAACAGCTCCCCCGCGGCGGCACCATCTCCGGACACTAGCCTATTCCCCGATTTCTACCTAGAACACATATCCGACACTTGCAGCACGAAGCTAGGGCTAAGATGGAAGTATGGAAGGACTTATTACCGAGAGTCACGCGACCAATTCTTCTCTCCTCGAAGTTAGGTGGATTCACGGCGTGCAGTGTCTCCGGGAAGCAATTAAGCCAACACCGGCGACGCTCCGAGCCCAATACCGCCACCCCAACGTCCCACAAACCACGGTGAAGTTATGGGCCGAAACATCGAAGGTGGTTCGGCAGTACAGGCGAAGATTCCCGGCGGCGGCTCTCCTTCTCTCGGTTTGTGCTTTTCGGGGGGCAGCGCTTTCTTTGGTCCACATGCGGAGGAAGGCAGGGAAAGGAGAAGGTGCACGGCAGCTGGCTTATAGCCACGACCAGGTGAGCACGATCATAACAGTGCCCGGAATTTCGCGGATTAGTTGAGTCTCGGCACGGATTTGAGGGAGAAGAGGGAGAGAGCATCGCCGTCGTGGGTATTTGGCTGACCAGCGGACCCCACGAATGTTGGCCACGCACGCGGTGGGGTGGCTGCCCACGGGGCCCACATGATAGTTGGCCACGCGCGCGGTGGGGTGGCTGCCCACGGGGCCTAGCTGTCGGCGCGCTTAGGGTGATGAGTCGGGTCGCGCGGTAGTAACTTGCTAGGTGGGCCAGATACCGTCTCGTGGCCCATAAGTGGATTTCTCTTTTATCTTTTTCTGGTTTTTCTTTCTCCTTTTATTTTAAATTTCCAATTTAAACTCCAAATATACATGTGAATTTTGTACTCAATTAAAGGTAGATTTTAATCTTACCAGTATGGATAGAGTTTACATTTTTATAAATTTTGTTTTTTATTTTATAGCATTTCTTTTCTTCCTTTCTCCACATTTTAATTTCCAAATTTAGGTTTAAATACCTATTTCACCATTTGTATATTCCTATTATCATTATTTTTAAATGCACAATCAAATAAACTCCAACGTGATGCATTAGGTTATTTATGTGTCATTTATTTAATGATTCACTTCTAAATGGGTGTTCACATGTACTAATGGATAAAGGCAACACATATAGGAAAAATAATATCATTTCTTATGCTTTTACAAATTTGGGTATTATAGTAACACCTGAATTTGGTGGATTTTAGAGAAGAAATTTTATTCTACCAAATTCAGGGTGTTACACTTCTTTAAATACTTTGGGCTATATTGAATTTGATGTTCTATGTAATCTAAATAATTTAGTGGAGAAACTTTCTTTTAGTGATGATTTACCATGGTTATCTAAACATACATATCATGTTATTGGAAGATATTATTAGAAAGGAGAATATATGGTACATCGGGTATATATTTGTTCAAATATGAAATCTCCTTTTGTCATGAAACAATATGATCAATTAGAAGACTGTGTTAAAGCTAACCATATCATGTCCAGTTCCACTTGTCCTTCTTTGTAGTTTTACAATAATAGGGTCAACTTCAAGAAGGGGAGCAAGGTTGGATGACATCAAGCACTACATAAACACCTTTTGTAGGCACCAACGACTTTGAGTCGAGGACAACTCAAAACCAAGAAGGGGAGAATGATGAGTAACTAGATGTCAACTATATGGTCAAGGCTCAATCAATCATAGAGTCCCAAGCTCAAGAGGAGTTGAAGTCTAGTTTATTTGCGAATCTGGTTCAGACTACAGGAGTTGGTCTCCTGAAAACATACGCCCAAGCTACATACAGACTCTGTTTTTGACGTTCTAGATACAGTTGGAAAGCTAAGAAGATAAGATTTCTAACCCAACTGATCACACGCCAATATACGGTTGGAGCTGATCAGAATTGTCATAGCAAGATGATGTCTAGAATCTGCCAGAAATCAGCGGTGCCTATTTTTAGGCCTAAAGGCCTTGTACATCCTAGGGTTGCTCGGCCACCCTCTTGCCCACCACTTGATTCGAGGACGAATCCAATTTAAGTGGGGGAGAATGATGAGGCCATAACTCCCATACAAACAATGCATGGACCGACAACACGAGCACATGCACGAAAGTTGAATCTCCAGGTTCATTCTAACCTAGTCAATTGTGTTTTAGAGCTTACCATTGGTGCCATGGATGTTTTAAAGATTAGGAACTTTGGAGAGAACCATCAAAAACTTGGAAAAGGCTAAGGTGTCGAGGAGGAGGAGCAAGGGCATCCACAACAGGAAGGAGATCAAGTCTGACTCAGCTACGATTCCATCTCGGGTTTTAGGACCAGTTTGCACTAAAATGGACTCCCAAGACGCATCCGAACTCCGATTGCAACGAACTTGATATGGTTGGAAAGATAAGAATATTATCTAACCAACCCAACTAGCCACACCTTAAATTTATTTGGAGTCGACAGGAATCATCGAAACAAGTCAATGCTCAGATTCTGTTTTGGTGCTGCGACACCATCTGTTGGGCCGTTGGGCCGTGTATCGTGTTGGAGCCCATTTGGGGTACCTCCAGGGGTTGTGCACGCCTCTAACTTCTATTTTAACAGCAGCCGCCACCACATTATTATTTGGGTTTTGCTTAGATCATATCTGTCATTGAGCAATATCGTCGTTCACCAGTTTGTGAGACCCCACCTCGTAATCAATGTAGTTTTGATTGTGTTCTTCATGTTCTTGCTTGTGTTCTTGATTATGCTTGCAGGGATAAGCCTTCATGGTGAGGTCACTCCTGTGTCACGGGTGATAACCAATGGAGCAGAGGTGTAGTGATTGCGAGGATCTTTTTGCTCGAAGCCTTGGATCATCAACGTCGAGATCTCCACCCAATCAAGTTATCATACCTCACAGAAGATCGGGCCTCGCCATTCTATCAAGTGTGCTGCAGATGACTCCTTCACCATTACAAGTCCTTTTTCATAAACCCCATACCTAGTGTTACAAAACATCCTTTTCAAAAATAAGTTTTAATTTTCTAAGTAGGTCTAAGTATCATTAGTTCTATTTATAAAACATGTAACAAGGAATGGTAATCAATATTTCAAGTAGTGGTAAATGTATCATTTGTTTAATCACGCAGCTCCTATCACCTAATCCATCATACAAGGTGATAAAATTTAAAACACAAGGAAAGGGGCAAATGCACTGGGGCTTGTCTGGGATAACACTAAGTCAGTGTTGTTAGATGATACTCGCTTGGCAAGAATCTCCCATCCTGGCACTCGCATGATTCATCCACTTCATGTTGGTCCACTTGCAGACACCATCTCATGATCAACCCGACCCTTGTCATCTGCATCACGTGATGAACTAGCATACCTAATGAACGCATGATGCACATGAATGAATATCAAGAGGGATAACATAAAACTAAACAGTACCATACGAAAGAAGATTAAACACTTAATACCAAGCATCACAACTCTAATATGAAAACACAAGATACTTTTGACTCTCTAACCTAACAGTATTTATCTTCCAGTTAACCGAACCTATGCAAGCACAAGCTACATGTAATTAGTAAACACCACAAACATGCTTCTCTAGTTTGACTAGATATAAAATAAACATCAAGGAGCATATGAACTATAAATGGGTTTTGTAGTCTTTAGCTAAAGCATAACACCGAAGACTAACAATAATTATACTTATCATCCTAGGATATACGAAACAAACAGTAGCATTGCAACTAGCTTTAAAAATTACTATTCTAAACTATTATGCATAGAATATCAACTAAATAAACATCACACTAATTTTTCTAACAAATAGAGCATTATTATACAACATAAAGTTCTAGGAAGTATTTTTCTAACAATCAAAGATCTATAGCGCTTATGTGCACCATCGACCGACAAGTCTCAAGTTTTCACAAAAACAAACTATCGAGTTTACTTGCTCCCAAATACTCAGATAAGAAAGCAACATCAATCTATGATATTTCATCCACCACTAAACCTAGAATATAAAGACTAAAACAGAGCAACACATTCTTCTAAGTTATTTAACTTATTTACAGAACATATAGTGCAATGACAATTAAAGCAAGGCATCACTTTGCATTATTAATCTAACCACCTCACCAACTCGCCTCCTAAAACACTATGCCCAACCAATACACCATCCTCCGCATACATAGAAACCATGATCATACATATAAACTACGTCTACTTCACAATCGTGAACACAATCACTTCACATAACTTGCATTTTAAACATAAACCTCATATCACGCAACATGTCTGTTTTCTAATCACGATAGCAACCATATCATTGCACACAACTAGGGCATTTCATCAAACATATAATACCACCACAATTATTTATATCGGACATTTTACTAATCAATAAGAGGACTACACAAGTTTGCCATCGGACTACTTTTCCTCGACGAGGACTACGGTCACTGCACTGTGGGAGGCTGATAAGTACAGTAACAACTCTGATTTTGGAGTTGGGTTGGATAGGGTGGCGAGCTCTATCAGATATGATCTAAGGGACTCAAAAGTTGATGCTTGCTTTGGATCCCAGACGAAGTCCTTGGCACCTCGTAGGGATTTTAGGAAGCGGAGGTTGTGTTCAGCTAACTTCAAGATAAACCTGTTGAGGGCTACAATGCGACATGTTAGTTTTTGGACTTCCCTGATGGTTTGCGGTGGGTGTATTTCTGTTAAGGCTCTGATTTTGTCAAGATTGGCCTCGATACCCTTTCTTGATACGAGGTAACCTAAGACCTTGCCCTTAAGAATGTTGAAGACACATTTGTCTGGATTCAGATGAAGTTTGACTTCTCTCATATGTTGGCGAACATTTCGGTGAAGTTTGCTAGGTGATCGGTCTTGTTCTTGCTTGCGACGGCAATGTCATCGACATAAGTGAATATGTTGCGGGCAACATGATCCTTCAATATGAATTGTGTTAGGTGAGAGAACGTGGACCCTACATTCTTCAAGCCTTCGGGCATCTGCACGAAGCAATATGTTCCAAAGGGTGTGATAAAACATGCATTGGCTTTGTCTTCCTCCTTGGAAATATTTGGTGGTAACCATAGAAACAATCAAGCAAGGACTTAAATTCGCACCCTGTTGTTGAGTCAACTATTTTGTCTATACGGGGGAGGGGAACTCATCCTTTGGGTAGACCTTATTTAGACTGGTGAAACCTATGCACCTGTGTCACTTTCCATTTTTTTCTTTCTGGCCATGACAACGTTGGCTAACCATGTAGGATAGTCGATGGGTTCAATGAATTTTGCTTCTAGAAGTCTTTAGACTTTGGTTTTGGCTGCCTCAGTTTTCTCATCTGATAGCTTCCGAAGGCTTTGCTTCTTGGACCGCACCGAGGGGTTAATGTTAAGGTTGTGCTCGATTATATTCGGACTCACACAAATGAGGTCTTGCGATGACCATGCGAAGACATTTTTTGTGCAAGCAAGCAAGCAAACTAGCCTCTTCCTGACTAGTTAGGCCTTCGTCGATTAACACCTCGTGACTGCGTATGGTGGGGTCGAGGGGTACTTTTCTAGCATCTTCGTTGCTTTGCTTAGGGGTTGACATCTTGTCGCCTTTTTTGACTGCACCAGAGTCTGGCTTTCGGTGTCCTTGTCGCCTAAGACGAAGTCTCTTTCTATGTTGCGGCTACTTGCTAATCCACGAAAATGATGATGACTCCACGCGGCTCAGGTATCTTCATGAACAAGTAAAGTCCATGAATGGTTGTGGCAGAACCGCCCGAATTATCCTAGCTTAAGTGCCCAAGGCATGCCTTAGAGGCAGCGACACACATAAATCGGAATAACCCATCAGTCCCTCAGATCTAGTCTGATGAAGCCACTTCTAGGGATCAAATACCACTAACTCAATCGATGGTGAGTCACAGAGAAAATACAATAAAGAAGGAAAACCTCAAATTAAAGTACTGGAGTTATTACATGAATCAGAGTTTATCAAGTAAACTGAAACAAGTTCATAATTTAAATTACAGTGGATAGTCGATAACGTCGAATGATGATGAATAGGGCAAGGCCTAGTCCACTACTCCTCCTGCTCCTCTCCTGCTGGAGCAGCATCCCACTCAACCGTCCAACCCGGTGGCAGGGTGGAAGGCCAAGTCACACTGTCAACCATGTACTGAAGCGTACCTGCAAAAATGGTGCCACAAGCAAGGCTGAGTATACTAATACTCAGCTAGACTTACCCGGTGTGAGGAATCTACTCCTCTACATCTAGACCATGCAGCTGTTTGGCTAAGGGGTTTGGTTTGCCAAAAGCACTAGCTGAGTCTAAAAATAAATTTTAGCTTTTCCAATTCTAGTATCATTAACTTTAGCTAAGTTTGCTTCTTCTAAAGCATACATGGTAGCAATCATTTAGTACAATCAACATATTATCTCAAATCAACCTCATTTCACTTTTTACTCAATGCACTACAAGTGGTCAAGCAGTCTCATTAGTTGCGAGAATTAGATGATTCGAATCGAGTTTTTAAACCTTGCAAGGTAAACCTAAACACACAACATGTAGGGGCACTCCGTCCCCACACATATAAACCGTCCCCATTGATTCCCCGTTCGCGGCCAGGACTCACCGCCTTGGCATACAATGCTCCACTGACCTCGGCTGCCGCCGTGGAGTGACTGCACTTGTACCCACCATATCTAGCATGGGAGACCAAGCCTCAAGATGAGTGAGGGGTAAAGACCGCGCCCGGCTTCACTCAAATACTAGGTTTACCGGTTACCATATTTCCCGACATGTGTTTAGTACTTTCAAATGCTTGACTCAGGTATCCACACATTAATCCTTAATTCCATTAGCGTCTCATGGACAAGGCATCCACCCTGGATCCAAGTCCATGGACCATCATAGATCCCGTTATCAAGATGAATACAATCAATTCCTGACCTCGCGCGAGTGCTAGAAAAATCACTCGACTTCTACCGAGATCCTAATTAGCAAAGCAGCTACTCAACCTAGCATACTAGTATCCATCTCAACAGGAATCTTGAGTTTATGCAACGAAGGGTTTCAAACAACTCCTACACTTAAGTGCACATTACATGCCTACAAACATTAAGTGTAGTAAAGTAGCATATATAAACTGGTTATGCATAAAACCAGGGCTTGCCTTCAAATGCTGGGGCTGCGGGGAGATCCTCTATGGCAGGCTCGGGAGCTGGCTCCTAGTCTTTCACGTGGACAGCTCCTTGCTCGGGAATGAGCATGTACTCTCTGTCAGCGAGGTTGCAATCTAATGAATGCAATGAGTAAGATATATGTATGTCATGACATGCAATGTGGTAGTAATAGAGATGATTAAATTGATAAGTAAAGTTAAATCTTACTACTGGAGTTCTAGTGGTATACTTAGCCAATTTGGGGTTGAGCTTGGTTAAGTTAGATGGTCAGATTACTTTAGTGTCCAACTAATTTCCTTTTAGTGTCTTAGTGAAGGTTTATCATGATCCTTGCTGAATTCATTGAGGTGAGATTCATTATTCGTTCTCAATTTCTCTCTTCTTCTCTTTTTCTTTTATGCTTTTAAGGTGGGCTTGAACTACAACCTACCTTTATAAATTTCAAAAATTTCTATAAAAATTACAGTGGTTTCTCACTGGTGTGTAACTTTCTATATCAAAAATTGGGGCTTAAAAAGTTAAGGGTTGTCTCCGTACAAAATTATCAAGTTGTAGGGCAGAGGGGGTGCTTTGAACTACAACTCTCTTCTAACAGTGGATTATTCCTTAAAACTTATTTTTGTTGGCATCTTGATGTAATAACATGTCTTTGCACCAAATTTTAGTCACTAATACTTATTGGTCTTTTTACTGTGATTTTCTAAAGTTCTTGGCAAAAGGGGTGCTTTCTACTACCACTATACTTGAAAAATGTCAAACAACAGATTTATAATTTTTCCCATCTTCTTTGTGCAAGAGCAATCATTCTAGAATTTGGCAACTTTTTGCTTAAGGAAATAGGGGGTAGAAATTCTTGGATGATATGGCCTTTTTCATGGGGTAGGGGGTAATGGGTGTTACCTTATATCTCTACTACTTATTAAGGCGGTAAGGGTAGCCTGCCATTTTCTGTTCTGCTTTTTTTCATTTCCTGTTTTGCCCTCATCCCTGGTATGGCTCAAAAAATGAAATCTGCAAGAATTGAACTCAAGACCTGCTGCTAGATTAGAGACAACATATCCACCACACCACATCTTATTTTGATGTTATAGTAGAAGATATGATAGTTATTAAAAGTAAGGTATGGCTGATGCCACACTAAGCCATAATGGCTCCTCCGCCGCTGCTGTCCGGAAAACCATCACATTCTGTGACGCGGGACGTCGAGCAACTCCTGACTTGGGGCACTCTAGTCCCATGTGATAAAATCCCCCATTCCCATTCAGCCATTCCTATCGTGCAAGCCATCACACACTCCGGACGTTAGGCCCACATTGCAGACTACGAGCGCCCACGTGACAGCCACCATTAGTTTTGCACACACCGGACCCACGTCTGCTCGTGCAAAAAGTTGACTCAATTTGACACTGGCAGGAGAATTTGACCATGATTGCTTTCTCTGAAGAAGGAAGCTTATAAGCCGGTAGAAGCTATGTTGGCTGGCTGATATGGTCATAAAAATGTGCAAGCCGTGACGACGATATAGGTCACGTGGGCTATGTTTCTTTGGTGCGGTCCAAGTAGCTGCCAGGAGGCCGCACGCTTCTTACCCTGACCCAACTTGGCATTAGGGTCAGTCTCCCTTGCTTTCTCTGCCCAGCGAGCCCTCGCCCTCTAGCTCTTCCTGCTAGCGCCGTCTCCGTCCTGTGCTCTCCTGTTCATCATCGATCTCAGCCATCTCAGGAGCACCCGCTCACTCCCAGACGCCCGCGCAAAGGAATCCCCCACGATCTCCCTCCAAACTGCCCACTCTCTCCATGATCCCCCCCTCTAGCTCATGATCCCTCCGCCCGCCCCCACCCCCCGCCTGCCATGCCCACGGGCGCAACAAACCAACAACCCACACTCGGCCCCGCTACCCTGATACGTCGCCATAAATCCGCTACTCCTCCTCGAGTCCTGCTTGATCGCCCCATGCTCGACCGGTCGACCGGACGGAAGGGCAGCCCCGATCATGACCACAGCGTGATGTGCGACGAGTGAGGGCGGTGGCGGGGGTTGCAACCAACGATGGAGAGCCACACAAAGAAGCCCGTTGGCGATGTTTTCCTCAAGGTTTGCTCGATCATTCCTTCCTTCCTTGTGTTATTGGCGTGTGATCCTAGCTAGCGCTCTCTTGATTTCATCCTTAATCACATGAATCCTGGATCACACTGCATGCAGATCGGATTACTGGAAGGCCAGACCAGCTGCTCGCATTCACTGGTGCATGGTGTGGGAGCTGAGAGCTCCGTTCCTATGGTCAGGCCCCACCTCTCTTGGGCCCTTGTGCAGATACGCAGAGGTAGTGTCCCCTAATTTGTTTGTCATGTCCCCTAATTTGTTTGATAGAGCTACTTGAGGATGTCAATGAGGTATGGCTCCGCTGGTTCATCAGTATTCAGTAATTACAAGGCATTATGAGTTAGCATGCTCCCTCCTGCTAAGCTAGCTAAATGTGGTTATCACATCTCAATAAGTATCCATTTTTAAAAGTATAAATTGTTATAGCCATACATGCAAGTCTTTATTTTGGAAATAACCAAAGGTTCTAAACCTGCATTGTGCTAACTCGTCAATCATTCCTGAAATGTGATTCTTTTTTCATTCAGAGTTCGGTTGAACAAATTAAGATGGATTGAGATCTTAGTTGTTAAGGTAGAAGCAAAAGCACCACCACTGAATCCTGTACTTTAAACGGTGATAGCAGCAGTTGCGGTCTTTGATATCTTAGTGTGTTACTTGGTGATAGCAGCAGCTGCGATCTCCAATATTCTAGGGCATGTTTGCCTCCCTCTTCTAAACTTAGAGATCTAAAAGCTTTAGAATGTTTTAGCTTTCTTTTGATGTCCAAATCTCTAATGTAAGGTGGGCTAAAGGTTAAAGCCAACTTTAGACCACCTGATGCATATAAGGAAGAAGGGTCCACATGCACCATTCTCTGTGGCATAGCAAAATCGAGCTCGATGTCCTTGAAGATTGATCGAGATAATATTAGTCAGTACTAAATTTAATTTTAATGACAAGTTTGTAATGGGTAGGATAATAAGGGATATGTTACAGGTTGTTGGTTTCTTGGATGAATATGCTGCTGCATAGGGTTAGGCCTGAAAGGAGAAACAGAACAGGATTGGTTTTTGTAGCTCTCCTCCCCTCATCTCTCCATGGGATTGGAATATATATAACTTTGTGAGTTTATATGGAAAGCAATAGTGTTGGGGGCCTTCGTCCTCCGAAGGTCCTCAAAAACATGATTTGACAATGTTTTCCAAGTGGATTATGTGAACAGGTATCTTCGGACTCAGAATTATGAACATGAAGTACGGTCAGGACGAAGCCTGAACCAGACGAAGGGGGATTAAAATGGAGGACGGGCTGATTACCAAGCTCCACGAAGGATGGTGCACGGCCGAAGCTGTGCGCAGGGAAGCTTCGTCGCGATAGCAGAGAGGGGAACCGACTTAAAGATGAAAAGACTACTTGGGCCTTGACAGATTTCCATAAGTCATTGGCAAATGTAATGGACATGAATGTAATTTTACGTGGGCTGCGTCCCGCGTCTATAAATAGATGAACAGTACTCCCGTACTGTTCACGCTGATCTGGCATTTATTTTTGCGTCATCCGTGTACTTTTGTCTTTCTGCAATCCGAAGGTACACTTGTAATTTGAAGTCATTTTTATTGATATACGATAATAAAATAAAAATGACATGATAATAAAGTTTAAATGTTTATATTACTTTCAATGTTGCTCATAAGTCCTTCGTCATAACTTATCGCACTTACGAAGGTATATTATTTGTGACCTTCGTCCGGAGTACATTATATCCTGAAGGGAATTAATGTTTCGAGGGACGAAGGACCTCATCATTTAACACTTTTTATGTTGCCTTGTTCTTAATCCGAAGCATTTGAGAACAAGTCCCCAACATTGGCGCCCACCTCCGGTGAACTCACTTCCATTTCGAGTTTTTCGAACACCTTCGGAAGCTATAGACCCTCGCTATGGCGCCGAAGAAAGCTTCAGCGACTGGGGCTGCAGCACTGCAACCGCTGGACCCCAACCAGGAGACCGTCTCTCTTCGGGAGGCCCGAAGCCAGAAGAGGAAGGCCGTCAGCCCGACGCTTCAGGAGGATGAACTAGAACAAGAGATCAGAGATATGGAGATGCTTCATCAACAGGTGCAGAGGAAAAAAGAAAAGATGGCCAGGCTAGCTGAGCTGCAAAGGCAGATAGACGAAGCTTCTGAAGAAGTCCGTCATCTTACCCACGATGAGCAGAACCGAAGGCCTCCACAAAAAGACCTTCGTCAGGAGGGCTTCTTCAACGAAGATGACTGGTATGACAATTTCCATCATGGAAATTTTGTTTTCGATGATGCTTCTCCTCTGTCCGCTGAGCTGCAGGCTACACCTTGGCCTCCGTCCTATAAGCCACCCCAGCTTCCCATGTTTGATGGCCATTCAGACCCGAAGCAGTTCTTGATGAGTTACGAAGCAACAGTGTCTTCGTATGGTGGCAATGCTGCAGTCATGGCAAAGTCTTTCGTTATGGCCGTCAGGAGTGTTGCTCAGACCTGGTATTCCTCCCTTCGACCAGGAACGATCACTTCATGGCAGAAGCTGAAGGATATGTTGTTAACCAGCTTTCAAGGATTTCAGACGAAGCCGGTCACTGCTCAAGCCTTGTTCCAGTGCACTCAGGATCATGAAGAATTCCTTCAGGCGTATGTCAGAAGGTTCTTGCGTTTGAGGGCGCAAGCACCAACGGTGCCCAATGAAATTGTCATCGAAGCCATGATCAAGGGGCTTCGTCCTGGACCAGCAGCTCAATACTTTGCTAGGAAGCCTCCTCAGACTCTGGAGAAGCTGCTCCAAAAGATGGACGAGTACATTCGTGCCGATAATGACTTTCGCCAAAGAAGGGAGGAGGCTTTCAGATTTTCCGAAATGACCAGGGGCTTCGGAGGAAGATTTTATCCGAGGCATGTCAGGTCCATCCACAACTCCACTCAAAATGATGATAAGGGGAGTCAGCAGAATAGACCGCAGAGCTCCTCACAGGCTTCGGGGCAACAACAAACTTTCTTCCGGCCACCAGCTCCAAGAGGCAGAGGCGCCAGGGGCTTCGGCGGAAGATTTGGAGATCAACCAAGGAGGGTATTTTGCTTATTCTGTGGTGAAAACAAGGGCCATACCACCAGGATGTGCCATGTTACCATCCAGAAACAAAAGGAGCTAGCAGAAGCTGCAGCGCAACAGGGCCAGCCGAAGCAGGTCATGCATACTGCTTCATTCCATCAGCCTTACATCCCGGAATACGTGGGCAACCACCCTGCAGTTTCCGTAGCTTCGGCGAGTCAACCTCAAGCTTCATGGCAACAGCCCCTGCCCCCACCTCCGCTGCAACAAGGCCAACAGCCAGAAGGGAGCCAATATGTTCCGCACCAAAGGGATCTCAGAGAGCAATCTGAAGCTCGCACAGTCAATAGTACTGTGCCAGAGTCGAAGCACATTTATTGACAAATATCCTACTTTGATAGCAGTCTTTTCCGTTTAGTTCTATTTTCTGTGTAATAAAGAACATTTCAGTTTTCATGTAATAGTTTCGTGGTTGGTTATCAGGAAAATCTATCTTCTCCATAGGCTTAAGTTGCTGAAGCTTAAAAATTTGCGGTAACAAGGAGGACCTTCGAATTATTAAAAATCCTTCGAAGCAACAAAAAGTCGTTCTAAGGAACGCAGAGTAAGTTGCCGAAGTTACAAAAAGCCGTTCCAAAGGGAGCGTAGTGTAAGTTTTTTGCTCCAAAGACGTTCCTAAGGGAATGCAGAGCATACAGCGAAAAGTCAACGCTGATACCGCCTAAAGTAAAAGGCGAAGAAGCTCCAAAGACGTTCCTAAGGGAATGCAGAGCTTACAGCGAAAAGTCAACGCTGATACCGCCTAAGTAAAAGGCGAAGAAGCTCCAAAGACGTTCCTAAGGGAATGCAGAGCTTACAAATATATTTTGTGTATATCTTCGGAACAAACGTCATTTGCATAACATAACATCATCACATCATTTTGCATAGCATAAGCATCATACATCATGTTGCATATGGCAAAAGAAGGGGACACAGTATCAACCTTCGAAAGGACGCTTTGAGAAAGTGAAAATTGTGTAAAGTCACGAGGGAATACAATGATAATCTTCGGAATACAGCTTCGGAGAATGTTTTCACAAAGCATGGACGTGCTTCATCAGAGTAATATCGAAATTGCACGGCTTCGGAGAATGTTTTCACGAAGCGTGGACGTAAGTCATCAGAATAATTTTAACGGAGAATGTCTTCTTCACGAAGCATGAAAAGAAGGGAAGGTGTTTTTTTTTCGCCGAAGGCTCAAAAATGGTATGTATGTAGAATTTCATGCATCGTAAAGAATTGAATAATGAAAAGAGACTTGTATATTACATTCAAATGTACAAAATATTACATAGATCACACTTCAAATGTTTTTTCTAATAACACCTAGTCTTCTCTTAATACTACTTCGGCAGCCTCATTTAGAAGATGTTCAACAACTTTATCCATGATAGCTTCGGCCATTTGTTTGATTTCGTCATCCTCTTTTGTGTGAGGGTCAACAGACGATCCAGCAGGTTCTGAGGGAAGAGAATATTTTTGCATTACTATTACAAACCGCGAGCAAAGTTTGAAATAAAAATTACAACACAATAAGAGCGACTAATTAATACCTATTTGCCCTTCGGCAACTTCTGTCACTTTCCTAGCATCATGGATGCCTCTTTCACTCCTTTGAATAATTTCTTGCGCCATTTCTCGGCCGCCGTTGTCCCAGACATCAGTAAAGAATTTGCCACCAACCATGCTTGCTTCGGCCGAGGGGTCTTTGATGTCTTCGGAGGATAAGGCAGCTTCGGACTGAGCTAAAGATTTTACATGTTCACAACCTTTCTTCTCCAAGACAGTAGCAACTCCCCTGGCGCCCGAAAAAGCGCAGATGTCACCGCGGCTACTCAGGATTTCCTCGAAGGCCTCTGCTTCGTGACTGATCCATTCTATTGGACCTTCGGGATTGCCTCTTGAGAAATTCTCTTCACTGGAAAATGCGCCCACGTTGGCGAAGCTGGTTTTAATTTTCTTTACGCATTCCATGGATTTTTCGTAGCATTTTTTCTTAGAAGACCGAAGCTCTTCCACGGTTGCTTCCAAATGATCAGCCCATTGGTCGCTGCATTCCCGTCTTGTTTCTTCAAGTATGCGTTCTTCTTTCGCCCGGGCCAATTGCTTCTGAAGATCTTTAATTTCGCGTCTCTGAGCTTCGGCCTGAACCTTTGCAGCAGCTTCGTCCTTTTTTATTTTGTCTACTAATGTAAGCAGAATTTTATCTTTTTCTAGAGCTTCGTTTCTCAGTTTAATAACTTCTGAACGTAAATTGTTGAACGCAATTTCATAGCTTTCATCTTCGGCACTCTTTTGTGCTCTTAATGCGTTGCTTAGGATTAAGCCCTATACGAAAAAGAATCCATACAAGAATAAAAGAATGAATTATGTATTAAAATTTTTTTTCAAGTGTCTAATTCCCATACCTTTAGGCTATTGTACGCAAGACTGTCCGCGAGATCCTCCTTTGTCATAGCACATAATCCAGCTTCGAGCTTCGGGAACCCCATACTTCTAGCCATCTCTCGGCAGACAGATAGTTCTTTATTATCAGGAAGGCAGTACAGGAAGTCATCTTCATTTGTCCCATTAAACACTACTGCCCCCTTCGGATATTTTAGCTCTCTGGCATAGTAGTTGGCTTCGTAAGTCTCTTCTTCAGATAATTTCTTCCCCGAAGCATGTCGTACGATGTAATCGCATATGCTGGAAGGAGCTTCGGGGGCGGCAGTGTCAATTTCTTCAACCAAATTTGGTTCTGATATTTTTGTTTCCAAAGATTGTTCCTTGGTGGGCTCTGAAGGCCCAACTTCAGCTTCAGGTTGTTGCTTCGAAGCTTCAGCAACTACGGCTTCGGTAGACACTTCAGCAACTTCAATAGTCTTCTTTGGAGTTGTGCTTGAAGACTTAATTGTCTCCAAAACATCTAGCACGTTCACCATTCTTTTTCTTTTCGGGGTCACCGACGGGCCCTTTTGATTTTTTATTGTTTCGACATTTGCTGAAGGACTTAAGATTTCCGATATTTTTGGCTTTTCAATCTTCGGTTTCTCTGCTTTTTCTGCTGAAGGCGCTTCGGTCTTTTCTTCCATCTTCGGCACTGGAGTTGGTTCTGTAGCTTCAGAGGCCAAAGAGACTTCACCAATAAATTCTGGCACTGTGGCCGGCTCAATAAAACACGCTCGATGGGTGAGCACCTTTATCTTTTTCTTTTGCGGCGCTGGCTCGCTAGTGGCACTCGTGGTAGCTTCTG
The DNA here is from genome assembly GCA_029449295.1 of Zea luxurians. Taxonomy (NCBI): domain Eukaryota; kingdom Viridiplantae; phylum Streptophyta; class Magnoliopsida; order Poales; family Poaceae; genus Zea; species Zea luxurians. The sequence continues at coordinate 188,247,571 of JAOPSE010000003.1, forward strand.
TCGCAGGAGAAGTATTTTTTCTTTTGCGACCCGGCACCGGATAGTGATAGTCAGGGTAGACAAACCCGACTGCGTCAAATACCCGGTTGAGCCTTTTCTTCTTTCGGCCTCCGAAGGCTGCTGATAACGCAGTATTCTCGGCCTTCGAGTACACCCCAAGCAGTTCGTCACTTAATGTTTCAATGTTTTTCAACCAGTCGTCATCAGGTTCAACAAATTTATCCCCGTATTTGAATGTGTATTTCAGTCTGACCAGTCCGCCTTCGTCGGACTCTTTGATGGTCTCCTTCGGCATTTCCCACTTTCCTGCAAGTGGCCACACCCTGAAGGCAATATGTTCTTGAATCAAGTCCCTTGTCCCAATAAAAGAGCAGACTACGCCGAAGGCTCTTTGGCATTCCTCGGCTGCTTCATCCATTTCAACCTTCGGCCTTCGAAGTTCGAAGCGTTGCCAGATGGGGCGCATAATGATACTCTTGACACCTTCTTGCGCTGTTAAGTCATTCTTTACATAGAACCATTCAGTCATCCAGGCTCCGGGCCACCTCTTCCGAAAGGTCGGCACAGGGCGGCTTGACCCGGAGCGGGCACCAAAGCTGTAACACCCAAAGTTGTTGTGATATTGTTCTTTCCCCCAGGGCTTCGTCTCATATAACAACTCATGAATGTTGCAAAAGCTTTTAGCATTTGGTTCTAAACCTTGGCTTCTCGCAGCCCAGACAAACATCCCCATTCTTATGATAGCTTCGGGAGTAATTTGATGAAGGTAGACTTGAAATGTCTTCAGGACTTCAACAACAAAGTTGCTTAGGGGGAATCGAAGCCCAGCCTTGAGAAAGCTTCGGAAGATTATGACTTCATCTTCTTCGGGGGTGGGAGAAGTCTTTTCTCCAGCATCAACCCTCACAATAGATATATCTCGAAAATACCTCCCCCTCATATTATCAATATGATTCTGCTTAATAGTGGTTTTCCCGAAAACCGTGTGACTTGGCCGCCATGGTCGATCTTCGGACTCTTCCCCACCACTTTCTACATCATAACTGTCGCTGTCACCAGTATCTTCAGACAAACCTTCAAGAATCTCCTTGGTGATTTTCTCCGTATTGGTCTCCGCCATCGCTATAAGGAACCCCAAGTTCTTCTCTTCGTCGAGACTCAGCTTCGTCTCAGCAGGGATCTTCTTACCTTCAGACATCTTCGGAAACGCTAAAAAACTGTTTTCAAGGCCGAAGCTTCAAAATCAAAAAGATCAGCAAATCTTAGTGCACAAGAGCTAAAAATTTAGTGGGCCGAAGCAGATGGCAAGTGTGCGTACCAAATAAGTTTGCGGTATGATCTTATTTATACCCCCAGGGCGTTGAAAATTGAAAGACCCCGCTTGTCAGTGAATGTTGTTATTCTAGCAAAGGGAAGGTGTTTTTTCGGACCTTCGGCTCAAGGCCTTCGTCCATATCGCAATCTGAATTTATCATTAACAAATTAATATTGCGAGGGACTACTGTTGGGGGCCTTCATCCTCCGAAGGTCCTCAAAAACATGATTTGACAATGTTTTCCAAGTGGATTATGTGAACAGGTATCTTCGGACTCAGAATTATGAACATGAAGTACGGTCAGGACGAAGCCTGAACCAGACGAAGGGGGATTAAAATGGAGGACGGGCTGATTACCAAGCTCCACGAAGGATGGTGCACGGCCGAAGCTGTGCGCAGGGAAGCTTCGTCGCGATAGCAGAGAGGGGAACCGACTTAAAGATGAAAAGACTACTTGGGCCTTGACAGATTTCCATAAGTCATTGGCAAATGTAATGGACATGAATGTAATTTTACGTGGGCTGTGTCCCGCGTCTATAAATAGATGAACAGTACTCCCGTACTGTTCACGCTGATCTGGCATTTATTTTTGCGTCATCCGTGTACTTTTGTCTTTCTGCAATCCGAAGGTACACTTGTAATTTGAAGTCATTTTTATTGATATACGATAATAAAATAAAAATGACATGATAATAAAGTTTAAATGTTTATATTACTTTCAATGTTGCTCATAAGTCCTTCGTCATAACTTATCGCACTTACGAAGGTATATTATTTGTGACCTTCGTCCGGAGTACATTATATCCTGAAGGGAAATAATGTTTCGAGGGACGAAGGACCTCATCATTTAACACTTTTTATGTTGCCTTGTTCTTAATCCGAAGCATTTGAGAACAAGTCCCCAACAAATAGATATTGTTTATTTCCTCTCTTCTCTCCTCTCCTCTCCTCTCTATGCCATATTACTGCTTTTAAACTAAGGCGACACTGCTAGAGGCACTATTATATGTCAAGTTCATATATTAAGAATTTGAACTCTAGCCTATTGATGATGATAATTGTTCATTGTCTGAAATTCCTCTATTTGACCTCTATATATGTCTGAAATTCCTAAACAACATTATGTCCATGTTTGTGTGTTAATATTTTTTGGTCATTATGTCATGAGTTTGTGTTAATAATCTAAATACTAAAGCATGTGGTAGGCACCATTATGTCTAAAATTCCTATACACATTGCTTATGATTGTTTGAGGATTACACCTGTCTTGAGTTTTTATATTAATAATATGAATAGTAAGGTTCGTTGTACCTTGTAACACCTGAGTTTAGTTGTTGGCTCTGAACTCTGAAAAAATATTTTTTTTACCAAATACAACATCAGATGTAATTTTACTACTGTGATTAAGTTGTATCACATATTCACAGTAGTATTATTGTGTTCTTCAAGCAAGTCAATTACAGTGAACTTTTAGTCATGAATTTATAGTAGTCTATGAAAGATCATTCTTGAATTTTTGCCTTTAAATTGTCTTGTTAAATCTTGTATACTACACTACTAGGTGAGTGCTCGTGCGTCACAGGCCCGAGTTTCTCTTCAACGTCATCCCAGACGGCTCGTGGATGTCGTCCTCCATCTCATAACAGTATAACACACATTTGTATATATAAGTTATCGAGCTACTATATGATTCCGTTGCAACACACGGGCACTGAGCTATTTTCAAATAGGTTTCATATTTTTCTCTCGTGGTCTACTTCATCAATAGTTGGGTAAAAATTTATTTGCCTACTATTGCATAATTTTTGGCTTTTTTATGATTTATTTAGAACATGGGCCAATTCCATATTTCAATTGTTTAACTCACTTATTGTGAGGGGTTGGGGTGTCTACTATTTTTGTAGTGATGTTCTAGCAGTTAGGAGTCTACTGAATTTTCTTTATCCTTTTTATAGTGGTCCTTGTATTTTTAATCATGGTTTTCCTTGATTTCTTAGTGCCTAATAAATATTTAGCCTTGGATTTGCTCGGGACTAGGTTCTCTGTATTTTTTTCTAGGTTCCTTATCACTTAAGTATACTAGGAAAAATATGTTCCTTTTCTGTTTTTTATTTTCCATTGCATTTCTTAATTTTCTAAGTTTTGGGCAGATATAGTTTTTAATAGAAAAACTTGAGTTAAACTTGTATACTGGGGTGCTTGGTATTTTTGAACAGTGCATATGTTGGGTATGTATCTCCACAAATTTTCCTAAGCCTAGCACAGAAGCATTTCTATTTTTCTTTATATTAATAAGGTTTGGGCAGTTTCCTTATTTAATTCAAAACTCTAAAAATTAATACAGAAAACATGGGGTTTACTATTTTTGCCTGACAGTTCATATTATTTTAAATCCATCAAAATTGGTTTGACTAAATTTGGATACATATTTCTCAAGTTATGAATTTCCTAAGTTCTCTGTTTATTTAAAAAGAATAATCAGAAATGGTTAAATGGAAACTGACTTTGCATCAGGGTCCCTAGCAAGTGTTTTCAAATTTCCTTACAGACTAGTCCTCGGGTCACTATTCACATGTGCCACTGACAATTCGAAAAACCCCCTGGGGTTTTACTAAACCTAACCCGAGGTCCTTCCCCCAATTAAACAGTTCCCGTAGTGGAGGAAAGGGCGGAGGGGCTTACCGGCGGCGAGATTGCTCCGGTGAGGTGGTCGAGGGCGTAGGGGAGGTTGTGACGGTCACGCCGATGTGCAGATCATCGCTAGGGATGGTCGGAGTAGGCCGGTCCATGTGCGCAGGCGGGGGAGCTCGTCGGCGATGAGGGCTCCAGCCTATATCAAGGGCGGTAGAGTTCAATTAAACTGGTCAGCGAGCTTCACTAGGTGTTAGGGAAGGCATGGGCGCGAGAAATTGAAGAATGGCTCACCTGATAGCTCGGTCTACGTGCAGTGGTGGGCGGCCGATGTCCGGTGATGGTGATCTTGCTGTCCCGATGAGGCAGGACCTCAATCCTTGCTTGGAGAAGCTTCACGGCTTCTCGGGGAAGCTGCCCAGAGGCTTGGGTGAGGCTAGGGGTCTCTTGAAATGGCTGGTCGCGGTGGCCGGCGCTCGAGGTGGCTTGGGCGGGCAGCGCAGAGCTCGCCGGAGCTAAGGACAGGGTCTGGTCAGCTTGGTATGCGAGGAGTGAGGTGAGGCACGTCCGGGGGTGGTCTTTAAGGGTGCGAGCGAGCACGGCCGAGTGGTGGCTCTGACACACGCTCGGGGTGTGCGCGGGCGAGCGCCAGTGCGTGCTCTAGTGCCTGGGCACGGCGTCGAGCATGAGGCTGCGTAGAGAGTGGTCAAGTTCAAGTGCGGATTAGCTCCAAATCTTCGCGATTATGGCCATGATCCCATTGAAAGATCTCTTCACCTGACATTCCTTTGTCGTTTATGTGTGGAGGCTTATGGGTTGTCACACCTGGTTTTAGAAGGAAAACCGAATGCGAACCATGTACGTGCCAGGATCAACAATTCACATACACAACAGTTACATAACTGGACATCATCACATAGTGCTCAAATAATAACATAAAAGGGTAATAATAGTCGATTACATCATGATGTCCGGGACATCCACATAGTCTTTAACAATTATCAAAGTGTAGAAAAGAAACGTAGACACACACGGCCTACACAGGCGGCCGACTGGGGGTTTGCCGCTAACCCATGCCTAGAACTCATCGTACTCTTAGAACTCCTGGAAGTCCTCCTCCATGACTTCATCTTCACCTGAGCAGTGGTTGCAACGCGGACAACCTAGGGGGGTTTGGTGTGTAAAGCAAGGGTGAGTACACATCAACATACTCAGCAATATGTCTCGTTTGGCTGTAGTGGACTAGCTTTATGTGGAGTTAAGTCAAGCAGTTGCTTTTAGTTGGTCAGGTTAGTATTACTAGTAGAAAGCCAGGTTTTAGCATTAACCCAAGTTATTAACCCAATGTATCCTTTTTCCAAATGAAAAGAATACCACTTACCATTACCATAGTCATAACCAAAATCATCATCCTCATCACCACCTACGAACCATGCATCTCTGATCAAGTATCTCTAATCAATGGAGCTCCCTTGGCCGCTCATAACCGCGAGCACGGCTGATATATCAGTTTCATAACACTCTGCAGAGGTTGCGCACTTTACCCATAAGACATGATTCCCTCTTGTCTCAGGCCGACCAAACCCTTAAGCACTACCAAGGTGAATAGGCAGGGTCTCACTACGTAGCCTTTACAAAGATTTCCTGGGGTTGTAGCCACCCGTTAGGTTTCCTAAATGCACTGCACTCCTCCCCAAGGGGCGAACCAACCTTGACAGAGCGAGCCGCATACACCGAGCCCTATTAACGGCACGACGGCGAAGTGAACTACACCCCAATTCCTCTATTTACTCAGCTAAGGGCGTCCCACTCCACCCTCATGGTTGCACTGTTTTCCCGCGCGGTCATCCAACGAACAGATCCTTACGGAGAGGCACTCGAGAAACAGCTCGAGTCCCCTTAAGGGCCACAAGTATATCATCATAATCAAAAGGGAAAAACAACGTATCATAGATAATCTCATCATGTTCATTGGTTAATGTGAAGCGCTAGCATAAAGCTAAACTATAATAACCCAACCAGAATTGGTAAAGAAGGACAAGATAAACAAAAGCTAGTCAATCCTTAGGTATAAACTGTGTAAATGCGGGGAGTGAATTATAAGAATGAGTAGGACATGGATGGGTCAAGGAACACTTGCCTTCACCAACCGACTGCTGCTCAGGGTCTTCACCTGCAATTCCTTCAGACTCCACCAACTGACTGTTATCTATACGAGTTCAAACATACATTCCACACATTTAATACAAAAGAACAGTACACCATACAATAGAATGCAATAAATAAACAGACGTTCTACGCAGGGCTCACACCTACGACTAAACGAGAAAGGGAAAGTAACGGTCGAGGCCATGGTCGAGAAGTGATCACGTTATGCGATTATAAATCAAAGTACTCGTTTAAATAGAATAGTATTAATTTGGCCATCGTGCTATACATAGGATAAAATCATGTTCCATGTTAAATCATTATAAACGGACCAAAGTAAATTTAAATGGATTGACGCGCAGCGAGATGCGCGACACGACACCTAGACTGAATTAAGAATAAATGGACTCCTCGGGCGACGGAGCGCGCCACGAGACACTTAAACTAATTATGAAAATAACGTCAAGCGTCGCGCGACGAAGCGCACGACGGCATACGACATCCAAACTGAATTTAAAATGAAACGTCGCGTGACTGGACGCGCGACGTCATACATAAACAACCTGAAATTAAAATGGATCGTCGCGACAAAGCGCGCGATGTAGCACATTAATAAAATCTGAAATTAAACGTCACGCGACACAGCACGCTAACTAAACAGAGTTTAAAATTAATTAAAACCAAGAATCAATCACCACGCGCATGGGGCTGCGCACGCGGGAACGCGTTGTGCGAATGGGGGGCGCGAGGCCACGCAGGCCGTGCCGAGGCCACGCGAGCCGCGCTGGGGCGCGCGCAGGGGCCACGCCGGAAGACCACGCTACCGAAGGTAGAGGCCGCGCACCGGGAGCCTCGCGCATGGGGCCGGGACGGCCGCGCGCAGGGGACGGGGGAGCCGCGCCGCTGGGGGTCGGGACGGCCGCGCGCAGGGGGCCGAGGGGCCGCACGCAGAGGCCAGGGAAGCCGTGCCGCAGGAGCCGGGGGGCCGCGCGCAGGGGGGCGGGGAGGCCTGCCGCTGGGGGCCGGGGGGCGCCATGGGGCCGCGCCGCCGGGGGCCAGGGGAGCCACGCCAGGGGGCGCGATGGTGCCGCGCGCGAGGGCCCCGAGGGGCCGCGCGAGGGGGCGCTAGGGGCCGCATCGGGGGCGCCGAGGGGCCGTGCCGGGGGGCGCCGAGGGGGCCGCACCGGGGAGGGGCCAAGGGGCTGCGCCGGGGCACTGGGGGGCCGCGCCAGGGGGTGCTAAGGGGCTGCACGAGGGGGCGCCGAGGGGGCTGCGTGGGGAGGCCGCGCGGGGAAGAAAGAAGGGGAGGGGGACGAGAAGAGAGAGAGGGAGAGGGGAGGGGATGGGGAGCTCACCTCGGGGTCCAAATCCGGCAATCACCGTCTCCAAAACCTAGGGCACCACAGGGGAGAGAGAGAGGTGGAGGAGAGGAGGTTGTTGCGCGGGAAAATTGAATGAGAGAAAGGAAGAGAAGGGAGAGGGGGGCACGCGCATGGGTGAGGGGCAGGGGCACCAGGGCGCGCGGGCTAGAGCAGGCCAGGCTGGGTCGGGCTGGGTCGCATCGCGGGGCCAAAAACCCACGACACGCACAACCACCGATCGGAATCCGCTCGTGAACTAAAATCCGAAACAAGACGAGACAAACACACGATTAAACACGACATCAGACAATAGAAATATGCTTCGGCATGATGCAACACTCATGTCAACTTAGGTTTTTTGTTTACACATGACACGGACACCAGTCGCTATACTGCTTTGAAATTGGGAAGGAGCGAAACGGGAAGAGAAAAGAGAGTAACGCCTGAATTTGGTGAGTAAAAAGAAGAAACAATTCTACCCCCAAATTCAGGGCGTTACAAACCTATCCCCCTTAAAAGAATCTTGCCCTCGAGATTCAAGGTTGGCCAGCAAAGAGTTTAGGGTACTTGGCCATCAGATCATCTTCGCGCTCCTAGGTTGCTTCTTCCTCAGAGTGGTAATCCCATCTGACTTTGCACATTCTGAAAGTTTTCCTCCGGGTGACTCTGTCTGCAGTCTCAAGAATTTGCACTGGCTTCTCTATGTAGGTCAGGTCCTCTTGGACTTCCAGACCATCCACTAGCAACTGCTCTTTTGGCACACACAGACACTTCTTCAACTGAGACACATGAAAGACATCATGCACTGTTGACAAACCTTCTGGGAAACTGAGCTGATAGGCCACTTCTCCACGCTTTGCGAGAATCTGATACGGACCAACAAAGCGGGGTGCTAGCTTGCCTTTGACTCCGAATCTTCTGACTCCTCTGATAGGTGATACTTTCAGGTAGACAAAATCTCCAACTTCAAAACTAAGCTCTCTCCTTCTTGTGTCTGTATAGCTCCGCTGCCTTGATTGCGCTATCTTCAGGTTCTCCCGAACCATCTTGATGTTCTCTTCAGCTTCGAGCAAAATGTCTGGCACGAACACTTGCTTTTCTCTAGGCTGATCCCATTGCAACGAAGTTCTACAACTCCTTCCATAAAGCGTCTAAAATGGTGACATCTTCAAGCTGGCCTGGTAACTGTTGTTATAGGAGAATTCTGCATAAGGCAATCTCTTGTCCCATCCAGACTGATCTTGCAACGCACAGGCTCTCAACATATCTTCAAGGATTTGATTAGTTCTTTCAGTCTGACCGTCTGTCTGCGGATGGTAAGCTGAACTGAAATTCAGATGTGTACCCAAAGCTTCATGCAACTGCTGCCAGAAATGAGAGGTGAACTGCGTTCCTCTGTCTAACACTATCTTCTTTGGTACACCATGGAGACAAACGATCTGAGACATGTACAACTCCGCCAATACTGCACTGCTGTAGTTAGTCTTGATAGGTATGAAGTGGGCTAACTTGGTTAAGCGGTCCACCACTACCCAAATTGAATCATAGCCGGCACGAGTGCGAGGCAATCTAACTATGAAGTCCATCCCGATTTCATCCCATTTCCACTGAGGAATTCGCAACGGTTGCAACAATCCAGCTGGCCTCTGATTCTCTACCTTGATCCTTTGACAACTGTCACATATAGCCACATGCTCTGTGATCTCCCTTTTCATTCCGTACCACCAAAATTTCTTCTTCAGATCCTAATACATCTTCTCACTTCCAGGATGTATCGAATAAGCTGACTCATGAGCTTCCTTGAGGATCAACTCCCGAATGGACTGGACATTGGGAACGCACAAACGGTCCTTGAACCATACCGCACCTTCTGCATCTTCTCGAAAATCCTTGCCTCTTCCTTCTAGAATTAGTTGCCAAATTTCATTGATCTTCTCATCATTCTTCTGTGCTTCTTTGATTTCCCGCTCTAAAGTGGGCTCTAACTCAACTATTACTCCTCGCATGTTGTTTAGAAATCCGAGGCTCAACCTGTCAAACTCTTTGGCCAACTCATAAGGCATCGGATGAGCGACCATCATATTGACCTGACTTTTCCTACTCAAAGCATCTGCCACTATGTTCACTTTGCCTGGATGGTAATGAATTTCAAATTCATAGTCTTTGATCAATCCTAACCATCTTTGTTGCCTCATATTCAACTCCGACTGAGTGAATATGTACTTCAGACTTGTGGTCTGTGTAAACATCACATTTCTGCCCATACAGATAGTGTCTCCATGTCTTCAGCGCATGAACCACTGCTGCCAACTCTAGGTCATGGATTGGGTAATTCTTCTCATGAACCTTCAGATGTCAGGACGAGTAAGCCACAACTCTTCCCTCTTGCATCAACACGCATCCCAAACTAGTGTAATAAGCGTCGCAATACACTGAGAAGGGCTTGTGCACATCAGGCAAGGCTAAGACAGGCGCTGTAGTCAACTTCTCTTTCAGCACTTCAAAGGCCTCTTGACATTTCTGGGTCCACTTGAACTCAACTTTGTTGCCTAGCGAAGCTGTCATCGGTTTCGCTATCTTCAAAAACCCTTCAATGAATCGCCGATAATATTCGGTCATTTCGATGAAGCTCTTGATTCCTCGAGCATCTGTTGGCGCTTTCCAGTTCAGAATGTCTGCTACTTTCTTCGGATCCACTGCCAATCCTTCTTTGTTGATTATGTGGCCCAAGAACAGGACTTCATCAATCCAGAACTCGCACTTGCTCAACTTTGCATACAGCTGGTGCTCTCGCAATCTCCGCAATACCATCCTCAAATGATCTGCATGCTCCTCCTCACTTCAAGAATATATAAGAATGTCATCAATAAATGCCACCACAAACTTGTCGAGATAATCCATGAATACACTGTTCATCAGATTCATGAAGAAGGCTGGTGCATTTGTTAGACCAAAAGACATCACAGTGAACTCATACAACCCATACTTCGTAATGAATGTCGTCTTCGGAATGTCTGAGGGTCGGATCTTGAGCTGATGATAACCTGACCTCAGATCTATCTTTGAAAACACATTGGCTCCTCTCAATTGGTTGAACAGATCTTCTATTCTGGGCAAGGGGTACTTGTTCTTGATTGTGACCTCATTCAGAGCTTGATAATCGATGCACATCATTCTGGAGCCATCCTTCTTCTCCACGAACAGGACAGGGGCGGCCCAAGGCGAGGTGCTTGGCCGGATGTAACCTTTCTCTGACAGCTCATCGATCTGCTTCTTGAGTTCAACCAACTCTGGTCCAGATACTCTGTAGGCTCTTTTAGAGATGGGGGCAGTGCCAGGAAGAAGCTCTATAGCAAACTCAACCTTCCGCTCTGGTGGCATGCCTGGTAAGTCTTCTGGGAACACATCTGGGAATTCGGACACCACTTTGATAATCTCGAGTGAATCTGGCTCCTTGCTATCAATAGCCATCCGAAGACAACTTCCTTTCCTTGGCTCAGGTGAGATTAACTTGGCTACCACTTCTCCTAGTGGGGACACCAACTTAACTGTCCTCTTATCACAGCTGATAATTGCTTGGTACTTATCTAGCCAATTCATCCCTAGGATGACATCTATTCCCTGAGTACCCATTACTATGAGATTAGCGGGAAATGCTATCCCCCTTATTTCCACACTTACATTCAAGCAAATGCTATCGGCTCGAATTCTACCACCGGCTGAGTCAATTTGGATGGGGGTTGACATGGTAGTGATTGGAAGATTATGTGCTTCTACCCATGATGCAGTGATAAATGAATGTGTTGCTCTAGTATCAAATAACACTTCTGCAATATGGGAGTCGACTGGAAACATACCTACTGTCATGCCGGGTGTTTCCTGAACTGCTTCAGCCTCCAAGTGATTCAGTCTCCCTTGGTTGTAGCGTGGCTGAGAGCGGTTGCCTGCTCCAGGCTGAGACACATTCTGCTTTGCTAGGGCACTGGGGCCTGACTGCTGTTGGGCTGCCTTCTTCGGACATTGCATCACCCAATGGCCTTGCTCTCCACAATGGAAACATGCTCTGCTTCCGCCTTGAACTGGTGCTGCTTGACTATTCTGTTGGGTTGCTGGGGCGGGAAGACGAGGTGCCTGCTGATTCTGCCTCTGGAACTGAGCTCCTCTTGACTGATTGTTCTGGCGATTCTGCTGCTGGTGCTGAGGATACTGCCTTTGAAACTGTTGTTGCTGAGGTGGGCGCTGGTTCTGTCTGAACTGCTGAGGAGGATTGCCTGAGAAATGAGGGCGATTGCTGCTTCCAGGCTGAGGCCCACTGATCTTACGCTTGCGATCCTCCATCTCTTTGCGCTTCCTCTCTATCATGATTGCTCTGTCGATCAGGTGCTGAAACGTGGGGAAGGTATGATTCATCAGCTGATACTGCAGAGGATCAACCAAGCCTCTCAGGAAATGATATTGTCTCTTGGCATCTGTGTTGACATCTTTAGGAGCATAACGAGACAGCTGCAGAAACTTGTCTCGGTACTCACTGACAGACATAGGCCCTTGCTTGAGTATTAGGAACTCCTCCTTCTTCACTGTCATCAGACTTGCGGGAACATGGTACTGACGGAAATTGTCTCTAAATTCCTCCCAGGTGATAGCGTCAGGATTGGCATGGGTGGCGAGATAGGACTTCCACCAAGACTAGGCTGCTCCTCTCAATAGATGGGGACCATACAGAACTTTCTCCCTGTCGTCGCACTAAGCGGTGTGCAACTCTGGAGGATGACCTCCATGGGGTCAGAAGAGTGAGTGAACACTGGAGGATGACCTCTCATGAATTCAGCACGCTTATCTCTGGGCATATGAGGCTGAGGTGCTGGCTGCTACTGCTGCTGAATGGCGGCTAGAGTCTGACCGATGGCTTGAACTGCCTGAGTCTGCATTAGGAACATCTGCTCAATGGTCATCGGGGGCGGGGGTGGCAGCTTCTATTGCTGGGGTGCCTCTTCTTGCGGGGCTGCCTGCTCCTGCTGAGCACGCCTTCCTCCTCTGCGCCTGTTGTCTGACATCTACAGAATGCAATCACACATCAGAACTGATCTTGCAACTTGCAGCATAAGAAAAGAGTATAGAATCCTTCCACAATACTGAACAGATGAACATCTTCACTGATTTCCAACTCAGGCAAACACAGCTTCTCAGATAAAGAGGAAAGTGGAATAAAAAGGGCTTCTCAACTAGATAACTAATTTTATTAACATTTATCAGGTAAACCAAAGTGCTGGGGATACCCACACCCTGGCGACAGTCATTACAAAGATCCAAATCCATCATAGTTCATCATGACAAACATAAAAGGCACAGGATAAGCAAACTACCCTGTCTAACTAAGACTAATGCTAAGACTATAACTTCTATATATATTTTTGCATTAATTACAAGGTACGACGCTAACGATCTATGGTTCTAAATTTATCTTGGTCCTGCAGTCGGGGTTACCATAAGCATGGTGTCCACACTGAGGTGAGCGGTACGGGTGCTGAGTCCCGACAGGAGCGGGGGAGCCATCCTCCAGGTGACGATGCTCCACACGCTTAGCCCGCAACTGGGCAATCTCAGCACGAGCCCTACTCAGATCGTCCAATGCATGGTCCAGCTCCGTGTTTAGCATGGCGGCTAGGTTGACTGTGCTGCTCAACCTAGGATTGTCTTCACCGACAGGTGAGACAACCACGCCTCCTGTGCTGCCAGATGGACGGCGGGGGTAATACCTCAGGTTGAGACCATCGGCTACCCCACCGAGCACTGAGTAGTAGTGCGAAAGTGCACGCCATGCGGCATCTTGCATGGCCGCCTCGGCTGAGTCCCGCTCAGAGATGGAATAGTGCTCTGAGCAGACCTCCGCACCCCGGAGACTGTTCTCCGGACGGCGCACCAAACAAGTCGCCTCCCAGCGGTCCGGGTAAACCCCGCGACTATGCTGGAAGACAACACAGTGATACTCGATGGACCAGGTACGCCGGTCAAGTGCCTGGCATAGCAAGGTGTTGAGCGCATCGTGGAAGTGACACCCGCGAGCGGCGTCGTGAGTGATGGGTCAAGCAACCCATCCTTCCAACTCCTGCTCCTCTGAAAGGTCAGTGCTGAAGCTTGAGCTGCTGTCGCCGCCTCCATCGTCTGGGTCTCCTCTAGTAGCTACTCCAGTGGCTGGGGCGCTCAGCGGTGGTGCAGGGGGCGCCTCCAGCGGGAGCACAGGGGAGAAGCTCCTCACAGACTCTATCTCCTGCTAAAGCGAGAAAGAAGAGCCCTACTGCTCCAGCTCCTGCCATCGACGCTCCTACTCCTCGTGCAGGCGGTGGTGCAGCCTCTCCAAGTGGCTAGACTGACCGGACGCCGAAGCGAATGCTCCGCGAGACGAGAAGGCAAGAAAGGAATGACTGACTTCCGTGCAGTGTGTCTAAGACGAGCCATCTACAAAAAGACATCGTAAGCATAAGAGTGAGAACAGAACTAATATGACCAACAGGTAGACCATAAATAAATGAGAAATTAGAATAAAACAAAATTTTTAGCAAGGTATAATAATATATAGTAGAAAATAGGTTTGGTCGATATGACCAACTTTTGAAGGGATACCAAAGTCAAGGTGATAATAGGGGTCTATAATCCTTAGAACGACCATTCTATTCTAGGTTAGTGGTCCTACAGTCAACACGACTTTGATACCACCTATGTCACACCCGGTTTTAGAAGGCAAACCGAATGCAAACGATGTACGTGCCAGGAACAACAATTCACGTACACAGCAGTTACATAACTGGACATCATCACACAGTGCTCAAATAATAACATAAAAGGGTAATAATAGTCGATTACATCATGATGTCCGGGACATCCACATAGTCTTTAACAATTATCAAAGTGCGGAAAAGAAACGTAGATACACACGGCCTACACAGGCAGCCGACTGAGGGTTTGCCGCTAACCCACGCCTAGAACTCATCGTACTCTTGGAACTCCTAGAAGTCCTCCTCCATGACTTCATCTTCACCTGAGCAGTGGTTGCAACGCGGACAACCTGGGGGTTTGGTGTGTAAAGCAAGGGTGAGTACACATCAACATACTCAGCAATATGTCCTGTTTGGCTGTAGTGGACTAGCTTTATGTGGAGTTAAGTCAAGCAGTTGCTTTTAGTTGGTCAGGTTATTATTACTAGTAGAAAGCCAGGTTTTAGCATTAACCCAAGTTATTAACCCAATATATCCTTTCCAAACGGAAAGAATACCACTTACCATTACCATAGTCATAACCAAAATCATCATCCTCATCACCACCAGCGAACCATACATCTCTGATCAAGTACTCTAATCAATGGAGCTCCCTTGGCCGCTCATAACCGCGAGCACGGCTGATATATCACTTTCATAACACTCTGTAGAGGTTGCGCACTTTACCCTCAAGCCGTGATTCCCTCTTGCCTCGGGCTGATCAAACCCTTAAACACTACCAAGGTGAATAGGTAGGGTCTCACTACGTAGCCTTTACAAAGATTTCCTAGGGCTGTAGCCGCCTGTTAGGTTTCCTAAATGCACCGCACTCCTCCCTAAGGGGCGAACCAACCTTGGCAGAGCGAGCCGCATACACCGAGCCCCATTAACGGCATGACGGCGAAGTGAACTACACCCAGTTCCTCTAATTACTCATCTAAGGGTGTCCCACTCCACCCTCATGGTTGCACTGTTTTCCAGGGCGGTCATCCAACGAATAGGTCCTTACGGAGAGGCACTTGAGAAACAGCTCGAGTCCCCTTAAGGGCCACAAGTATATCATCATAATCAAAAGGGAAAAACAGTGTATCAAAGATAATCTCATCATGTTCATTGGTTAATGTGAAGCGCTAGCATAAAGCTAAACCATAATAACCCAACCAGAATAGGTAAACAAGGACAAGATAAACAAAAGCTAGTCAATCTTTAGGTATAAACTGTGTAAATGCGGACAGTGAATTATAAGAATGAGTATGACATGGATGGGTCAAGGGACACTTGCCTTCACCAACCGACTGCTGCTCAAGGTCTTCACCTGCAATTCCTTCGGACTCCACCAACTGACCGTTATCTATATGAGTTCAAACATATATTCCACACATTTAATACAAAAGAACAGTACACCATACAATAGAATGGAATAAATAAACAGACGTTCGACGCAGGACTCACACCTACGACTAAACGAGAAAGGGAAAGTAACGGTCGAGGCCACGGTCGAGAAGTGATCACGTTACGCGATTATAAATCAAAGTACTCATTTAAACAGAATAGTATTAATTTGGCCATCGTGCTATACATAGGATAAAATCATATTCCATGTTAAATCATTATAAATAGACCAAAGTAAATTTAAAAGGATTGCCGCGCGGCGAGACGCGCGACACGACACCTAGACTGAATTAAGAATAAATTGAGTCGTCATGCGACGGAGCGCGCCATGATACACTTAAACTAATTATGAAAATAACGTCAAGCGTCGCGCGATGAAGCGCACGACGACATACGACATCCAAACTGAATTTAAAATGAAACGTGGCGCGACTGGACGCGTGACGTCATACATTAAACAACCTAAAATTAAAATGGATCGTCGCGCGACAAAGCGCGCGATGCAGCACATTAATAGAATCTGAAATTAAACAAATTCGTCACACGACGAAGCGCGTGACGCAGCACACTATCTAAACAGAGTTTAAAATTAATTAAAACCAAGAATCAATCACCACGCGCATGAGGCTGCACACACGGGAACGCGTTGTGCGAACAGGGGGGCGAGGCCACGCAGGCTGTGCCGAGGCCACGTGAACCACGCCGGGGCGCGCGCAGGGGCCGCACCAGGGGACCACGCTGCCGAAGGCAGAGGCTGCGCACCGGGAGCCGCACGCACCGGGGTTGGGACGGCCACGCGTAGGGGGCCGAGGGGCCGCGCGCAGGGGTCGGGGAGCCACGCCGGGGGGTGCCAAGGGCTACGCAGCCGGGGGCCGGGACGGCCGCGCGCAGGGGGCCGAGGGGCCGCGTGTAGGGGCCAGGGAAGTCGCATTGCCGGGGCCAGGGGGCCGCACGCAGGGGGCCGAGGAAGCCACGCCGCCAGGGCCAGGGAGCCGCGCCGCCGGGGGCCGGGGGAGCCGCGAGGGGGGCGCTAAGGGGCCACGTCGGGGGCCGAGGGAGCCACGCCGTGGGCGCCATGGGGCTGCGCCTCTGGGGGCCGGGGGAGCCACGCTGGGGAGTGCCATGGGGCCGCGCGCGAGGGCACCGAGGGGCCGCGCAAAGGGGGCGCTAGGGGGCCATGTCGGGGGCACTAAGGGGCCACGCCAGGGGGGCGCCGAGGGGGCCACGCAGGGGAGGGGCCAAGGGGCCGCGTTGGGGCGCCGGGGGCCGCGTGAGGGGGCACCGAGGGGCTACGCAGGGAGGCCGCGCAAGGAAGAAAGAAGGGGAGGGGGAGGGGAAGAGAGAGAGGGAGATGGGAGGGGAGGGGGAGCTCGCCTCGGGGTCCAAATCTAGCGATCACCGTCTCCAAAACCTAGGGCACCACAGGGGAGAGAGAGAGGTGGAGGAGAGGAGGTTGCTGCGCGAGAAAATTGAATGAGAGAAAGGAAGAGAAGGGAGAGGGGGCGCGTGCATGGGAGAGGGGCAGGGGCGCCAGGGCGCGCAGGCTAGAGCGGGTTAGGCTGGGTCGCGTCGCGGGGCCAAAAACCCACGACCCGCACAACCACCGATCGGAATCCAATCACGAACCGAAATCCGAAACAAGACGAGACAAACACGCGATTAAACACGACATCAGACAAAAGAAATATGCTTCGGCATGATGCAACACTCATGTCAACTTAGGTTTTTTGTTTACACATGACACAGACACTAGTCGCTATACTGCTTTGAAATTGGGAAGAAGGAGCGAAACAGGAAGAGAAAAGAGAGTAACGCCTGAGATTGGTGAGTAAAAAGAAGAAAAAATTGTACCCCCAAATTCAGGGCGTTACATGGGTTTTGTTGATTGGAGCCAAAGATATGGAGTGATGAAATCTGGTTTGTCTCACTACTGAAACCCGAGATGAAATCCAAGATTTGACGTGTCTATGGCACGAATCTCGAGGTTAACGTGCTCAAGTTCTAGGTGAGGGCTGAAATTCAGAATTCTGAATTTTCAGATTTCTCTAGAGAGCTTCACTTGGATGGCCTTTTTGGGGATTTTAATTAATTGTTTTGGCCAAACTTTTCTAATAGATATTGTAGCTTAATTAGTGTATTTCAACTTTTATAATTGGCCTAAGCCATGATTTCATGATTTTCATGGTCTTTTTACCAATTTCTTCCTTTTTACTTAAAGGGCCTATTTAAGGTTATTCTAGGGTTTAGACATTTTCCCCACTTTGAGTGCATGATATGATTAATGCATGATTCTTAAGACAAAGTCTTTGTTGAATTTGTGTGTTCCCAAGTTTTTGGTGTCTTTTGCTCAATTTGATTAATATGAGATAATGGTTCTTGAGTTAGCACTGAGAAGAACTCTAGGTAACACTAGGGTGTTACAGCCTTCCCCTTAAAGGAATCTTGTCCCTAGATTCGGGTCAATGTCCTCCGGGGTGAAGCGAATGTTGTGGCTTGCTTGGATTTGGTGGTTTGTTTATTAAGGTTCTCTAGTAAACTGCTCTTCGAATGTCATCCTCTTTGCAACTTCAGAAGGAAGTCCTTTTAGTTTTAGTCTTACAACTAACTCATTTTATGTTAAGGTCATTCTTCTTATATTTAGATTCAAAGGGCAGGGGGAGGGGTTGGGCATGGTTACGTACTGATTCCCTTAGGTAGACAATCGGGGAAGTTCGAACGAAGGAATTCCTCAGTTTCCAAGTAGCTTCTTCCTCTGAGTGATTGCTCCATTGGATCTTATACATTTTGGTCGATTTAGCCCGAGTTGATCTTTCTTTGCAATCTAGAACCTTGGAAGGGTACTCTTGGTATGATAGATCTGGCTCTATCTCCACTTCTGGTTCTACTATGATCTCAGTCGGCAATCGAACACATTTCTTCTGTTGGGATACATGGAATACGTTGTGGATGGCAGACATTTTTGGAGGTAACTTCAATTTGTATGCCACGGGTCCATATGCTTCCATGATCTCATAAGATCCAATGTAGCGAGGGGCTAACTTGCCTTTGATCCCAAACCTTTGCACTCCTTTGGTGGGTGACACTTTCAGATATACGAAATCTCCCACTTCAAACTAGAGGGGTTTTCTTCTCTTATCATGGTAACTCTTCTGCCTCACCTGAGCAGCTTCTAGATTTTTCCTGATTAGTTTGACTTTCTTTTCGGCTTCAGTCACTAAGTCAAGTCCAAAAATTTCTCTTTCTCCAGGCTGAGACCAATTGAGGGGTGTTCGACACCTTCTTCCGTATAGGGCTTCAAAAGGTGCCATCTTTAGGCTAGATTGATAACTGTTGTTATAAGCAAACTCTACCAAAGAGAGGTACTTATCCCAGTTCTTATCGCAATCGATTGCACAAGCCCTTAGCATATCTTCAAGAATTTGATTTACCCTTTCGGTCTGACCATCAGTCTGTGGGTGGTAAGCTGAACTCCTTATTAGCTTAGTTACCAAAGACTCTTGCAATTGCTCCCAAAATCTGGCAACGAATTGAGCTCCCTAGTTAGAGACAATGGTCCGGGGTAATCCGTGCAAACACATGATTTGGTTAATATACAGCTCTGCATCCTTCAGAGCCTTATCGATGGTGTGCACTGGAAGAAAATGTGCCACTTTTGTCAACTGGTCCACAATGACCCAAATCAAATCATGATGTCATGAGGTGTTGGGCAGACCCACAATGAAATCCATGCTGATGTCATCCCATTTCCATGAAGGTATTGATAGGGGTTGCAAGGCACCAGCTGATTTTAAGTGGCTTGCCTTTATCCTCTAACATGTGTCACATTCCAATACATATCGAGCTATTTCCCTCTTCATTCTGGCTTCAAATCATGGTACATCTTGGTGCTTCCCGAATGCATGGAGAATTTGGAGAGATGAGCCTCATCCAAGATTTTCTTCTTGAGATCCTTGTTTTTAGGAACCACCAATCTGTCTTCAAACTACAATACACCCTTCCCATCTTGGCGGAAACACTTATACTTTTATGTCCTCTGATGGAGGTTCTCCTTAATAATTTGCACTCCCTTGTCACTGAGTTGGGCCATGATTATCTGGTCTTGTAAAGTTGGCTCAATGGAAAGGTGAGACAAAGCACCAGAAGGAATCACTTCGATCTTCATCTTGCTCAACTCATCACACAGGGTATTGATGCGAGAATCCATCATAACACAGTTGCATTGTGACTTCCGACTTAAGGCATCAGCTACCACATTGGCTTTTCCTAGGTGGTACTGTACCTCTAGGTCGTAGTCCTTGATCAGATCTGGCCATCTTCTCTGCCTCATGTTGAGATCAGCCTGAGTAAAGATGTACTTGAGGCTCTTATGATATGTGTAGATGTTGTAGTGGGTTCCCATTAAATAGTGTCTCCACATCTTCAATGCATGAACCACGGCTGCTAACTCCAAGTCATGAGTGGGATAATTTTGCTCGTGAGGCCTGAGTGCCCTAGATGCATAGGCAATGACCCGGTTGTCTTGCATCAAAACACAACCCAGTCCAGTGTCAGAGGCATCACAGTACACATCAAATGGCTTGCTGTTGTCGGGTTGCGCTAACACTGGTGCTGTGGTCAGATGCTGCCTCAAGGTGTGGAAGGCATCTTCGCACTTCTGACCCAAATCAAACTTGGCTCCCTTCTTCAACAATTCAGTCATGGGCTTTACAATTCGAGAGAAGTCTGGAATGAATCTTCGATAATAACCGGCCAATCCCAGAAAACTTCGAATCTAACGGACAGTTGGTGGCGGCTTCCAGTTCATCACCTCTTGCACTTTTTCTGGATCAACAGCTATACCAGCCTGAGAAATAGTGTGACCTAAGAATTTGATTTATTTTAGCCAAAAATCACATTTAGAAAGTTTGGCATAAAGATGGTGCTCTCGCAGACGTTGGAGCACTACATGCAAATGACCGGCATGCTCTTCTTCATTCTTTGAGTACAGCAAGATATCGTCGATGAAAACCACCACAAACTTGTCCAATTCAGGCATAAAGACAGAATTTATCAGATACATGAAGTATGCTGGCGCATTAGTCAGCCCAAACGACATCACCAAATACTCATATATCCCATATCTGGTTGAGAAGGCAGTCTTCGGAATATCACTTGCTCGTATTTTGATCTGATGATAGCTGGAGCGAAGGTCTATTTTGGAAAACACTTTGGCTCCGACCAATTGATCGAAAAGAACATCAATACGAGGCAAAGGATACTTGTTCTTGATAGTCACCGCATTGAGTGGGCGGTAATCTATACATAGCCTCAAGCTTTCATCTTTCTTTTTCACAAACAAGGCTGGACATCCCCAAGGCGAAGTACTTGGGCAAATGAAACCCTTGTTTAACAATTCTTGCAATTGTTTCTTCAATTCTGCCAATTCAGCAGGTGGCATCCGGTAAGGCCTCTTGGAAATAGGTGTTCTTCCCGATTGCAACTCGATGGCGAATTCAATATCCCGGTCTGGTGGCATTCCTGGCAATTCATCAGGAAAAACATCTGCATACTCACAGACCACTGGAATCTTCTTCAAGGGTAAGTCTATCATAGCAAAAGCACATGATCGAGTAGTTTCTTGCCTGGGCAGAAATAAGGTGAAATTTCCACAGATTGGGGATTGGATTTCAATGATGCGGTTGGCTACATCTAGCACCACTTGATGCTGGGTCATCCAATTGGCTCCCAAAATAATATCCACATTTTTCCAATCCTAGAATAAGGAGGGTGGTTTTGACAATGTTGCTCCCCAGCCGAATAGGCACGCTTTGATTTAATTGGTTTGTTGCAACCTTGCCTCCTGTCGTTGAGATCATAAAAGACCCTCGGGTATGACAGAAGGGCAATTGACATTTAGCACTGAACTTCTGGCTAATGAAGCTATGAGATGCACCAGAATCAAACAGAATTAAGGCAGGTTGATTAAAAACTGAAAAGATACGAGTCATCACAGGGCTCCTTCAAGTAACTCCTCAGATTAGTGAAATTGAGCTTCCCGTGCCTGACTTGTACCTTCTGCTTTCTTCCTCTGTCTTGATTTGGTGCTGGCATCTGCCTCTGCTGATTCCTTGGGCAATTCTTGGCATAAGAGCCCACATTGCCACAAGTGAAGCACTTGCTCCCATTTCCCTGGCGGAACTGCTGCTGCGGCTGGGGTTGATTGTTCCTTGGAGTGGGAGCTGGAAAGCGGTTGGGTGCTTGCTGCTGCTGAGGTGGCCTGATCACCCATTTTCCTGCCTGCTGCTGAAATCCTCTGCTCTGATTTTTGGAAACAATCCTGAACCTCTAGGGTGGAGCGGAGGGTCCTGACATTGGTGTCTTCCTCTTCTTCTCTGCCCGGTGAGCTTCAATGTAGTCTTCCTGTGATATGGCTAGGTTGACCAACTCATTGAAGCTATCAACCCGAACAGTGTTGAGATGCTCACGCAGCTTGGTGTTGAGACCTCTGTGGAAACGGTCTCTCTTCTTTTCATCAGAGTCAGCATGATAACTCGCGTACTAGCACAGGTCATTGAAGGCCTGGGCATACTGCAACACAGTGCGGGTCCCTTGAGTTAGTGCCAGGAACTTGTTTAGCTTGCGGTCCAGAATCCCTGCTGGAATGTGATGTCCCCTGAAGGTAGTCTTGAACTCCTCCCATGTCACTTCATGACCAGTAGGTAACATGGCGTGGAAATGGTCCCACCACGTCCGAGCAGGTCCACGAAGCTGCTGCGTGGCGAAGCGAGCCTTGGTGTCATCAGGGCAGTCTCCCATGAGGAGGGGAAACTTGGACTCCATGACGCATAGCCACACGTCGGCATCAATGGATCCTCTGCCTTGGTGAACAAGGGCGGCTGCATGCTTAGGAACTCCTGATAGGTCACTGCGGGCGGAGGTCGCTACGGCTGGCCTCCACCATACTGCTGAGGGTGGGGCTGGCGCTGCAAAAGCTGTCGCAGAATTTCATTCTGCTGAGCCATCAGCTCCTGCACCGTGGGAGCTAGAGGAGGTGGCGGGGGAACTTGCTCGTTCTACCCACGACGCTACCTAGCTGCCATCTGAAAATAGAGATTTCCGCCATTGTTATCCCAATTCACAATTCCGAACAATATGATTTATATCATACAGAAAGAAAATGCCATAACATAACATCAACTCGAACGAGGATAACATGATTACAATCACTTCACTGCTCGCAAAAGTTCTCCTAGGTTACATCAATTTAGGGGAAAGTACCCGTAAGCCTAGTCCAAAATCTGATGCCAACTAAGCTCGTGTGGGTTTCTATCCACCTAATGCGTCAAATTAACCCATCAACCCTGAGCAGTGGAAGCGACACTGGATACGGGCGAAGGGGGCATCTTGGAGTGAGTCGCATTGGTACCAGGGGCTGGTCCTAACTCCTCGGGAGCCTCCTCTCCCTCGCTTCCGGCCTCGTTTGCCTCCATCTCCGGGTGGTGCATGTCCAGGTGGTCATTAGCTTCCTCAAGCTCCTCCTGCACATCGTGGAGCTGGTTTTCTAGGACATCAATGGTGTTATCCCGGATCTCCACCTGCTGCTCTAGGGTAGCGATGCGCTGGCTCAGCTGTTCCACCTGTAGGTCCTTCACCAATTCTGAGGACAGGTCGACCACGAAGTGCTCTCGGCTGTCAAGGGTGAGCTTGGTGGTCTGAGTGAGGTTAGCAAGGTATGCCATAGCGTCGCTCTGCAGGGCCTATAGGCGATACAATGAGCTCATACACTAAACAGTGATCCTCCCAACTAAGTCGGGATACATAGCCCACACGTCCTTCACATGGCTCACACGGTTGCACCACATGGGGTCGTCCCTCTTCTCAGCGGGGAAGAGTCCTAGTGGGTGCATCACCATCTCCAGGGGATGGTAGCCGCAGAAAGTCATCAGGGTCTTCATAGCTGCCGCCTCGGTGGTGTCATCTGTCCTAAATCCAATAGTCTCGGAGTCAAGGGTACGCCAACCCGGCTGAAAGGGGGTGTGCCTCGAGAGTCAGCCAGACTCAGCAACGTGGCACCCGATGCTCCTTATACAGCTGCACTATGTACAAAGGGGGCGTAGGGTAACTGGCAGAGTTGAGCACCTCCCATAAAATGGAAGGGAAACCCTCGTGAGAAAGGAAATCAGAACTGAAATGAGTGTCTCCTCCATTGGCGGGGGTGGGTGAAGTCATCTATGGAAGAGGATCAGATGTAAAGGTTATGGTAGAAGAAAGAAAAATGAGAGAGCTTGGGTTGTTAAAAGGAAGTGGGTTAGATCAAAATTTTACTCCTTTAATTTCTAATCCTTTCGTGTTTTATAATGCATGCATGCTAGAAAGAACATCTCCTCACCGAATCAGAAGGGTACTTTTTAGGGCATCCTTGAAATCTTAAGACTAGCCCATAGGGCCTACTTAATTAGCCACCTGTTTTCCCCACTATTCCTAAGGCCTTTCGTCCTAGGTCTAGCATTCTAGTCCAGACGATTCCAACACTGGTTTCTAAGCAAGTTTTATTTTTGAAAAGTTGGTATTCATGATTTATCGCTTTCTCTGTGGTGGTATTTGCTCTGATACCAGCTGTGGCAGAACCACCTGAATTATCCCAGCTTAAGTGCCCAAGTCATGCCTTAGAGGCAGCGACACACTTAAATCGGAATAACCCGTCAGTCCCTCGGATCTAGTCCGATGAAGCCACTTCCTGGGATTAAATACCACTAACTCACTCGATGGTGAGTGACAGAGAAAATACAATAAAGCAGGAAACCTCAAATTAAAGTACTGGAGTTATTACATCAATCGGAGTTCTTCAATTAAACTGAAACAAGTTCATAATTTAAATTGCAACGGATAGTCGATCACATCGAATGATGAGGAATAGGGCAAGACCTAGCCCACTACTCCTCCTGCTCCTCTCCTACTGGAGAAGCATCCCACTCAATCGACCAACCCGGTGGCAGGGTGGAAGGCCAAGTCACACCGTCAACCATGTCATAAAGCGTACCTGCAAAAATGGTGCCACAAGCAAGGCTGAGTATACTAATACTCAGCTAGACTTACACGGTGTGTGGAATCTACTCCTCTACCTCTAGACCATGCAGTTGTTTGGCTAAGGGGTTTGGTTTGCCAAAAGCACTAGCTGAGTCTAAAAATAAATTTTAGCTTTTCCAATTCTAGTATCATTAACTTTAGCTAAGTTTGCTTCTTCTAAAGCATACATGGTAGCAATCATTTAGTACAATCAACATATTATCTCAAATCAACCTCATTTCACTTTTTACTCAATGCAGTACAAGGGGTCAAGCTGTCTCATTAGCTGCGAGAACCAAATGATTCGAATCGAGTTTTTAAACCTTGCAAGGTAAACCTAAACACACGACATGTAGGGGCACTCCGTCCCCACACATATCAACCATCCCCATTGATTCCCCGTTCGCGGCGAGGACTCACTGCCTTGGCATACAATGCGCCACTGACCTCGGCTGCCGCCGTGCAGTGACCGCACTTGTACCCACCATAGCTAGCATGGGAGACCCAGTCTCAGGACGAGTGAGGGGTAAAGACCGCGCCCAGCTTCACTCAGGTACTAGGTTTACCGGTTACCATATTTCCCGACATGTGTTTAGTACTTTCAAATGCTTGACTCAGGTATCAATACATTAATCATTAATTCCATTTTCGTCTCATGGACAAGGCATCCACCCTGGATCCAAGTCCATAGACCATCATAGATCCTGTTATCAAGATGAATACAATCAATTCCTGACCTCGCGTGAGTGCTAGAAAAATCACTCGACTTCTACCGAGATCCTAATTAGCAAAGCAGCTACTCGACCTAGCATACTAGTATCCATCTCAACAGGAATCCTGAGTTTATGCAACTAAGGGTTTCAAACAACTCCTACACTTAAGTGCACAATACAAGCCTACAAACATTAAGTGTAGTAAAGTAGCATATATAAACTGGTTATGCATAAAACCGGGGCTTGCCTTCAAATGCTGGGGCTGCAGGAAGATCCTCTGTGGTAGGCTCGAGAGCTAGCTCCTGGTCTTCCTCGTGGATAGCTCCTTGCTCAAGAATGAGCTTGTACTCTCCTTCAGCGAGGTTGCAATCTAATGAATGCAATGAGTAAGATATATGTATGCCATGACATGCAATATGCCGTAATAGAGATGATTAAATTGATAAGTAAAGTTAAATCTTACTACTAGAGTTCTAGTGGTATACTTAGCCTATTTGGGGTTGAGCTTGGTTAAGTTAGATGGTCAGATTACTTTAGTGTCCACCTAATTTCCTTTTAGTGTCTTAGTGAAGGATTATCATGATCCTTGCTGAATTCATTGGGGTCAGATTCATTATTCTTTCTCAATTTCTCTCTTCTTCTCCTTTTCTTTTATGCTTTTAAGGTGGGCTTGAACTACAACCTACCTTTATAAATTTCCACAATTTCCATAAAAATTACAATAGTTTCTCACTGGTGTATAACTTTCTGTCTCAAAAATTGGGGCTTAAAAAGTTAAGGGTTCTCTCTGTACAAAATTATCAAGTTGTAGGGCAGAGGGGGTGCTTTGAACTACAACTCTCTTCTAACAGTGGATTATTCCTTAAAACTTATTTTTGCTGGCATCTTGTAATAACATGTCTATGCACCAAATTTTAGTCACTAATACTTATTAGTCATTTTACTGTGATTTTCTAAAGTTCTTGGCAAAAGGGGTGCTTTCTACTACCACTATACTTGAAAAATGTCAAACAACAGATCTCTAATTTTTCCCATCTTCTTCTTCGTGCAAGAGCAATCATTCTAGAATTTGGCAACTTTTTGCTTAAGGAAACAGGGGGTAGAAATTCTTGGATGATATGGCATTTTTCATGAGGTAGGGGGTAATGGGTGTTACCTTAGAATTTTAAATAGGTTTCATATTTTTCTCTGGTGGTCTACTTTATCAATAGTTGGGTAAAAATTTATTTGCCTACTGTTGCACAATTTTGGCTTTCTTATGATTTATTTAGAACATGGGCCAATTCCATATTTCAATTGTTTAACTCACTTATTGTGAGGGGTTGGGGTGTCTACTATTTTTGTAGTGGTTTTCTAGCAGTTAGGAGTCTACTGAATTTTCTTTATCCTTTTTACAGTGGTCCTTGTATTTTTAATCATGGTTTTCCTTGATTTCTCAGTGCCTAATAAATATTTAGCCTTGGATTTGCTCGGGACTAGGTTTCTCTATATTTTTCCTAGGTTCCTCATCACTTAAGTATACTAGGAAAAATATGTTCCTTCTCTATTTATTATTTTCCACTGGATTTCTTAATTTTCTAAGTTTTGGGCAGATATAGTTTTTGATAGCAAAACTTGAGTTAAACATGTATACTGGGGTGCTTGGTATTTGTAAACAGTGCATATGTTGGGTATGTATCTCCACAAATTTTCCTAAGCCTAGCACAGAAGCATTTCTATTTTTCTTTATATTAATAAGGTTTGGGCAGTTTCCTTATTTAATTCAAAACTCTAAAAATTAATACAGAAAACATAGGGTTTACTATTTTTGCCTGACAGCTCATAATATTTTGAATCTAGCAAAATTGGTTTGACTAAATCTGGATACATATTTCTCAAGTTATGAATTTCCTAACTTCTCTATTTATTTAAAAAGAATAATCAGAAATGGTTAAATGGAAACTGACTTTGTATCGCGGTCCCTGGCAACTGTTTTCAAATTTCCTTACAGACTAGTCTTCGAGTCACTATTCACATGTGCCACTGACAATTCAGAAAACGCCTTGGGGTTTTACTAAACCTAACCCGAGGTCCTTCCCCCAATTAAACAATTCCCGCGGCAGAGGAAAGGGCGGAGGGGCTTACCGGCAGTGAGATTGCTCCGGTGAGGTGGTCGAGGGCGTAGGGGAGGTTGTGACGGTCATGCCGATGTGCAGATCGTCACCGGGGATGGTCGGAGTAGGCTGGTCCACGTGAGCAGGCGGGGGAGCTCATCGGCAGCGAGGGCTCCGGCCTATCCAAGGCAGTAGAGTTCAATTGAACTGGTCAGCGAGGTTCACTAGGTGTCAGGGAAGGCATGGGCGTGAGGAATTGAAGAATGGCTCACCTGATAGCTCGGTCTACGTGCGGTGGCGGGCGGCCAAAGTCCGGCGATGGTGATCTTGCTGTCCCGGTGAGGCAGGGCCTCAATACTTGCTTAGAGAAGCTTCACGGCTTCTCGGGGAAGCTGTATAGAGGCTTGGGTGAGGCTAGGGGTCTCTGGAAATGGCTGGTCACGGTGGCCGGCGCTCGGGTGGCTCGGGCGGGCGGCGCAGAGCTCGTCGGAGCTAAGGACAGGGTCTGGTCAGTAGGGTATGCGAGGAGTGAGGTGAGGCACGTCCGGGGGTGGTCTTTAAGGGCACGGGCGAGCACGGCCGAGGGGTGGCTCTGACACACGCTCAGGGTGTGCACGGGCGAGCGCCAGTGCGCGCTCTGGTGCCTAGGCACGACGTCGAGCACGAGGCTGCGCAGAGAGTGGTCAAGTTCAAGCGCGGATTGGCTCCAAATCTTCGCGATTATGGCCATGATCCCATTGAGAGATCTCTTCACCTGACATTCCTTTGTTGTTTATGTGTGGTGGCTTATGGGTTTTGTTGACTGGAGCCAAAGATATCGAGTGATGAAATCTAGTTTGTCTCACTACTGAAACCCGAGATGAAATCCCAGATTTGACGTGTCTATGGCATGAATCTCAATGCCATCTTCACACACATTGCAGAGGGTTTAATTTAGCACAATTTTGTTAATGGGGGCTTAAGGATTTGAGCTAGGGATCAAGGTGAACATGCTCAAGTTCTATGTGAGGGCTGAAATTCAGAATTCTGAATTTTTAGATTTCCCTAGAGAGCTTCACTTGGATGGCCATTTTGGGGATTTTAATTAATTATTTTGGCCAAACTTTTCTAATAGATATTGTAGCTTAATTAGTGTATTTCAACTTTAATAATTGGCCTAAGCCATGATTCCATGTTTTTCATGGTCCTTTTACCAATTTCTTCCTTTTTACTTAAAGGGCCTATTTAAGGTTATTCTAGGGTTTAGACATTTTCCCCATTTTGAGTGCATGATATGATTAAGGCATGATTCTTAAGACAAAGTCTTTGTTGAATTTGTGTGTTCCCAAGTTTTTGGTGTCTTTTGCTCAATTTGATTAATATGAGATAATGGTTCTTGAGTTAGCACTGAGAAGAACTCTAGATAACACTAGGGTGTTACAGTAGCTGCCTCAAAGATGTTGATTGTCCCTCTATCAAGAATTGCACTATAAGGGTATACCATGTCGATGACATCGAAAGTGACTTCCTTTGTGCGTGCATTTGTGGTCGCACCGAAGGATAGTGGTATGGTTATCTTGCTAAGGGGAGCATAGCCTTGCCTCCGAATCTGAACAAGGAGATTGCCAACTAGCTGTAGTAGGTTGGGGTTGATGCCCATCCTGTCGAAAGGATGCAAAATATTATGTCTGCCTGGCTGCCGTTGTCTATGAGGGCCTTGTGTATCTTCCATCCTGCTATGTTACAGTTGATGACCATTGTGTCTATGTGCAGGGTGTTACAGAGGTTGACGTTGCTTGCATCAAACGCCAGAGAGACGTGCGTCCACTTTGTTTGATGATGAGCCAATTTTAGACTTCGGTAGTATTTTTTTGTTGCTTTTGTTGTTAAAGTCTGTGTTGGAGCCTCCACTGATTACGTTGATTATACCATGAACCTGAGGCTGAGGGTAGGCATCTTCTTCCTTGGGTGGTGGGGGTAGTTGTCTTTGGGGAGGGATTAGCTAGGTAGGTGATGGGAGTTGCATTCTTTCTTGGTGGATTGCTAGGGGATTGATAATTTTGTTGGTACTGTTGGTAGGGCTGGTACATTTCTAGATAGTGATGTTGGAAAGGTATGGGTTGTTGTCTTTGCTATTTGCTTAAGATGCGCCCTCGCTGACGTTTTGGCTTCCATTCTTTCTTTGGCTTCCTTGGTGGTGCGACAATCTTTTGTGGAGTGGTCGGCATCTTCGACGTGAAAACGTAGTATGGCTTGCACTCGCGCATGGGACCGTGGACGTGCCCCTACCTCTAGGACCTCTACCGCCTTTTGTTGGTTGTTGGTTCTGATTATAGGCATGAGGGAGTCCTCGAACTGCTGCTACTAGTTAATGTTGTGGATTTGCTCCTAGTGATTTGGGGCAGAGGACACTGACTTTAGGGCCATGATTTGGATCTTGTTGCATGTGAGGTATCACTTAGCTTGTGCTGTACCTCAACCTTTCTATAGTGCAGGTCTTCTAACCTTGCATATTTCTCGAAGATTTGATACAACTCCTGGAGGGACGTTTGAGGGTCACGAGTGCAATGACTATATAGGTGTCTAGCGTGGAGGCCGCAAATGGCGTAGTGAATGGTGATTTTGCCTTCGATTGATGGTAGCTACGATTTGAGTGACAAGAATTTGTTGTAATGTTCGCGAAGGCTTTCCTTTTCTAGCTAGCGACACAATGATAACTTTGCGAGGGCATCTGTTTGCGGCCTATACCCTTGAAAGTTGAGCAGGAATTTTTCTTGAAGGGCTGCCAATGAATCGATTGATAGTGAGGGTAGTCTGGTGTACCGTGTTAAAGCAGAGCCCTAGAGGGCAATTATGAGCGATTTTGCCATTGCATTGTCATCACCTCCTAAGGAGGCCATTGCCACCTGGTAGCCCATGATAAACTGTGAGGGGTCGACTTTTCTGTTGTATTTTAGCTAGTTGCCTACTCTGTAGTTGCATGGCTAGGGTATCTCCTGCAACTTGGTTGAGAGGGGGCACTTTTCGTCATTGAAGTTGAAGGCTTGGAAGGTGTCTTTGCTTTCTGGTCTGCCTGACTTTGCCAAAGTTGCCATGTCTTGCTCTGCTGTGCGAGGGGTGAGGTGATGCCTACTAGGCTTGTAACTTTGAAATTTCTTGTTCAAGGGCAAAAAGGCGCTCTTTCTCTTGTTGGATAAGGTTGTGAATCTTTGTTTGGATTTCGCTGCACTGTCTCTTGGCTGCAAGGGCGTCCACTGTTTCTAGAGGTTGTTGCTGCGCATGCGAAGACTTGTGAGTAGCAGTTGCTCCTCAGTGTTGATGTCGAGGTCTATGTCGTCTTGTAGGTCTTCATCATCGTATATGATTGACGTCCCTAGCAGATGAGGTTGGTGGCTGGCGGATGCTTCGTAGCCCAAGGAACCGACGACATGTATCTTGTTAGATCTAGCCATATTATGGCTTGGTAGGCTTGGCTTTTTGATTGGGTGATGGGTCGCTTTGGTAGTCTAAGCTGGATGTATGGACTTCTAGCTTGGGGGATGGTATCCACTTTTGTTTTGTGACATGGCCTTCACCTTCTGGCTCGGTGGTGGTTTTGGGATCATTGGATGGTGGTGGGATTTCGTCGGCAAAGGCCACCTTGCCCTTTTTATCGGTGAGGGCCACCCTCATTGCGTCATCTTCATCTATGGAGCTGGCTCGGGTGTTCTTCTTGGGAGGCATCTTGTGGTTGGCCTTCGTTGCACAAACGGTGGACACCAAATGTTGGGTACCAACATGTGGACCCAAACACTCAAAGGTAGAAAGGAGGGCACAATGCACAACAAAATGTTAGGTAGGGAATTGTAGCATCTCGTTATGTGTGTCTTGTCCAGCTACAAGACGGGGGTATTTATAGGGGAACCCAGGGGTAGATGGCCCAAAGTACGTTCATACCCCCGGTTACCGACTACATCCCCATAATATTCCTTATAACCAAGTAATTACAACACTGTAGCTCCCTTGTGGAAGCATGCACTCGTAATTACACCCACAAGTACCACTGGTAGGTGGGCCCTCTAGGGAGTCCCCGCAATGGGCCCATGGTCCGGACGGGTCACCTTCCCTGCAACCTTCGTCATTTTTGGAGCCTTTGCACCTCGGTGCCCATCGCTCGCTCTGAGAGAATAGCTGGTGTCGAGTGCCCTCGAGTCATGGCGGGCGAAATCTTTGGTCTTGATACTTGTTCCACACTCGGGCCTTCGCCTGGGCGCCTGTTTTTGCCATGGTCAGTCATCACTTGCTTGGTCGAAAGCTCCGTCGAGGTTCCTAGTTGGCGAAGGCTCCGGTTATCTGTGATCCTCTACTCAAGTGTGGTTAGTTGAGATGAGGGGCAAGCCTTCGCTATGTTGATCGAGGTCTGATTCGAACTCCGCCCCCAACACTAAGCACTCGGTCGAGTAACTCCGTAGAGAGTTGCGGGCCTTCTCCACATGCAAGTGGTGCTCCACTTCCGACCTCCCCTCAGACGCTCCTCCTCGTCTTCACTATCAAGCTTTCGGTCGAAACGCTGCAGGCCACGTTCCCTCCAGTACATGGTGGCGACCACACAACAAACTCAATTAGTGTGGTCTCGCAAGACTCTTGCCCCACTCGGTACAATATTACAATGACTCGCGCAAGAGTCGAGGGATTTGTGGGTTGTCTAAACTCAATAAACAAACTAGGAATAAACCTAGAGCAAGCGCTAAAGAGGTCTAACTAACCTAAGCACTTTGCAAAGCACCTACGCTAATCACCGAGTGATTCAATTAAGCACTTGAGTGTTTGGAGCTTTGGATATGTGTCTCACTTGAGTTGGTATGCTCTTGAGCTCTCCACACTTTGAAATGGCTATCCAAGCGGGTATATATAGAGCCCACCCCTAAATAGAATCGTTGGAGGACTACAACATTTCTACATTGCACCGGACCGTCTGTCCGGAGCCTCCACGTTAGCTAGTCGTTGGCGCTCTGCATTCTAATAGAGGTCTAGTGCACACGGACCTGGTCTGGTGCCTAGAGAGCCATTGAAAACTAGTCGTTGTCGAAGGTTGAAACCAGTCCGGTGCACGGCCACACGATTCGGTGTGCTAGCTCACTGAAAACCCGAGAAGGGTTTTTGGCAAACCAGTCTGGTGCCTTGGTTTGGTGCACACCCGCACATTTCGTTGCACCCAGTTTCAGCCCATCTTTGAGTTCTTCAATCTTCTTTGCTTTGAGCTTGGTTCTTCACTTGTGCCTTGGACTTCGATTGATACTTGAATGTCTTCCATGAGTCTTTAAGTGTATTCTTTGAGGTGTTGCATCCTTAGAGCCTCAGTCCAATCCACTTTGCATCCTGTAAACTATAAAACACAAGCACTTGCAAATACATTAGTCCACACGTTATGTTGAGCATCACACACCAAAATCACTTAGTCAAATGGTCGGGGTCCGTTTTCCTTATAGGGTGGCACCCGACGATTAAGCTAAAGCGCTCCTCACATCTTTCCTTTCTTTTTCAGTATTCTTCTTCTCTTTTTCAATCTCCATATCATGGGATTTCCTCTTCTTCCCTTTCAAAGAGGGAGAGGTCCTTATGTCTAAATGAGATGACTCTTCGTCATTACTCGTAGCCACCTTCGGCTTTTTGGTTGCCCTCAATTTATGTCTTTGTTGGGGCGAAGGCGAACACGCCTGTAACACCCAGGTGTTACCTAGGGTTTCTCCTCAGTACCCACATTGTGGCCTATTATCACATGTGCTTTAGTTGGAGCAAAAGGCACCAATCTTGAGGAGCAAAAACTTAATCAAGTCTTTTCACCTTAAGAATCATACCCTGATCATATGAAGCTTAAGGAAGAAGGGAAATGCCAAAACCCTAAAAACCATTTTTATAGGGCAATGGAACATTGATAAGAAACTAAATAAAAGACCAAGAAAATCACATTGTCATGACTTGGGCCAATTATAAAAGTGGTAATACACTAAATAAGATACAAAAAAATAGTAAGAGAGTTTGCCCAAAAGAATTTTTCAAAATCCCCAAACAAGCCATTCAAGTGGCGGCCTTCTATAGAAATCGGAATTTCATATTTCTGAAATACAGCCCCCTCCCCAAACTCGAGCGCGTTCACCATGATCCCTAACTCAAAACCACTTGGCCCAATTGACAAAATAGCGCCAACTTACCATTTGAACATCCTAGAGAAACTTGGAGTCAAATCAAATCCATTTGACACGAAATGGGGCGCCTTTACTCTCGGATTTGGGCTGTCAGACAGACCAATCTTTGGGACATAACTACTCACTGCATAGCCCAAGAAACGCCTCGGTCTCCACACACAAACGACAAAGGTTAGTTGGAGGAAGAGATCTTACAATAGGATCTTGCCCAAATTCACGAAGATTTGGAGCCAGTAGACGCTTGAAATCGAGTACACTGAGATATCCCACATGCTCGACACTGTGCCCATGGGGCTGAGCGTGCTCTGGTGCTCCTTCGCACACGCCCCGAGCACTTGTTAGACCAACCCCTCAGTTGTGCCCGCCCGCGCTATAAAGCCATCCTGGGTGCGCGACACTTCACTCTGCACCTCCCCTCACTGTCCCAACCAAGTTCTTAGCTCCGGCGAGCGCTGTGCCGCCCGCCCGAGCCACCCGAACGCCGGCCACCGTGACCAAATTGTCCCAACCACCCCTCGTCCAAGCCAACTACTCGGTTAACTTCACCAGAGACCTGTGAAGCTTCTCAAGCCCTCAAACCGAGCGCAAATCCACCGGAGACGCCAGATCACCCTCGTTGTACTTCCTCCGCCCACCGGAGCATGTGGACCAGGTAAGCCACTCCACCATTTTCAAATTCCTCATGCGCACAGCTTCTGCGTCACCTAGTAAAGCTTCCCAAACCTACCAATTGAACTCTATCGTTGTGTTTAGGCCGGACTCCTCGCCGTCAACGAGTTCTTCCACCCCCGCGCGTGGCTAGAGCGACTTCGACCACCTCTGACCACCATCAGCCCATCGACGTGTTCACCAGGACCTCCCCGACCTCCGTGGGCACTTCGCCGGAGCTAGAGCACCGCCGGTAAGCCCCGCTGCCCTTTCTTTTGCCGCGGTTACTATTCTAGTGAGGTTAGGAGCGCGGGTGGGATAGCTCACAAGCTTAGGGTTTTTCCACAATGTCAGTGACTCAGATGAATAGTAGCCCAGGGACCTGTCTGTAAGGAACGCAAGGAAAATACGCCAGGGACCCAAGCGCAAAGTGGATTTCCTTTTCCTTTTAAAATTCAAATCCTTTTTAATCAACAGCAGACTTAGAAAAAGCATAACTTGAGTATTATTCATCCAAAATTTATCAAACCAATTTTGCTAGGCTCTGCATAATGTAATCTACCAAGTAAAAATAGTAGAACCCATATTTCCTATATTACTTTTTAGAGTTATGATTTAAATAGAAAAATCACTTAAACCTTGGAAATAAGGAAAAGGGTAGAAAAATTTTTAGACTAGGCTTGAGAAAGTTTATGGAGATACTTGACCAGTAGTTACATTGTTTAAAAATGTTAAGTACCCCTGTACCCAAGATTAAACAAATTTTATTCCCTAGGATATGTTTTTATCCAAACTTTGGAAAAATAAAAAAGGGCACTAAAAATAGAAACCAGAGAGCAACATTATTTTTCCTAGCATGATTAGGTGATAAAGTTCATAGGAAAAATTTATGGAACCCTAGTCCAGTATTGATCTAGAATTTATGATTTTATTTAGGTATTGAGTAATTAATAAAGATGATGATTAAAAATAATAAGACA
The DNA here is from genome assembly GCA_029449295.1 of Zea luxurians. Classification (NCBI taxonomy): domain Eukaryota; kingdom Viridiplantae; phylum Streptophyta; class Magnoliopsida; order Poales; family Poaceae; genus Zea; species Zea luxurians. Next base: position 188,282,813 of record JAOPSE010000003.1, read on the forward strand.
TATGCAATAGTGATAAGAAAAATTTAGTAGACCCTTGACCACTATTGTACCACTGTAAAAATAGTAACCACCCCATGATATCAAAGTAAGTGGGTTAAACAAATAAAACTAGAAAATTGCCAATACTTCAAAAAATTAAAAAGAAAGACTAAAAGTGGGAAACAGTAAGCAACCCTATTTTTTTCTAAGTAATTATGATGTGTACTGTGAGGGAAAAATTTAAAACTAAGGTAGTTGTACAGTGGAATACACCCCACCCCTACCCCATGAGAAAGATTATATATTCTAAGAAATTGTACAACCCATCCCCTATAAGTAAAAATAACCAACTTTAAGAATGATTGCCCTTGCGCAAAGAAGAAACTAGAAAAATTGAGAAATGTGTTGTTTGACATTTTTCAAATAAAGTGGTAGTCGAAAGCACCCACTTAGCCCCCAAACTTTAGAAAATCACCATTAATTAACCATTAGGTATCTTTGGCTAAAATCTAGCTAGGAGCATAATGTTACCCATAAACACCAACAAAAATAAGATATAGGGCAGAAGTCTTTTCTACTCAAGGGTTGTAGTTCAAAGTGCCCTCTCTGCCCTAGATTTTGTTATTTTTATACAGAGAAAATCGCTCCCATTTTAGGCCTCAATTTTTGAGACAGACTTGTGTAAGCCAATAGGAAGCCACCGTAATTTTTATAGGATTTTCGGAAATTTCAAGAACAGAGGCGTAGTTCAACCTACCCTATAAAAGACATTAAAAGTTAAAAAGGGGAAGAAATCCTTGAAACCAAGTATGCACAGGACATGTACAAATGGATATAATTATGTTGCATTCATACTCATACATTTGCATTCATTAGATTGCAATCTCGCAGACGGAGAGTACGTCTTAATCCAAGAGCAAGAGGCACAGCAAGAGGAAGCTCAAGAACCCGCTCCCAAACTCATCGCCGAAGAATCTCCTGTTGCATCCGCAATTGAAGGTAAGCCCCGGTTTTATGCATAACCGTTTATATATGCTATTTTACTACACTTAATGTTTGTAGGTTTGTAATATGCACTTTAGTGTAGGAGTGGTTGAAACCCTAGTTACATGAACTCAGGATTCCTTTTTGAGATGGATACTAGTATGCTAGGTCGAGTAGCTGCTTTGCTAATTAAGGATCTCGGTAGAAGTCGAGTGATCTTTCTAGCACTCGTGCGAGGTCAGGAATTGATTGTATTCATCTTGATAATGGGACCTATGATGGTCTATGGACTTGGATCTAGGGTGGATGCCTTGTTTATGAGACATGAATGGAATTAAGGATTAATGTGCGGATACCTGAGTCAAGCGTTTGAAAGTACTAAACACATGTCAAGAAATATGGTAACCGGTAAGCCTAGTACCTGTGTGAAGCCGGGCACGAACTTTCAGCTCACTTGTCCTAAGACGTGGTCTCCCATGCTAGCTATGGTGGGTGCAAGTGCAGCCACTGCACGACGGCAGCCGGGGTCAATGGGGCATTGCATGCCAAGGCGGTGAGCCCTAGCCGTGAATGGGGGATCGATGGGGACGGTTGATATGTGTGGAGACGGAGTGCCCCTTCATGTCGTGTGTTTAGGTTTACCTTGCAAGGATAAAACTCGATTCGAATCGCCTGCTTCTCGTAGCTAATGAGACTGTTTGACCCCTTGTACTGCATCGAGTAAAAAGTGAAATGAGGTTTCTTGAGATAACATGTTGATTGCACTAAATGATTATTACAATGTATGCTTAGAGAGGAGCAAACCTAGCTTAATTAATCATGCTAAAACTGGAAAAGCTAAAACTATTTTTAGACTCAGCTAGTGCTTTTGGCAAACCAAACCCCTCAGCCAAACAGCTTCATGGTCTAGAGGTAGAGGAGTAGACTCCTCACACCGGGTAAGTCTAGCTGAGTATTAGTATACTCAGCCTTGCTTGTGGCATTATTTTTACAGGTACACTGTAGGACATGGTTGATGGTGTGACTTGGCCTTCCACCCTGCCATTGGGGGACGGTCGAGTGGGATGCCGCCTCGGCAGAAGAGGACCAGGAGGAGTAGTGAGTGGGCTACGCCTTGCCCTATTCCTCAATACCGGCGTTATCGATTATCCTCTGCACTATTAAGAACTTGTTATCTTTTGTTAAACTCTGATTTATGTAATAACTCAAGTACTTTTAATTTGTGGTTTCATGTTTATTGTATTCTCTCTGAGTCTCACCATTGTGTGAGCTAATGGTACTCGATCCTTGGTAAGTGGCTCTATCGGACGAGATCCGAAGAACTAACGGGTTATTCTGATTTAAGTGTGTTGATGCCTTTAAGGTGCGACTTAGGCACTTAAGCTGGAATAATTCGGGCAGTTCTGCCACAATGCCTCCTCGCTTGAAGATTCCCACATCAACGTACCACAGATCGAAGGCCCCATCGGTCGCCCCGCAAGCTAGGCTCGAGGACGATGCCCATGTGAAGGCTCAAGTGCTCCCTTTGCTCCGACAAGCCAAGGCGAAAACCATCGAAGGCTTCGGGGCCCAGATGACCGAGATTGCGAAGACCCCACGTCTTAGTCTCTCTCAGTGTAAAAAGGGGCCCGTGTACAATCCGACCCATTTTGTAGGGCCCCGCCCGCATGTCGCCATGTGGACAGAGCGGGTTGGGCCACGTCTGTAATAAAGCATGCTGTAATGACACTCTATAACCTCCCGAGAGAGAATATTTCGAGGATAAACTAGGTAACTGAGGGTCTAATTGTCCTTGGTAGGGCCGGACGGTCCCTCAGTTACCTATAAATACCCCCGCACTGTGCCAATGCGGGGGATGGAAAAAACAATGTTGCCCTAACGCTTTGTGTTTAGTAGCATCAAACTGTTCTCCTCTCCCCCTCCATTGGATTTTGCTATCCCCAAAATAGCAAGTTCCAACAATTCGGATTAGCTAGTTCCAACAATTGGCGCCCACTGTCCGTGCTACGACAAAGCATCACCGCGATGGCCCCAAGAGAGCAAGTTCAAAGGTTGTCGCTTCCATCGATGACGCGGTGAAGGCAGCGCTCCTGGCGAAGAAGAAAGGCAAGGCTCTTGCGTACAACACTTTCAGGAGGCCTTCGAAGATGACGCCGTCAATAGCAAGAGGAAACGCCAGGACCACCACCCTACACCCGACGGCACTATGCGCACCTGCAGTTCTGAGGGGGCACCACGAGCACTCCCACCAGGCTTCGCTCCTCCAGAAGGCAAAGACACCATAGAAGACGGCGAGATCATAGGCATCTCGGCCGAAGACCAGTTAAAGCTGCGAGCCCTGTGCATCAAGAACAACCACCTTCAAAAGCAAAAAGAAATACTCGAAGCCAAACGCCAACGCGTCACCATGCAAGCCAAAGTGCGACAGATGATACTGGATGAGGAACAAAAAGCTCGGGAACTAGAGCAAGAAATTGCAGATATACAAAGCGAAGGCCCTTACAACCTGCAGTGTGGCCCCTTCACGGCACCGGTTGCCTTCTAACAAAACATACAAGGCAAAGGTCCATACCACCCATAGTGTGGCCCCCTCACCCCTTCAGCCGCCTTCCAGGGAATCAATTACCTCGACAAGCGAAGTCCGCTCGCTCCATAGCTCCAAGCATCACCTTGGCCCGCCAACTTCAGAGCCGGCACTTACCCCAAGTACAACGATAGCACTAATCCGGTCCAGTACATCATGAGTTACCAAGTCGTCGTTGCATCATCTAGAGGGGACGACGCCACCATGGCCAAATCCTTCATCATCGTGCTCGAAGGCCCAACCCTAACCTGGTATACTAGGCTACCGCCACTTTCAATCGAGTCATGGAAGGGACTTCGCGATAAGTTCCTATTGAATTTCCAAGGATATAGACCAGACACAGATGCATTGGCCGAGATATCACTCTGCAAGCAGGAGGAGAAGGAGACTCTTCGAGAATATTATAAGAAGTTCCTCACGCTCAAGTCGCAGTTGTCATCTGTTAATGACCATATAGCAATCCATTATGCAATCAGTGGTCTTCGCGTCGGTGTCTTGTACAGCCACTACATCAGAGACCCGCCCAAAAACTTGCAAGAGCTCTACCAATTGTTCGAAAAATATGCCAGGTCCGTGGAACTGCACCAGTGCAAGATAGAACCTCAGAGGAAACCCAAGGACACCCCGCAGTCTAGCAGAATATGGGTCAGGCCGGTGTAGTCCGACTCCGGCAGGGAAAATCGCAACCAGCAACAGGTGCACACCATCACCAACCAACACCCCACCGGAGACACAGTTCGCTGTCAGGAGTACCCCTCTCAACAAAACCATGGCAACAACATGAGAGGAAGAGGCAGAGGCTGGCCCCAGCAGCCACGAAGATTTTACTGCCTGTTTCATGGTGAAGACTGCACACACCCCACCAGGGACTGCCCAGAGACCAAGCCACCAAGGATAGAATGGCTAGACCCCAGCCAGCCAACAACCAATGAGTCGTCGCGCACACCTATCACCCCCAGCAATACCACCAGCAACCATACCACAATGAGCAAATCCATCACCAACCCAACCACGCGTACCATCATTGTCAAGAGGTCCAAGTCCTCCCCCCACCACCACCACCACATCATCCAAACCCTCCACATCAAAACCCCCCACCACCAGCACCAAAGCAAGAAGACTTTGCCGAGCAACCTTACTGCGGGGTCATTCACATGATCATTGGGGGATCTGGCGTAGACTTCGACACCAAGCGGTAGAAAAAGGACCACTACCGCAGTGTCAACCATGTCGCTCTCAACGGCCCAGTGGTACAAACAAATGGTCCCACTTCCCGCTCACTTTCGATGCCAGGGACGTTGATTTGCATAGCGCGCCACACGCAGATGCCATGGTAATTAATTGCACGGTAGTAGGCTCGGACTTGCATAAAGTATTGGTCGACAATGGTAGCCAGGCCAACATCATTTTCCTGCACGCCTTCGATCACCTGGGCATCAGCAACAACCTCCTTAAGCCCGCAGACAACCCTTTATACGATTTTGGAGGCAAAGGCACCTTCCCTATTGGCATAATAGAGCTACCATTGTCATTCGGCACGATGCCCAGAGCGTGAAGCGAACAAGTCACCTTCAATATAGTCAACGTGGTCTACCCGTATAACACCATAATGGGGTGCGGATCAATCAACAAGTTTGAGGTAGCCATACACGGGCTTTATCTCTGCATGAAGATCCTAGGCCCATAAGGCGTGATCACAGTCTACGGAGACCAGCAGGCAGCACGGAACATCAAGAGAGATTTCGTTCCAGGGCAGCACAATGTTCACTGCTTAACAACAGAGCGCGAAGACAGCGATAGTCATAGCTCAGCAAAAAGCAAAAAGATCAACACCCAGTTGAGGAGCAATGACGAAACGAAGATAGTGCCCCTCGACCCTGCAACCCCAAAGTAAACAGTCATGATCAGCGAAGACCTGACACCACACGATGAGGAAAGACTTCTTTCTTGTCTCAGCCGCAACAAGGACGTCTTCGCCTGGTCCGCCCTTGACCTAGTGGGGGTCAGCCGTGCAATCATCGAACACAGCTTGGGCATTGATGCCTCGGTGCACCCAAAAAAGCAGCGGCTAAAAAAATGTCTGATGAAAAAACAAAGGCAGCCAAGGTCGAGGTGCACTGCCTATTGGAAGCCAAATTCATCAAGCCAATAGCTTACCCAACATGGCTCGCCAACGTCGTAATTGTCGGTGTTTAGGGTCCGACCGCACACCCGGGGTTACCCCTCAAGGTGTTTTTAGGAGTAGGACGGTGTCGACAACTGTAGCAAAATGGTTCGTGCCAATCGCACGAGGGACAGTGGACAAGTTTTACAGGTTCGGGCCGCTTAGAGATGCGTAACACCCTACGTCCTGATGAGTATGCTTGGTGGATGTGATTACAAGAGAGCTCTCTGGATTTGAGAATACAGAGAGTTGATGTGGGAGGCTAGGTAATGGGTCGATCGTTCTGAAGGGATGCCCCCTAGGCCTTATATACTCGACCGTGGGGCAGTATACATGATGAGATAACAACGAGTAGCTAAAAGATAGTGAACCTCTCGAGATTATCCCCTACGTAACTCTCGCCGACTTATCCTCACGTGGCTTCGCTGCATGAAGGCCCCGACGCGGGAAAGTCGGATCTCTGCTGCGGCCAATGGCTCGGCGCTATGGGCCGTCCGGGTTTGCACCAATCCGGCCCCATGTCGCTTTGCGTTGCTGGTCGTCTTTCCCCAGGCCCACAAAAGAATAACCTTACGATTTATTGGGCCCTTGGGCCTTTCGTGAGGTCCTTTACTCTTTTGGTGGACCCGGGGGATATCTATCCCCCACAGTAATGGTACAGAAGAAGAGCGGAAAATGGCGTATGTGCATTGATTTCACAAGCCTTAACAAAGCATGCCCCAAGGATAACTTCCCCCTACCGCGAATCGACAAGATTGTCGATTGCGCAGCAAGCTGCAAGGTCATGTCCCTATTAGACTGCTTCTCGGGATACCACCAGATTCATATGAAAGAGGAAGACAAGGCTAGTACTAGCTTCATCACCCCCTTCAGCATGTACTGCTTCATACGGATGCCCGAGGGACTTAAGAACGTCGGCTCGACTTTTTCCCACCTCACCAAGAAGGTCCTCAAAAGCCAAGTGGGCCGCAACGTCTTCACTTATGTGGACGACATCGTCGTTGCGAGTAAAAGCATGGAGGATCACCTCTCTAACCTTGCAGAAACATTCGCCAACATGCACGAAGCAAGACTTCGATTGAACCTAGAGAAGTGCATCTTCGGGGTACGTCAAGGAAAGATCCTCGGCTATCTAGTATCACACCGAGAAATCGAAGCCAATCCACATAAAATTCAAGCAATCATGGACATGGCACCGCCGCAATCCACCAAGGGCATCCAACGATTAACAGGCAGACTAGCGGCACTGAACAGATTCATCTCTAGATCCACCGAGCGAAGCCTCCCATTCCTCAAAACATTACGAGACGCGAAAGAATTCGTCTGGGGCCCAGAGCAAGCAGCGGCTTTCGAGTCTCTCAAACAACATCTATCCGACCTAGCGACCTTAACAAGTCTAGACCCAGCACTCTCCCTCCTCCTATACATCACGGCCTCGCACAGCGCAGTCAGCACGGCACTGGTCCAAGAAAAGGAAAAGGACAACAAGGCTCACCAATGCCTAGTGTACTTTGTCTCCGAAGTCCTCACAAGTTCAAAATGCAACATGACTGAACTTGAGAAAATATCATACGCAGTCATCATGGCTTCGCACAAGCTAAGACACTACTTCGAGGCATATAAAGTACGAGTCACTTCTGACAGGGGCCTTGGGGAGCTGCTCAGAAATCCGGAGGCATCCGCCTAAATAGCAAAGTGGGTGGTGGAACTCTTAAGGTACAACATCACTTTTGAGCCTAGAACAGCAATCACATCACAAGTCCTGGCTGATTTCATCGTAGACTAGACAGGACTTATGGGGCCACAACAAGAACATGCAGAAACGGTCTGGACTATCCACTGCGATAGCGCATGGTGTCACGCAGGAGCAGGCGCCGCGGCGATCATTACATCACCCGCTGGAGTCAAATACAAATACGTTGTGCGCCTTAGCTTCGCACTTGAGTCCGACAAATGCACAAACAACATCGCCGAGTACGAAGCGGTCATCCTGGGACTTCGCAAGCTGTGAGCCCTCGGCGTGACCACATGCATCATTAAAACAGACTCCAAGGTCGTCACCGACCAAATCAAAAAGGAGTACTCAGCCAAAGAGCCTGTGCTAATGCAGTGTCTCACCCACATTCGAAGCCTCGAGAAATAATTCAAGGGTTTCACTCTACAACTGAAAGGGAAATAGGGTTAACCTTTTCCCACAATTAATTTTGGTGGTTGAATGACCAACGCAAACACATGGACTAACTAGTTTGCCAAGTATTCATGTATTACAGGTGCATAAAGGTTCAACACAAACCAATAAATATTCAAGTTAGGGATCCAATTCAAAGGAGTAAAAGGAACCAAGTGTGTCGTGGTCTGGCGCACCAGACAGTGTCCGGTGCACTAGGACCGTACAGGGTCCAAGCAGCCACTCTCGAGTTTTCGCAGGCGCGCTCCGCTATAATTCACCGGACTGTCTGGTGTGCCACTGGACTGTCCGGTGAGCCAGCGAGCAACGGCTACCTGCGTGCAACGGTCGACTGCAAAAGTACTGACGAAGTAAATAGTGCAGCGGCAGAAGTCAGAGTTGCGAAGTCAGAGGGCACCGGACTGTCCGGTGTGGCACCGGACTGTCCGGTGCCACAAGGAGACAAAGCTCCAACGGTCGACTTCGCTCTGAACCCTAACGGTTGGGTGACGTGGCGGCACACCGGATAGCCTACAGTGCCTGTCCGATGCGCCCATCGCCAGCAGCCTCCCCAACGGCTACTTTGGTGGTTGAGGGCTATAAATACCCCCAACCACCACAACTCCTAGCATCCAAGATTTCTGAACTTCACATTCAATACAAGAGCTCTAGCATTCACTCCTAGACACAAGTCAAAAGATCAAAGCCTCTCCAAGTCCCAAATTCACCTCAAATACTTAGTGACTTGTGAGAGAGTGATTTTGTGTTCTTTTGAGCTCTTGCCTCTTGGATTGCCTTTCCTCTTTCTCATTCTTATTCTCAAGTGACTTGTAATCAAAGCAAGAGACACCTAAGAGTGTAGTGGTCCTTGTGGGGTCTTAGTGACCCGATTGATTAAGGGAAAGGCTCACTCGGTCTAAGTGACCATTTGAGAGAGGGAAAGGGTTGAAATAGACCCGGTCTTTGTGACCTCCTCAACAAGGACTAGGTTCTTTGGAACCGAACCTCGGTAAAACAAATCACCGTGTTCATTCGCTTGATTTCCATTTGATTTAATTTCCCCTCTCTCCCAAACTTGATTTTAGTATTAACACTAACCCCGGCTTGTAGTGTGTGTTTAAAGTTATAAATTTCAGATTCCGCCTATTCACCCCCCCCCCCTCTAGGAAACTTTCAATTGGTATCAGAGCCTGGTGCTTCATTAGAGTCTAACAACTCGAAGTGATGTCGGGAGATCACGCCAAGAGGGAAATCGTGACCGGCGACAAGCCCGCAAGCTCGGGGAGAACCCTCTCAAGGGAGTCCGGCCACAAGCATAAGGAGGAATCCTCTTCCTCCAACAAGACGCATAGGAAGGGTGACAAGAAGAAGAAGATGAAGAAGGTGGTCTACTACGAGACCGACTCGTCGTCAGCCTCCATGTCATCAAGCTTCGACTCGTCCGTCACTTCTAAGCGCCATGAGCGCAAGAAGTATAGTAAGATGCCCCTACACTATCCTCGTATTTCAAAGCATGCTCCATTACTTTTTGTTCCCTTAGGCAAACCACCATATTTTGATGGTGAAGATTATTGTATGTGGAGTGATAAAATGAGGCATCATCTAACCTCACTCCACGAAAGCATATGGGACATAGTTGAATTTGGAGCGCAGGTACCACAGGTGGGGGACAAGGACTACGACTCGGACGAGGCCGCCCAAATTAGGCACTTTAACTCCCAAGCCAATTATATACTCCTCGCCTCCTTGTGTCAAGAGGAGTATAACAAAGTGCAAGGGTTAAAGAACGCCAAAGAAATTTGGGACGTCCTCAAGACCGCGCACGAAGGGGATAAGGTGACCAAGATCACCAAGCGCGAAACGATCGAGGGGAAGCTCGGTCGATTCGTCCTCAACAAAGGAGAAGAGCTGCAAGCCATGTATAATCGTCTCAAGACGATAGTCAACCAAGTGCACAACCTCTGGAGCACCAAATGGGATGACCATGAAATGGTCAAGGTTATTCTAAGATCCCTCGTTTTTCGTAATCCTACTCAAGTTCAATTAATATGTGGGGACCCTAGATACAAATTAATGTCTCCCGAGGAAGTGATAGGCAAGTTTGTGAGCTTTGAACTTATGATCAAAGACTCCAAACACATCGTCAACTTAGAGCAAGGCTCCACCTCCACACCCGAGGTGCAACCCGTCGCATTCAAAGCGATGGAAGAAGAAAAAAGGGAGTCTACACCAAGTAGGCTTCCAATCGATGCCTCCAAGCTTGAAAACGAGGAGATGGCTCTCATCATCAAGAGCTTCCGCTAGATCCTCAAACAAAGGAGGGGGGAGGACTACAAACCCTGCTACAAAAGGGTGTGCTACAAATGTGGTAAGCCCGGTCATTTCATTGCTAAATGTCCAATGTCTAGTGAAAGTGATAGGGACGACGATAAGAAAGGGAAGAAGAAATAAAAGAAGAGGTACTACAAGAAGAAGGGCAGCGATGCCCACATATGTCGGGAATGGGACTCTGACGAGAGCTCCACCGACTCCTCCGATGAGAACGCCACCAACATCGCCGTCAACAAAGGCCTTCTCTTCCCCAACGTCGGCCACAAATGTTTCATGGCTAAGGACGGCAAGAAAAACAAGGTACACTCTAGAGCCACCCCCAAATATACAACATCTAGTGATGAGGGTAGCTCTAGTGAAAACGAAGATGATTTACTTACTCTTTTTGCCAACCTCATCATGGAACAAAAGGAAAAATTAAATGAATTAATAGAAGCTATTCATGAGAAGGATGAACTCTTGGATAGCCAAGAGGACTTCCTTATTAAGGAAAACAAAAAGCATGTTAAATTGAAAAATGCTTATGCTCAGGAAGTAGAAAAATGTAAAAACTTAACTAAGGAGCTTAGCATTTGTCATGATTCAATTTCTAGTCTTAGAAATGAAAATGCTAGTTTAGTTTCTAAGATTGAAAATTTGAATATTTGCAATGATTCTATTTCCTGTCTTAGAGATGAGAATGCTATATTAAATGCTAAGATAGAAGAATTAAATATTTGCAAACCCTCTACATCTACTGTCGAGCATGTTTCCATTTGCACTAGATGTAGAGATATTAATGTTGAAGCTATTGATGATCACATTGCTATGATTAAACAACAAAATGATCATATAGCTAAATTGACTACTAAAATTAATGAGCATGAACTTGAAAATGAAAAGTTTAAATTTGCTAGAAGCATGCTCTATAATGGGAGACGCCCTGGCATTAAGGATGGCATTGGTTTCCAAAAGGGAAACAATGTCAAGCTTAATGCCCCTAGGAGATTATCCAACTTTGTTAAGGGCAAAGCTCCCATGGTTCAGGATAGTGAGGGCTACATTTTATATCCTGCAAACTATCCCAAACATAAAATTAGGAGAATTCATGCTAGAAAACCTCACACTACTTCTCATCATGCATTTATGTATAAAAATGAGGCTTCTAGCTCTAGGCAATCAACTCATGTTAAATTGCCTAAAAAGAAAACTCATGTTGCATCAAATGAACATAACATTTCATTTAAGACTTTTGATGCATCATATGTGCTTACTAACAAATCAGGCAAAATAGTTGCCAAATATGTTCGGGGCAAACACAAGAGTCCAAAAACTTGTGTTTGGGTACCCAAGGTGCTTGTTTCCAACGTCAAAGGACCCAAGACTGTTTGGGTACCTAAGAACAAGGCCTAAAATTGTTTTGTAGGTTTATGCATCCGGTGGTTCAAGTTGGATAATCGATAGCGGGTGCACAAACCACATGGCAGGGGAGAAAAGGATGTTCTCCTCCTATGAGAAAAACGAAGATCCCCAACGAGCTATCACATTCGGGGATGGAAATCAAGGTTTGGTCAAAGGACTTGGTAAAATTACTATATCACCTAACCATTATATTTCCAATGTTTTTCTTGTAGACTCTTTAGATTACAATTTGCTTTCTGTTTCTCAATTATGTAAAATGGGCTACAACTGTCTTTTTACTGATATAGGTGTTATTGTCTTTAGAAGAAGTGATGATTCAATAGCTTTTAAGGGAGTGCTATAGGGTCAGCTATACTTAGTTGATTTTAATCAAGCTGAACTAGACACTTGCTTAATTGCTAAGATTAATATGGGTTGGCTCTGGCATCGCCGACTAGCCCATGTTGGAATGAAGAATTTTCATAAGCTTCTAAAGGGAGATCACATTTTAGGACTAACAAATGTTCATTTTGAGAAAAGACAGGGTTTGTAGTGCATGCCAAGCAGGAAAGCAAGTTGGTGCTCATCATCCACACAAAAATATCATGACGACTGACAGGCCTCTCGAGCTACTCCACATGGATCTATTCGGCCCGATAGCTTACATAAGCATCGGCGGAAGTAAGTACTGTCTAGTTATTGTGGATGATTATTCTTGCTTCACTTGGGTATTCTTTTTGCAGGAAAAATCTCAAACCCAAGAGACCTTAAAAGGATTCTTAAGACGGGCTCAAAACGAGTTTGGATTAAGGATCAAAAAGATAAGAAGCGACAATGGGATGGAGTTCAGGAATTCACAAATTGAAGGCTTTCTTGAGGAAGAGGGCATTAAGCATGAGTTCTATTCTCCCTACACACCTCAACAAAATGGTGTAGTGGAGAGGAAGAATAGAACTCTATTGGACATGGCAAGGACCATGCTTGATGAGTATAAGACTCTGGACCGGTTTTGGGCCGAGGCAATTAACACCGCCTGCTACTCCATCAACCGGTTATACCTTCACCGAATCCTCAAGAAGACATCATATGAACTCCTCACTGTAGAGCAAGTTGATCTTGATGAGCTAGATGATGAAGAGGCTCCATGCGTCGCGTTAAGGAACATGTCCATTGGGGATGTGTGTCCTAAGGAATCCGAAGAGCCCACTCAAGCACAAGATCAACTGTCATCTTCCAACCAAGCATCTCCACCAACTCAAGATGAGGAATAGGCTCAAGATGATGAAAATAAAGATCAAGAGGATGTGTCACCTCAAGAGGAGGACAATGATCAAGGGGGAGATGATAATAATAAAGACAAGAAAGATGATTAGGAAATTCAGGGTCAAAGACCGCCACACCCAAGAGTCCACCAAGCAATTCAACGAGATCACCCCGTCAACTCCATCCTTGGTGATATTCAAAAGGGGGTAACCACTAGATCTCGAGTTGCTCATTTCTATGAACATTACTCTTTTGTTTCCTCTATTGAGCCATACAGGGTAGAGGATGCACTAAGAGATCCGGATTGGGTGCTGGCAATGCAAGAGGAGCTCAACAACTTCACGAGGAATGAGGTATGTCATTTAGTTCCATGTCCTAATCAAAATGTTGTAGGCACCAAATGGGTATTCCACAACAAGCAAGATGAGCATGGTGTGGTGACAAGGAACAAAGCCCGACTTATGGCCAAAGGTTATTCACAAGTCGAAGGTTTGGACTTTGATGAAACTTATGCACCCACAGGTAGGCTTGAGTCAATTTGTATATTACTTGCCTATGCTACTTACCATGGCTTTAAGCTCTATCAAATGGACGTGAAAAGTTCCTTCTTCAATGGACCAATCAAGGAAGAGGTCTATGTTGAGCAACCTCCCGGCTTTGAAGATAGTGAGTACCCTAACCATGTGTATAAACTGTCAAAGGCGCTTTATGGGCTTAAGCAAGCCCCAAGAGCATGGTATGAATGCCTGCGAGATTTTCTTATCACTAATGGCTTCAAAATCGGAAAAGTCGATCCTACTCTCTTTATTAAAACTGTTGCAAAAGATTTGTTCGTATGCCAAATTTATGTTGATGATATTATATTTGGGTCTACTAACAAATCAACTTGTGAAGAGTTTAGTAGGATCATGATACAGAAATTCGAGATGTCTATGATGGGGGAGTTGAAGTATTTTCTAGGATTTCAAATCAAGCAACTCCAAGAGGGCACCTTCATCAGCCAAACAAAGTACATTCAAGACATACTTATTAAGTTTGGGATGAAGGATGGTAAACCCATCAAGAAACCCATGGGAACTAATGGGCATCTCGACCTCGACACGGGAGGTAAATCCATAGACCAAAAGGTATATCGGTCGATGATAGGATCTTTACTCTACTTATGTGCATCTCGACCAGATATTATGCTTTCTGTATGCATGTGTGCAAGGTTCCAAGACGATCCTAAGGAAGTTCACCTTAGAGCCGTGAAGAGAATCATGAGGTATTTAGTTTATACTCCTAAGTTTGGACTTTGGTACCCCAAGGGATCCACCTTTGATTTAATAGGATATTCCGATGCCGATTGGGCTGGTTGTAAAATTGATAGGAAGAGCACATCAGGGACTTGTCAGTTTCTAGGGAGATCCCTGGTGTCATGGGCTTCAAAGAAACAAAACTCAGTAGCTCTTTCCGCCGCCGAAGCCGAGTATATTGCCGCAGGCCATTATTGTGCGCAATTACTTTGGATGAGGCAAACCCTAAGGGACTATGGCTACAAATTGAGCAAAGTCCCTCTCTTATGTGATAATGAGAGTGCAATCTGCATGGTGGATAATCCCGTTGAACACAGCCGCACTAAGCACATAGACATTCGGTATCACTTTCTGAGGGATCACCAACAAAGGGGAGATATCGAAATAGCTTATGTAAACACCAAGAATCAATTATCCGATATTTTTACCAAGCCATTAGATGAGAAAACCTTTAGCAAACTTAGGAATGAGCTAAATATTCTTGATTCTCGGAATTTTGATTGAAACATTGCACACATAGCTCATTTATATACCTTTGATCATATCTCTTTCATTTGGTAAAAATGCATATTTCTTATTACTTTTGCACCAAGGTTACGACTAATGTGTTGTCAAGTATATTTCTATACTAAGTCGTAGATTGAAAGGGAAATGGAGTATTCGACGAAGACAAGGCTTCCACTCAACTCTACATGGTATCATTTACTCTTCGTTGTTTCTCGGCACACTCTCACTTGGCATAATCCTTCACTCTTATTTACTTGTACCAATGGGGAGAAAATATTCAAAGGGCTCTCAATGTCTCCGTTTTTGGCGATTAATGCCAAAGGGGGAGAGAATATTAAGCCCAAAGCAAAAGGACCGCACCACCATGATTTCAAAGCACCCCATGATTTCAAAATTTTCAAAATAAAGCTTTAATTGATATTTGGCAATTTCTCAATTGATATCCATGTTTCACTTGTCTTGAGAAAGCAAAATTTCAATTGGTATAAAGTTTAAAATTGGTATTGTTCACATTGGTATCTATGATGAAAACCCCTTCAATTGGTATCTTTAGAAGTTCATCTTTAAATTGGTATCTATTTTAAACCCTTTTGAAAAATAAGAGGAGAATTTCATTCAGGGGGAGTTTTGTTTAGTCAAAGGAAAAGCATTTGAAACAAGGGGAGAAATTTTAAATCTTGAAAATGCTTCTTGCAATCTTATTGATATACCTTTGACTATTTGCAAAAAAAACTTTGAAAAGGTTTTCCAAATGAATTTGCAAAAACAAAACAAATGGTGCAAATGTGGTCCAAAATGTTAAAGAAAAGAAAAGCAATCCATTCGTATCTAGTAAGATTATCAATTGGTTTAATTCCAAGTAACCTATGCACTTACCATATGCAAACTAGTTCATTTCTGCACTTTATATATTTGCTTTGGTTTGTGTTGGCATCAATCACCAAAAAGGGGGAGATTGAAAGGGAAATAGGGTTAACCTTTTCCCACAATTAATTTTGGTGGTTGAATGACCAACGCAAACACATGGACTAACTAGTTTGCCAAGTATTCATGTATTATAGGTGCATAAAGGTTCAACACTGTCACACCCGGTTTTAGAAGGCAAACTGAATGCAAACCATGTACGTGCCAGGATCAGCAATTCACGTACACAGCAGTTACATAACTGGACATCATCACACAGTGCTCAAAGAATAACATAAAAGAAGGTAATAGTTAATTACATCATGATGTCTGAGACATCCACATAGTCTTTAACATTTATCCAAGTGCGGAAAAGAAACGTAGATACACACGGCCTACACAGGCAGCCGACTGGGGGTTTGCCGCTAACCCACGCCTAGAACTCATCGTACTCTTAGAACTCCTGGAAGTCTTCCTCCACGGCTTCATCTTCTCTTGAGCAGTGGTTGCAATGTGGACAACCTGGGGAAGGGACGTTTGGTGTGTAGAGCAAGGGTGAGTACACATCAACATACTCAGCAAATGTCCTGTTTGGCTGTAGTGGACTAGCTTAATGTGGGGTTAAGTCAAGCAGTTGCTTTTAGTTGGTCATATTTTTATAAATAATAGAGAGAGCCAAATTTTAGTATTAACCCAAGTTGTTAACCCAAAAGTACCCTTTCCAAACGGAAAGAATACCACTTACCATTACCATAGTCATAAGCATCATCCTCGTCACCACTTGTAATCCAAACATCTCTGATCAAGTATCTCTAATCAATGGAGCTCCCTTGGCCGCTCATGACCGCAAGCATGTGGTGGAACTGCCCGAATTATTCCAGCATAAGTGCCTAAGTCACACCTCAGGGTTTGTAACACACTTAAATTGGAATAACCCGTCAGTCCCTCAGATCTAGTCTGATAAAGCCACTTAACCAGGATCAAATACCACAAACTCACTCGAAGGTGAGTCACAGAAGAAATACAATAAAACAGGAAACCTCAAATTAAAGTACTAGAGTTATTACATAAATCGGAGTTTTTCAAGTAGCTGACATAAGTTCACAAAATAAATTTGCAGCGGATAATCGATATCGTCGAAAGCGAGGAATAGGGCAAGGCCTAGCCCACTACTCCTCCTGCTCCTCTCCTGCCGGAGCAGCATCCCACTCGACCATCCAACCCGGTGGTAGGGTGGTAGGCCAAGTCACACCATCAACCATATCTTGAAGCGTACCTGCAAAAATTATGCCACAAGCAAGGCTGAGTATACTAATACTTAGCTAGACTTACCTGGTGTGAGGAATCTACTCCTCTACCTCTAGACTATGCAGCTGTTTGGCTGAGGGGTTTGGTTTGCCAAAAACACTAGCTGAGTCTAAAAACAAGTTTTAGCTTTTCAATTTCTAGCATCATTATCTTAGCTAGGTTTGCTCCTTCTAAGCATACATGGTAACAAGCATTTAGTATAACCAACAAGTTATCTCATGTTCGTTTCTTACTCAATGTAGTACAAGGCGTCAAACAGTCTCATTAGCTGCGAGAAGCAGACGATTCGAATCGAGTTTTAACCTTGCAAGGTAAACCTAAACACACGACATGTAGGGGCACTCCGTCCCCACACACGTCAACCGTCCCCATCGATTCCCCGTTCACGGCCAGGCCTCACTGCCTTGGCATACAATGCTCCACTGACCCCGGCTACCGCCGTGCAGTGACCGCACTTGTACCCACCATAGCTAGCATGGGAGACCCAGTCTCAGGTCACGTGAGGGGTAAAGTGTGACGGAACCTCCCAAGTCATTAGGCCACCTATAGTTGTCCTTGTCCAACGAACCTCAGACAACCATGCAGGTGACCCTGAATCACTTGACAAGTTCGGTATCTGCTTTTCTTACATTTCCCAATAGCGTTTTACCCGTCACGCAGACATTACAAGCATCGGAGATACGAAAATGCGGAAGCAATTACATAAACTTACCTTTATTTAAAAGTAAGATAGAGTTAAATATTTATAGACTAGAATATAATATATGAGTGCAGAGTATTATTATTACAAACTACGGGAGGCAAAAACCCCTCCCGATAAGTTCAAACAAAAAGTTTTATGGAGGATCCTTTCCTCCTGCAGCTTCACTCCTAATGCTCTTCCTTTGGTACCACCTTAGAACAGAAGCAACAAAAGTTGGTTGCTTCCTCACCTAAAAACAACATGGGACAAAGCCCTGAGTATGGAATTACTCAGCAAGTCTTACCCGTCTAAAGAAAAGACTCTCAAGGGTATGCTGGCTTTCAGAGAGTCAAGGTAAGACTTAACAATAGTCAATGACTCTGTTTGCAGAAATGCTTACTAAGAGTGGATCCTTAAAAATCCAGTTTTATTTGTCCGGTTAAGTAGAATTACCTATAACTAGAATTCATTCTACCCTAGTTCAATCACTTGACCTGCACTAGCCAACTTCTTAACAACCCTTTATCTTTACTGGAGTTCTACGTGTAGGGCAGTGACCAAGTCTTCATAACCGTGAAGGTACAGCGATCCGAATCGATTATACTCAGCTGAGGATCTCCAATCACACGACATATGTAGCACTTAACCCTTGCATATGTCAACTCGCCACCGGGATTCTTAAGACCAGATCAGGTTCACGCCAACCGAGAGCACAGATACACCACCGTCCAGCCTCTTGCCACAGAGGGTACACGCTACTCTTCTCATCTCTCCACTCCCATTGCGTGGTATCTTATTCTGGTATTAGTCTGCCCAAGGCAAAGCTTACCCATGACGAGGCATGTGACCAGTTAAAGGGTCCTCGGTCAGCAAGCCTACATCGAGACGGTCCTTAAACGACTCAGACAGAGACACTACATCGAGACTCTCTTCTCATGCAAGTCACCCGCCTGGTCTCAGCTTAATCATTTCAAACCCAAAGTTTGGTACCTTGGCAGAGGTACATCTTTTCTGATGTTGAACCCATCACGGCCATGATGGATCCACCATCAAGTTTTATTTTCAAAAGCATCCCTCCCACTTTGCAACATCATCTTTTGTAAAAACAAAACATTTTGTTTTGCTAAAGCAAGACTAAGCATAGGAAAAACCTTTTGTAAAACAGGGATTCCAAGGAAGGTAATCAAATTCAAGGAAGGAAATGCAGGAATTGTTTTAGCAATCAACTCCTACCACCTAATGCATCAAGCAAGTGAGAAAGAGTTTAAAAGAATCAAGAGGTGGCAAATGCACCGGGGCTTGCCTTGGTTTACAGGTGAATCCGGCTCGGTCTCGCAGATGTCAAAATAGAAACAGCTGTCTGCCTAATGTTCCGCAGGTGGTGGTGGTGAAGTCTTCTCTTCTTCTACTTCAACTTCTTCCTCGTTTTCTAAATATAACCATACATAATAATGAATGCTTATGTAATGCTCATGAGAGTGCAACGATAATAAAAGTTTATTATCTAAAGTCTTGAATACAATTTTCCTTCATAAATCTCCGAGAACTTAGGGTTTCTGGAGTTAACAGTGGAGTTCACAAGGCACGGGGGTAGGGTTTTGGGTTCTAAGTATCAAACATGGCCCAAATCATACCAAACTTTACACAAGGCTTCTAAATAATATATAAGGGTCATCCAAAAAGTTTGAAGATTTTTGGAATTATTATATATTTTCTAAAAATCCAGAAACAAGGTTTTAGACTGTTTTAAATACTCAAAAAGGTTTTAGACTGTTTTAAATACTCAATAATTTCTTATTTGAACTAAAAAATCCTGAAACTATTTTTATTAAATTTTATGGAAAATTAGGAATCTAGCAAAATTGGTTTGGCATTTTTACCATTTTTCTACAATTTTCTAGAATTGTTTTAGCTCTAGCAGAAAAAGAAAAAGAGAAGGAATGAACAGTCTTGGGCCGAAACTAGCCCAGGCGGCCCAGACTGCACAGGGAACAGGGACGCGCCCACGCGCGCATGCGCGCGTGTAGTCTTTACACAAAGGCCCCTGATGACCTGAAAAATGCGTTAAGAATCCTCGGCCACTATTTATTGTCTCACTAACAAATACTCTGAATTCCTTAGAACTTAGTTTCTTCTCCAAATAGGTCCCTGACCACGGTGCGCTCGCCGATCATCCCCGACGCGTCCCGTACTGGCCATGGCCGGCGACGGCTGCCTAGTCTAGCTACAAGGGAGACAAAACCGACCAAGGGTGACCTAGGAACACTCGTTAATTTGGCATGAACACCTTGAGAACGGTCTGCCCACATGCACGGCGGAAACCGTGACCTCGAGCTCGCGTTGCCGTTCAATCATGGCCGAATTGACCAAACGGTCGCCACGACAAGCTTCACGAGCATACAGAGCTACCGAAACAACACTCGAGAGGTACAGGGCCTTACCAGAGTGGGCTGGCCACAGAAGGGTTATCCACAGCGGTGCGGCGATTCTATTTGGGGGAAATGGTGTCGCGGTGGCTCTAGGTGAAATTGGGGGTGGAGATTGGGGCTACACGGTCGTAAGGGACTGTAGTTTTACCATGCACACACAATTTGAGAGGAGGGAGCAGAGGCAGTGCGAATTTGGACTTTGATCAACTCACTGAGTGGAGGTGTGCATACCCCGCTGTGGTTCACGGTGCCTTTTATAGCCACGGCGGTTCGGCTAGCTATCTACAGCGGCGGATAACTTTGTTAGCGCATGCTTACCACGTAGGGAAGAGACACAGTGAGGGAGATCGAAGCATGGATGACACCGCGGCGAAAATTATCTGAGTCACGGTGGCCGCCGGTGATCAACTCCGGCCACGCGCGGCTCGGCCTGCGGAACGGTGCCACGTCCCGAGTTACTCCCTTGCGATCAAATCCCCACCGATTCATCCAAGCTCATCCAATCCAACAGTGCCACTGATCTTATCGCGTTCATCAGATATTTGTCAGTGCTTGATCTTCAGTTCTTGTCTGAACCGACTACCTTCTTCCCTCTTTATCTTTGGATTTTTGTTAAGAACAAAGCAACCTCCCTTAATAGAACTTGTTCACTAAACATCAGTCTACAAACTTACTATAGGATTCTTGGGTTAAACTGAACGAATTCAAAGATATGGCACGCTCAAATTGGTCCCATATCACTATGACCATTTCTGTCTTCAGGTTCAGATTCAGTTACTTGATACAGGTCTGACAGAGCAACTTTGGGCTTGCTTTTCTCCAATTTTTGTATAACAATTAGAGTGACTGTCTACATCAAAGTTATTCTCCCATAATAGCTCTACCAAATTGATGTGGTGACATAGAACAAAATCATCATAATTTGGGAGATATAGGGCTTCAAAGTGGGGCTAACATCACTGGTTTCAGACTTAACCTTAGAACTCAAATAGGGCCTTTTTGCAAATAGGTCCAAAACTCAGGGTTTAAGTTGCAAATCTTCATAATTGTGAACCATATGACTCAAGACACCTTATTATCATGGTTTTTCCACTTTGGTCCAAAAGTGCACTAATTTTGCACATAGCCCCCTAGGGTTTAGATTTAGGGTTTTCCATGGTTCCAATTAGGGTTTCTTGCACTCTTAGGGTTTGGATCCCACTTGAGTTCATCTATGGAGATACTTTATGGCTTTTTCAATTGAATTTTGAAGTTTTCTTTTGTTTAGGCCTTGTTTGCCCTATTATACCCAATCCAGGGTTGAATACCCTACTCTAGGGTTTGATTCACAAAATGCCATAACAATACAACTTGTTTGAAATTTTTGCCTAGTGAATGCACTCTAGGTGTGTCAAACATATGAAATGCTAATGTTGATGATGTTATGCTCAAGTATTAGTGACAGTAACACTAGGGGTGTTACATCCTTCCCCCCATAAAAGAATCTCGTCCCGAGATTAAAAGTCCTAGGGTAGGTAATGGAAAAGGAAATGCTTCACTCTTTTATTCCCTTATTCTTGGTACAAGGCAGGGGTGGTCTGGGGCTCACTCCTTTATTACAACAATTGTATACACTCTAGAAATTATATGAGGCTAAAAAGCCTGGGAAATTCCTTTCTAAAAAGTCTCGAGTTTCCCATGTAGCCTCATCTTCTGAATGCTGGTTCCACTGTATCTTGTAAAACTTGAGAGTTTTTCTTCGGGTAATTCTGTCCCTTTGATCCAAGACTCGAATAGGGTGTTCTGAATATGTCAAGTCTGGTTTTAGGACAACATCTGTTACTTCAATGGTTCAATCGGGAACTTGAAGACACTTCTTCAGTTGAGACATGTGGAACACATTATGTACAGCAGACAAGGTTTCGGGTAGTTGAAGTCGGTATGCCACTGGTCCATACCTTTCAAGAATTGGAGAAGGACCAATGTATCAGGGTGCAAGCTTCCCTTTAACCCTAAAACGTGATACACCCTTCATCGGTGAAACTTTCAGATAGACATAATCCCCGACCAAAAAGTATAAGGGTTGTCGTCGCTTGTCTGCATAATCTTTCTGACAAGCTTGGGCTTTCTTTAGGTTATGAATTATTCATTGAACCTTTTCTTCGGTCTCTTTTACCATATCTGGCCTGAAGAAACTCCTTTCACCGGGTTCAGACCAGTTTAATAGAGTGCGACATCGTCGGCCATACAAAGCTTCAAATGGTGCCATCTTGATGCTTTCTTGATAGCTATTATTGTATGAGAACTCCGCTAACGGTAAACAATCATCCCATTTCTGTGGGAATTCCAAAGCACAAGCTCATAGCATGTGTTCAAGTATTTGATTCACCCTCTCAGTCTACCCACTGGTTTGAGGATGATAGGCTGAACTATGGAGCAACTTAGTATCCAGTGCTTTGTGAAGTTCTTCCTAAAATTTGGACACGAATTGCGGTCCATGATCCGATACTATCGTCTTTGGAACACCATGCAAACTGAGAACACGGGCAATGTATAATTCTGCATATGTGGCCACTGTATACTTTACCCTGACAGGAAGGAAGTGGGCAATCTTTGTAAGTCGATCAACAATAACCCAGATGGAGTCAAAGCCTTTTGCTGTTCTAGGTAATCCCATAATAAAGTCCATACTAATATCTTCCCATTTCCATGTTGGTATTGGTAGAGATTGTAGCGGACCGGCAGTCTTCATATGTATGGCTTTGACACGTCTGCAAGTGTCACATCTTGCCACATAGCGTGCGATTTCAATCTTCATCTTTGTCCACCAATAATGTTGTTTTAGATCATGATACATCTTAGTGCTTCCGGGATGAATAGAATAGCGACTAAGATGTGCTTCATCCAAAATCTCTTGGCGGATTTCTTCATTCTTTGGCACAACTATGCGGTTGTTGAACCATACAATGCCTTGATCATCTTTTCTAAAACATTTGGCTTTTCCGGCTTCTATTTTCTCACGGATGTGCCTCATGCCCTCATTATCTTTTTGAGCATCAATTATCCTTTGCAAAAGGATTGACTCAAGCTTTAGTTGATTTAAAGTTCCATGCTCAATCATTCCTAGGTTCAAATTCTCCATTTCTTGGCATAACGTAATGTCAGAAGTTTCCATTGTAAAACAATGACAAAAAGTCTTGCAACTCAAGGCATCTGCCACTACATTAGCTTTGCCTAGGTGATAATGAATCTCCAGTTCATAATCCTTAATAAGCTCAAGCCATCGCCTTTGTCTCATGTTCAACTCTGACTGGGTGAAGATATACTTCAAGCTTTTATGATCTATATAAATGTGACAGACATTTCCCAGTAGATAATGATGCCAGATTTTTAGGGCATGAACCACTGCAGCTAACTCCAGGTCATGAGTTGGATAATGTTCCTCATGTCGGCGTAACTGCCATGAAGCATAAGCTATTACTCGGCCTTCTTGCATTAATACACAGCCGAGACCACTGCCCGATGTGTCACAATACACATCAAAGGGCTTTTCAATATCCGGTTGAGCCAATACCGGAGCAGTGGTTAATAATACCTTCAATTGTTCAAAGGCTTCATTACACTTTGAAGACCAATTAAATTTAGTGTCATTCTTCAATAAACTTGTGATTGGTTTCACAAGCTTGGAAAAATCTGGTATGAATCGGCGGTAATAGCCAGCTAGTCTAAGGAAACTTCGGACTTGATGTACAGTGGTTGGGGGTTTCCACTCCAAAATATCCTTGACTTTGCTGGGATCCACCGCAATCCCCTTGGCACACAATACATGTCCCAGAAATTGGATTTCTTCTAGCTAGAACGCGCATTTACTGAACTTGGCATATAACTGATGTTCTCTCAAGCGCGTTAATACAACCCGCAAGTGCTGAGCATGCTCCTCTTCATTCTTGGAGTATATTAAAATATCATCGATGAATACCACCACAAACTTGTCCAACTCAGGCATAAATACTAAGTTCATCAAATAAGTGAAGTGGGCAGGAGCATTCGTCAGTCCGAAAGACATTACCAAATATTCAAATAACCCATACCGCGTAGTGAATGTGGTCTTTGGTATATCCTCGGGCCTGATACGGATCTGATGATAGCCCGATCTGAGGTCAATCTTAGAGAAAACCCTTGCTCCAGTCAGTTGATCAAATAAAATATCAATCCACGGAAGAGGGTATTTATTCTTGATAGTGACCTCATTAAGGGGTCGATAATCCACACACATCCGCAATGTTTGATCCTTCTTCTTAACGAAGATGGCTGGACAACTCCATGGTGACGAGCTTGGCCGGATGAATCCCTTCGCTAGGAGATCTTGCAATTGGGTCTTGAGTTCTGCCAGCTCATTTGGAGGCATTCGGTACGATCTTCTAGAAATGGGAGTCGTACCGGGCTTCAACTCAATTACAAATTCTACATCTCTTTTTGGTGGCAATCCAAGCAAATCTTCTGGAAAGACGTCTGGGAACTCACATACTACCGGAATATCTTTGATCTCTGGTATGATGGCTTCATATACACTGCCAAATGGTTTAGCCGGAATGGCTATGGGGATAGTCAAGAGAACCTCTTCTTGGCCATAATTCAATTTGATAGTTCTCAAGTCAGTATTGAGAATAGCTTTATGTTGGGCTAACCAATTCATGCCCAAAATGACATCTATGTCTTGGCCTTTCAGAACAATCATATTAGTAGGAAAGTCCCGTTCAGCCAATGTTACGGGCACTTGGTAAGCCGCTTCTTTAGTAAATATTTGTCCCCCGGGCAAATGAATTTTGAACCCTTCCCTTGATTCATGGCATGGAATGCAATGTTGCTCCACAAATCTCTTACTTATGAATGTATGTGAAGCACTAGAATCAAAAAGAATAATTGCAGGGTGATTAGCCACTAGAAACGTACCCATCATAACCGGTTCGCCGTCCGGTGTTGTGGCCACTTGAGTATAATATATTCGTCCCGTTTTCTTTGTATTCTTGCCCGTAGTATTGGTCGCCGCATTTCCCTTCCCTTGCGTGGAATTCCCAGAACTTTGCTGATTACTTGAGCGATTTTGCTTCTGATATGGATAGTCCTTGATAAAATGTTTGGACTTTCCACAATTGAAACAGCCAGTTGAAGAGCTAGGGAGGGCAGGGAAACGAGTGCCAGGGGCACCCGGTTGACTTGTTGGAGTGGGGGCAGTGGCGGGGCGAATAAAGACCGGTTGCTTAAAAGGGTAGGAGGGTGGACGTGGGGAAGAGCGATTTGGATTGAAAGGTCGGATAACCAACCTTTGCCTTTTCTCGGCGCCCTAATTGGGCCTGTCGCCTCCGTAACCCTTGGATTTTCCGGAACCTGCATATTTAGCCTCAACTGTCAGCGCTGTGCTGACAGCCCTTCCATAAGTAAGGTCGATGCAGGTGGCCATCTTTCTTTGCATTCGATCATTCAAGCCTCTCATGAAACAATTCCTTTTCTTCAAATCTGTGTTGACTTGATCGATTGCATATTGGGATAAGTGGTTAAATTTATTGAGATACTGGGTAATAGTATCCCCGCCTTGTTTCAACTTCATGAACTCCTCCTGCTTCATGTGGAGAACTCCTTCAGGTATATAGTGCTCTCTGAAGGCCAACTTGAACTCATCCCAAGTAACTTGATGACCAGCCGGTTGAACGGCTATAAAATTTCCCCACTAGGTGCTGGCAGGGCCACGCAATTGTTGGGCTGTGAATAGGGGCTTCTGAGTTTCTGAACACCGAAGGAGCCCAAACTTCTATTCAATGACACGGATCCATTCATCCGCTTCGAGAGGGTCCTCTGCTTTAACAAACAATGGAGGGCGCGTCTCAGAGAAATCCAGATAGGATGTTTCACGGGGGCCTTGCGGATATGCCCGCCCACCTTGTTGTTGTAGTTGTTGACTTGCCATTTCCCATAGAAATAGGGTATTGTCTGCTGTAGCGTTAACCAAGGCAGCGATGGCCTCGGCTAAAGTGGGAGGTACTGGAGGTGGGTTTGGTGTTGCTTCCCTCCCACTGGAGGTCCCTGCACCATCCTGAGAACGAGTCTTGGAAGGCATCTGAGGCAACAAACATTGAAAAGAATATAATATGCCAAAGAAAACCATCCATTATACATTACTGAAAAGGGTAATGTTACATACTCGAATTTTACAACAGGATTACACTTCCTATTATACATTACTACTACTTCTACACTACACTATTCTTGCTTCTTGTCACTCTTAGTAGCCTCGCTGTCGGGAGTAGGAGACCACTCATCCACCAACTTCATAGAGGGAGGAGGCCTGAACAAGTCTAGTTCACCACTGAAGGCTTCTCCCGATGTTCCAGAAGGTCCGGCTTCCGTCCCGACAGGATCCGCAGGTACATTGGGATGTAGTTGCGAATACAATACATGAACTTCTTCATGTAATGTATTACAATAAATCTGCAAGTTATCTACGGCTGAGCTAAGCTCCTCCACGCGGGCTCGAGCTTTTGCCTCCTTAGCCTAGGCAAGCGAACGAGAATTAACCGCCCAATCGAGCGCTAGGTCTCGTTCTGCGAGCTGATCTTGCAAGTAGCGGATGCCTGCTCTTAATTCATTTATTCTTTCTCCATCCGCGACCCATATGTCATTCCTGCGGCGGAGTTCTGCTCGAAGCTGATCCACTTGGGCTTCTAGATCACCAATTGGATCGTTGCTACCGCTACTGCTATTTTCATGTCGTGGGGCAAGTTGATGACGGGGTACACCGATTGGTCCGGTAGACTTGCGCATGGTCTTACTTGTGCGCGGCGGCATTTCTTAAGGGGGAAAATCTTATTAGCATAGTTTTTAGCATGATGTATGTGTAATTACAGAATCAACCTTAGTCGATTCACACCTTCTATACATTGCACTCTATACCTAGTCTTTAAATAAGTACTTCAGAAGGAAGCTAGATAAGAAAGAAAGAAATTTTCTAGGTAAGTCTTAGAAAATTCTTTTTGAAGATGCCTCATAAGATCTGCAGAGATGGGCTTCGCTCCGATAACAGCTGTACCGGAACCTCCCAAGTCATTAGGCCCACCTACAGTTGTCCTTGTCCAACGGACCTCAGACAACCCTACAGGTGCCCTGAATCACTTGACAAGTTTAGTATCTGCTTTTCTTACCTTTCCCAAGAGCGTTTTACCAGTCACGCAGACATTACAAGCATCGGAGATACGAAAATGCGGAAGCAGTTACGTAAACTTACCTTTATTTAAAAATAAGATAGAGTTAAATATTTACATACCAGAATATAATATACGAGTGCAGAGTATTATTATTACAAACTACGGGAGGCAAAAACCCCTCCCGATAAGTTCAAACAAAAAGTTTTATGGAGGATCCTTTCCTCCTGCAGCTTCACTCCTGGTGCTCTTCCTTTGGTACCACCTTAGAACAGAAGCAACAAAAGTTGGTTGCTTCCTCACCTAAAAACAACATGGGACAAGGCCCTGATTATGGAATTACTCAGCAAGTCTTACCCAACTAAAGAAAAGACTCTCAAGGGTATGCTGGCTTTTAGGGAGTCAAGGTAAGGCTTAACAATAGTCAATGACTCTGTTTGCAGAAATGCTTACTAAGAGTGGATCCTTAAAAATCCAGTTTTATTTGTCCGGTTAAGTAGAATTACCTATAACTAGAGTTCATTCTACCCTAGTTCAATCACTTGACCTGCACTAGCCATCTTCTTAACAACCCTTTATCTTTACTGGAGTTCTACGTATAGGGCAGTGACCAAGTCTTCATAACCGCGAAGGTACGGCGATCCGAATCGATTATACTCAGCTGAGGATCTCCAATCACACGACATATGTAGCACTTAACCCTTGCATATGTCAACTCGCCATCAGGGTTCTTAAGACCAGATCAGGTTCACGCCAACCGAGAGCACAGATACACTACCGTCCAGCCTCTTGCCACGGAGGGTACACGCTACTCTCGCCATCTCTCCACTCCCATTGTGTGGTATCTTATTCTGGTATTAGTCTGCCCGAGGCAAAGCTTACCCATGACGAGGCATGTGACCAGTTAAAGGGTCCTCGGTCAGCAAGCCTACATCGAGACGGTCCTTAAAACACTTAGACGGAGACACTACATCGAGACTCTTTTCTCGTGCAAGTCACCCGTCTGGTCTCAGCTTAATCATTTCAAACCCAAAGTTTGGTACCTGGCAGAGGTACATCTTTTCCGATGTTGAACCCATCACGGCCATGATGGATCCACCATCAAGTTTTATTTTCAAAAACATCCCTCCCACTTTGCAACATCATCTTTTGTAAAAACAAAAACATTATGTTTTGCTAAAGCAAGACTAAGCATAGGAAAAACCTTTTGTAAAACAGGGATTCCAAGGAAGGTAATCAAATTCAAGGAAGGAAATGCAGGAATTGTTTTAGCAACCAACTCCTATCACCTAATGCATCAAGCAAGTGAGAAAGAGTTTAAAAGAATCAAGGAGGTGGCAAATGCACTGGGGCTTGCCTTGGTTTATAGGTGAATCAGGCTCGGTCCTGCAGATGTCAAAATAGAAACAGTTGCCTGCCTGATGTTCCGCAGGTGGTGGTGGTGAAGTCTTCTCTTCTTCTACTTCAACTTCTTCCTCATTTTTTAAATATGACCATACATAATAATGAATGCTTATGTAATGCTCATGAGAGTGCAACGATAATAAAAGTTTATTATCTAAAGTCTTGAATACAATTTTCCTTCACGGATCTCCGAGAACTTAGGGTTTCCGGAGTTAACAGTGAAGTTCACAGGGCAGGGGGGTAGGGTTTTGGGTTCTAACTATCAAACATGGCCCAAATCATACCAAACTTTACACAAGGCTTCTAAATAATATATAAGGGTCATCCAAAAAGTTTGGAGATTTTTGGAATTATTATATATTTTCTAAAAATCTAGAAACAAGGTTTTAGACTGTTTTAAATACTCAATAATTTCTTATTTGAACTAAAAATCCTGAAACTATTTTAATTAAATTCTATGGAAAATTAGGAATCTAGCAAAATTGGTTTGGCATTTTTACCATTTTTCTACAATTTTCTAGAATTGTTTTAGCTCTGGCAGAAAAAGAAAAAGAGAAGGAATGAACAGTCTTGGGCCGAAACTAGCCCAGGCGGCCCAGACTGCAAAGAGAACAGGGACGCGCCCGCGCGTGCACGCGCGCGTGTAGTCTTTACACAAAGGCCCCTGATGACCTGAAAAATGCGCTAAGAATCCTCAGCCACTATTTATTGTCTCACTGATAAATACTCCGAAGTCCTCAGAACTTAGTTTCTTCTCCAAATAGGTCCCTGACCACGGCGCGCTCGCCGATCATCCCCGACGCGGCCCGTACTGGCCATGGCCGGCGACGGCTACCTAGTCTAGCTACAAGGGAGACATAACCGACCAAGGGTGACCTAGGAACACTCGTTAATTTGGCATGAACACCTTGAGAACGGTCTGCCCACGTGCACGACGGAAATCGTGACCTCGAGCTCGCATTCCCGTTCAATCATGGCCGAATTGACCAAACGGTCGCCACAACAAGCTTCACGAGCATACAAAGCTACCAAAACAACACTCGACAGGTATAGGGCCTTACCAGAGTGGGGTGGCCACGGAAGGGTTATCCACGGCGGCGCGGCGATTCTATTTGGGGGAAAATGGTGTCGCGGTGGCTCTAGGTGAAATTGGGGGTGGAGATTGGGGCTACACGGCCGTAAGGGACTGTAGTTTTATTGTGCACACTCAATTTGAGAGGAGGGGGCAGAGGCAGTGCGAATTTGGACTTTGATCAACTCACTGAGTGGAGGTGTGCATACCCCACCGTGGTTCACGGTGCCTTTTATAGCCACGGCGGTCCGGCTAGCTATCTATGACGGCGGATAACTTCGTTAGCGCATACTTACCACGTAGGGAAGAGACACAATGAGGGAGATCGAGGCATGGATGACACCGCGGCGAAAATTATCTGAGTCACGGTGGCCGCCGGTGATCAACTCCGGCCACACGCGGCTCGACCTGCGGAACGGTGCCACGTCCCGAGTTACTCCCTTGCGATCAAATCCCCACCGATTCATCCAAGCTTATCCAATCCAACAGTGCCGCTGATCTTATCGCGTTCATCAGATATTTGTCAGTGCTTGATCTTCATTTCTTGTCTGAACCGGCTACCTTCTTCCCTCTTTATCTTTGGATTTTTGTTAAGAACAGAGCAACCTCCCTTAATAGAACTTGTTCACTAAACATCAGTCTACAAACTTACTATAGGATTCTTGGGTTAAAACCGAACGAATTCAAAGATATGGCGCGCTCAAATTGGTCCCATATCACTGTGACCATTTATGTCTTCAAGTTCAGATTCAGTTACTTGATACAGGTCTTACAGAGCAACTTTGGGCTTGCTTTTCTCCAATTTTTGTATAACAACTAGAGTGACTTTCTACATCAAAGTTATTCTCCCATAATGGCTATACCAAATTGATGTGGTGACATAGAACAAAATCCTCATAATTTGGGAGATATAGGGCTTCAAAGTGGGGCTAACATCACTGGTTTCTGACTTAACCTTAGAACTCAAATAGGGCCTTTTTGCAAATAGTACAAAACTCAGGGTTTAAGTTGCAAATCTTCATAATTGTGAACCATATGACTCAAGACACCTTATTATCATGGTTTTTGCACTTTGGTCCAAAAGTGCACTAATTTTGCACATAGCCCCCTAGGGTTTAGATTTAGGGTTTTCCAAGGTTCCAATTAGGGTTTCTTGCACTCTTAGGGTTTGGATCCCACTTGAGTTCATCTATGGAGATACTTTATGGCTTTATCAATTGAATTTTGAAGTTTTCTCTTGTTTAGGCCTTGTTTGCCCTATTATACCCAATCCAGGGTTGAATACCCTACTCTAGGGTTTGATTCGCAAAATGCCATAACAATACAAATTGTTTGAAATTTTTGCCTAGTGAATGCACTCTAGGTGTGTCAAACATATGAAATGTCAATGCTGATGATGTTATGCTCAAGTTTTAGTGACAGTAACACCAGGGGTGTTACATAAAGTCCACGCCCGGCTTCACTCAGGTACTAGATTTATCGGTTACCATATTTCCCAACATGTGCTTAGTACGTTCAAACGCTTGACTCAGGTATCCACACATTAATCCTTAATTCATTTTCCCATCTCATAGACAAGGCATCCTCTCTGGATCCAAGTCCATAGACCATCATAGATCCCGTTATCAAGATGAATACAATCAATTCCTGACCTCGCGCGAGTGCTAGAAAAATCACTCGACTTCTACCGAGATCCTAATTAGCATAGCAGCTATTCGACCTAGCATACTAGTATCCATCTCAAAAAGGAATCCTGAGTTCATGCAACTAGAGGTTTCAAACAACTCCTACACTTAAGTGCACATTACAAACCTACAAGCATTAAGTGTAGTAAAGTAGCATATATAAACGGTTATGCATAAAACCGGGGCTTGCATTCAATTGCTGGGGCTGCGGGGAGATCCTCGATGGCAGTCTCGGGAGCTTGCTCCTGGTCTTCCTCGTGGACATCTCCTTGCTCAGGGATGAGCATGTACTCTCCGTCAATGAGATTGCAATCTAATGAATGCAATGAGTAAGATACATGCGTGGCATGATATGCAATTTAGCAACTAAAATTTTATGGGGGGATGATCAATTTAATATGGTCAAGCTTGGTTAGGCTAATTGGTAAGTTCATTTTGGTGTTCCACTGATTTCTTTTTAATGTCTTAGTGAGAGTTTATTAAGATTCCTAGCTAAATTCATTGGGGTGAGTTCATTATTCTCTCTACTTTATCTCTATTTCTTTTATGCTTTTAAGGTGGGTTTGAACTACAAGATAGCTTAATAAATTTCCAAAAAATCTGAAAAAATTTCAGTGGCTTCTTACTGGAGTATAACTCTCTGTCTCAAAATTTGAGGCTTAAAAAGTGAGTGGTCTTCTCTGTATAAAATTATCAAATATTAGGGCAGAGGGGGTGTTTTGAACTACAACTTCCTTTTAACAGTGGGTTATTTTCTAAGACTTATTTTGTTGGCATTTAGATGTTATAACATGACTTTGTACAAATTTTCAGCCACTAATACTTGTTAGTTATTTTACTACGATTTTCTAAAGTTTTCTAGCCAAAGGGGTGCTTTCTACTACCACTATTCTTGAAAAAATATCAAACAACAGATTTCAAATTTTTCCTATCTTCTTCTTTGTGCAAGAGCAATTATTCTAAGTTTTGGTAACTTTTTGCTTATGGGAAGGGTGGTAGGAATTTCTTGAATGTAATGGCCTTTTTCATAAAGTATTGGCAATGTGTATTACCTTGCAGCTTGGAATGGATTTTGCATTTTTTTCCCTGGTGGTTTATTCCATTACTTATCTGGTAAAAATTTATTTGCCCATTGTTGCACACTTCTTGGCTTACTTATGATTTAATTGAAATATGGCTCAATACCAAGTTTTATTTGTTCGACCCACTTAAAATGATGGGCTGGGGCATTTATCAATTTTGGAGTGGTGTCCTAGAGGTTACAAGTCTACTGAATTTTTCTTACTAATTTTGGAATTGTTCTTATATTTTTAATAATGGCCTTTCTGGTTTTATTAGTGCCTAACAAAATATTTCACCTTGAATTTGTTCTGGACTAGGGTTCCCTTTATTTTCCTAGGTTCTCTATTCCTTAAGTGGACTAGGAAAATATTTGCATCCACTGTTCATTATTTTCTAGTACCTTTCTCATTTTCCTAAGTTTTTGGGCAAATATGGCTTTTAATAACTAACCTTGTCTAAATCTTCAATACTGGGGTGCTCACTATTTTTAAACAGTGTCTAAGTGGGGTTTATACTTCTACAAATTTTCTTAAGTTCAGCACAGAAGCCTAACTATTTTTCTTTATTTTAACAAGGTTTGGGCAATTTCCTTATTTAATTCTAAACTCTAAAAATCAATACAGAAACCATAAGGTTTAGCATTTTTATATGATAGTCCATAATATTTTGAATCCAGCAAAGTTGGTTTGACTAAATTTGGTTAAACATTTCTCAAGATATAAATTTTCTAAGTTCTCTGCTGAATTTAAAAAGAATAAACAGAAATGGATAAAGGAAAAGGGCTTTTACACTGGGGTCCCTGGCGAAAGGTTTTAAGTGTATTACAGACAGGTCCTCGGTTCACTATTCATCTGAGTCTATAGCTCTGCAGAAAACCCCCTAGGGTTTTGCGAAATCGAACCTGCAGTCCTTCCCTAATAGAACAGTGGTCGTGCAGGAAGAAAGGGGTAGAGGGGCTTACCGACGGCGAGACTACTCCGGTGAGGTGGTCGAGGACGTAGGGGAGGTCCTGAGGGTCACGGCGATGTGCGGATTGCCATCGGGAATGGTCGGAGTCGGCCGGTCCACGTGCGCAGGCAAAGATGCTCGTCGGCGGCGAGGAATCCGGCCTGCTCACGACGCGATAGTCCAAGTGAACCGGTCAGTGAGCTTCACTAGAGGTCAAGAAGGACAGGGGTGCAAGGAATTAGAGAATGGCTCACCAGATTGCTTGGTCTACGTGCGGTGGCAGGTGGTCGAAGTCCGGCGAGAGTGAATCCACGTCTCTGGTGAGGCACTGCCTCGGCTCAAGCTTGGAGAAGCTTCACAGCCTCTCGGGGAAGCAGTCCAGGGGCTAGGGCGAGGCTGGGGGTCGACAGAAAGGACTGGCCACAACGGCCATGCTCGGGCAGTGATGGCGGGCGGTGGCGCTCGCTTTCCACGGCGAACTCCGGTGATTTCTGGCTTGGGCGGGGCTTTAGGTGCGCTAGTACAAATGGCTAAGGCTTCTAGGGGCACTTATAGCCGGCGGCAAGGTGCAAACACGCGGGGCAGGGCAACCACACGTGGGGCGCGTGCTACCGCAGCCAGTTCGTGCTCGGCTGGCCTAACACGGCGTCGAGCACGTGGCTCTTTGCTTCTGCCCGAGTTTAAACGCTCATAGGTTGGAAACCTTCGTGTATTTAGGCATGATCACTGCACAAGATTTGCTCTCCTGACTTAGCTTTGTCGTTTATGTGTGGAAGTCGAGCGGTTCGGGGCTATGTACAGAGAGTTGTCGCGTCGCTAAGGTGGCAGTGTCACAAGGTCAAGTCCCGAGGTAAATCCATGTCAAGATTGTGTCAAACGGTGGAGAGAGGTTCCCAAACTTTGTCATGGTGTGTTCAAGGTAATTTGGCGCCACTTTGCTATTTGGACTTGTTTGATTCAAGTTTTGAAAAACAGAGAACGCATTCGATCTTTGGAAAGGGGCTGAAATTCAGATTTCTAAATTTCTGAATTTTTCCCAAGTGCATTAGTTCAGGGGCTGATTTGGGGATTTTGAAAAATTCAAATGGCAAAACTTTCTTACTATATTTTGTTGGTTATTTAGTGCACTAAAACTTTGTTGGTTTTTACCAAAATTTGTATTTTTCCCCCAAGTCTTTTCCCAAATTCCCTTTATGTGTTTATATGGTCCACTTAGGATTAATTAGGGTTTGAGAGTTCTTCTTACCTTGAGGTTCATGACATGATTAAGGAGAAATTCTTAAGATAAAAAGACTCACTTCAACCTTTGTTATTAATAATTTAATTTTTTTTATGTTCATCCCTCTATTTGGTTCACATGTGATAATGGTTTGGGTTAGCTTAAAGAAGAAACCCTAGGCTACACTGGGGTGTCACGGCCTTCCCCCCTTAAGGGAATCTTGTCCCGAGATTCGGTCGGAGTCCTCCCGGGGTGAAGTGAGGGTTAAAGCTTTCTTGATGTGGGTGATTTATTCATTAAGGTTCTTCTTGGTAAATTGCTCTTCGAATGTCATCCTCTTTGCAACTTTAGAAGGAAGTCCTTTTAACTTTAATCTTATCATTAATCTCATTCTGTTTTAAGATCATTTTTCTTATGTTTTGATTCAAAGGGCAGGGGGAGGGGTAGGCATGATTACATACCAATTCCCTTAGATAGACAATCGGGGAAGTTGGAACGCAGAAATTCCTCAGTCTCCCAAGTAGCCTCTTCCTCTGAGTGATTGCTCCATTGGATCTTATACATCTTGATCGATTTAGCCCGAGTTGATCTTTCTTTGCAATCCAGAACCTTGGAAGGGTACTCTTGGTATGATAGATCTGGTTCTATCTCCAATTCTGGTTCTGCTATGATCTCAGTCGGTAATCGAACACACTTCTTCAGTTGGGATACATGGAACACATTGTGGATGGCAGACATTTTTAGAGGTAACCTCAACTTGTATGCCATGGGTCCACATGCTTCTATGATCTCATAAGGTCCAATGTAATGAGGGGCTAACTTGCCTTTGATTCCAAACCTCTGTACTCCTTTGGTGGGTGATACCTTTAAATATACGAAATCTCCCACTCGAACTGGAGAGGTTTCCTTCTCCTATCATGGTAACTCTTCTGCCTGGCCTGAGCAGCTTCTAGGTTCTTCCTGATTAGTTTGACCTTCCTTTTGGCTTCAATTACTAAGTCAGGTCCGAAAACTTCTCTCTCTCCAGGCTGAGACCAATTGAGGGGAGTCCGACACCTTCTTCCATAAAGAGCTTCAAAAGGTGCCATCTTTAGGCTAGATTGATAACTGTTATTATAAGCAAACTCTGCCAAGGAGAGGTGCTTATCTCCCAGTTCTTGCCACAATCGATTGCACAAGCTCTCAGCATATCTTCCAGAATTTGATTTACCCTTTCGGTCTGACCATCAGTCTGCGGGTGATAAGCTGAACTTCTGATTAGCTTGGTTCCCAAAGACTCTTGCAGTTGTTCCCAAAATCTGGCAACAAATTGGGCTCCTCGATCAGAGACAATGGTCCGGGGCAATCCGTGCAAACACACGATTTGGTCAATGTATAGCTCTGCATACTTCTGAGCCTTATCAGTGGTGTGCACTGGAAGAAAATGTGCCACTTTCGTCAATCGGTCCACAATAACTCAAATTGAATCATGATGCTGAGAAGTGTTGGGCAGACCCACAATAAAATCCATGCTGAAGTCATCCCATTTCCACGAAGGTATGGTGTCGGTGTTTCGAAACCCAGGGGGTCCCTGGACCGACGAGTAAATCGTCGCCGCGTGCCCCAGCCTAGATGGGTCACCGCGAGGCGGAACGCGATGGGGGCAGAAAGCGGCCGGAGGGAGACAAGCGTGGGAGCGTGGAACCCGCGGCCTTCGTGTTAGCCCCCGCGCCCAGGTCGGATGCACTTGCAGTAGGGGGTTACAAGCGTCCACGCGGGAGGGAGCGAGCGGCCTTGCGCAAGCGCCGTCCCGTCCTTCCCCACGCGGCCAACCCTCTGTAAGAGGGCCTTGGTCCTCCCTTTTATAGGCGTAAGGAGAGGATCCAGGTGTACAATGGGGGTGTAGCAGTGTGCTAACGTGTCTAGCGGGGGAGAGCTAGTGCCCTAAGTACATGCCATCGTGGCAGCCGGAGAGGTTTTGGCACCCAGTTCGTGTGGTGTCGTGGCCGTCGGAGGAGTGCTGGAGCCTGGCGGTAGGACAGCTGTCGGGGCTGTCGCGTCCTTGCTGACGTCCTCTTGCTTCCGTAAGGGGGCTGAGAGCCGCCGTCGTCACAGGGCATGCGGGGCGCCATCATTACTCGTATAGTGGAGCGAGCCTGATGGGACGCCGGTCTTGTTCCCCGTAGCCTGAATCAGCTTGGGTAGGGTAATGATGGCGCTTCCTGTCGACATGGTCGGTCCGCGCCCTAGGTTGGCCGAGGTGGAGGCTCCTCTGAGGTCGAGGTCGAGTCTGTCTTCCAAGGTCGAGGTCGAGTCCGAGCCCCCGGGTCGGACGAGGCGGAGACCATCGGCTGAGGCCAGGGCTGAGTCCGAGTCCGAGCCCTGGGGTCGGGTGAAGCGGAGTTCGTCGTCTTCTGGGGCTGAGCCCATGTCCGAGCCCTAGGGTCGGGCGAAGCGGAGTTCGTCGTCTTCCGGGGCTGAGCCCGTGTCCAAGCCCTGGGGTCGGGCGAAGCGGAGTTCGTCGTCTTCCGGGGCTAAGCCCGTGTCCGAGCCCTGGGGTCGGGCGAGGCGGAGTTCGTCGTCTTCTGGGGCTGAGCCCGTGTCCGAGCCCTGGGGTCGGGCGAGGCAGAGTTTCCTATG
This sequence comes from Zea luxurians, assembly GCA_029449295.1. Lineage (NCBI taxonomy): Eukaryota > Viridiplantae > Streptophyta > Magnoliopsida > Poales > Poaceae > Zea > Zea luxurians. The sequence goes on from JAOPSE010000003.1 coordinate 188,319,973, forward strand.
ACGCCCGAGGCCGGACTTGGCTGCTGTCAGCCTCACTCTGTCGGGTGGCTCAGCAGTCGGAGCGGCGCAGGCGGCGCTGTCCTCTTGTCAGACCGGTCAGTAGAGCGGCGAAGTGACTGCGGTCACTTCGGCTCTGTCGACTGGAGGGCGTGTGTCAGGATAAAGGTGTGAGGCCACCTTTGCATTAAATGCCCCTGCGATATGGCCAAGGTTGCTTCTCGGTGAAGACTGGGCCTCGGGCGAGCCGAAGGTGTGTCCGTTGCTGGAGGGGGTCCTCGGGCGAGACGTAGGTCCTCCAGGGTCGGCTGCCCTTGCCCAAGGCTGCGCTCGGGCGAGGCACGATCGCGTCCCTTGAATGGACCGATCCTTGACTTAATTGCACCCACCAGGCCTTTGCAGCTTTGTGCTGATGGGGGTTACCAGCTGAGATTTAGGAGTCTTGAGGGTACCCCTAATTATGGTCCCCGACAGTAGCCCCCGAGCCTCGAAGGGAGTGTTAATACTCGCTTGGAGGCTTTTGCCGCACTTTTTTGCAAGGGGACCAGCCTTTTTCGGTTGCATTTTGTTTCGGTGGGTGCGCGCGAGCGCACCCGCCGGGTGTAGCCCCCGAGGCCTCGGAGGAGTAGTTTTACTCCTTTGAGGTCTTAGTGCGTTTCGCAACACTTCGGCTGGTCTAGTTGTTCCCTCATGCGAGCTGGCCGTAGCCCGGGTGCACGGTCGGGTCCCAAGTTCTCGGGCTGGTATGTTGATGCTGTCAACGGTGTGGCCGGAGCCGGGTTTGCGAGAGCAGCCCCCGAGCCTCTGCACAGGGCGAGAGGACGGTCAAGGAGAGACTCGACTTTTTTTACATACGCCGCTGCGTCGCCTTTCCGCAAGGAGGAGGGGGGAAAAGCGCCATGTTGCCCTCGGAGGGCACCGAACATGGTGTCTCCGGTGAGCTGCTGGCGGGTAATCCGAGCGGACGCCCGTGCCCCATTTGCTAGGGGTCGGCTAGAGGCCCGGAGGCGCGCTCCAAAAGTACCTGCGGGTGATCTGCCGGACACGGTCCCCTTTGACGGGGTCCGAGGGCTCGATGCCTCCCTCTGATGGGATTCCGTTACAAGATTCCTCCCGCTGGTCTCGGAAATGTCCTAGGGTACCTCGGGAGCGCAGCCCGAGCCTTGGTTATGTATCGAACGTACCCAGGGTCATCCCTCGCTCTGTGTCTGAGGCGACTATGAACCCTTCAAGGGCCAGCCTACGAACCCCTGATCAGTAGTGGGCGCGGAGCCCGAGTGGCCTGAGGCGGCCGTTGAACCCTTCCGAGGGGCCGGCCATCGAACCTCTGACCAGTAGTGGGCGCAGAACCCAAGCGCTCTGAGGCGGCCGTTGAAACCCTTCCGAGGGGCCAGCCTTTGAACCTCTGATCAGTAGGGAGGCTCGGGGCCTGTTTCCTTCACGGAGAAGGATCCTTTTCGGGGTATCCCCCTTTCCTGGTCCCTGTTGTAAGAGAGAGAAAGAGGAAAAGGAAAAGGATACGAAATCGAATGACGTGGCGTACCTTTTTCGACACGGTCATTATGGCGAAGGCGAAGCATCGCTTGCTTCTCCTGCCTGAGGCGCCGCCTGTCCCGCCGTGGAGTTAATGCGACGGGGCGAGTGGTTCGCAAGGCGGTCGTTGCGCGTGTGCGAGCCGTTCGAGGAACGGATCACGGGCACGCCGTCTTCAGGCCGTGAGAGAGGGTTCCCTCGCTGCCCCTGGATGGGACGTAAGCTTGGCTGACGACGTGACCGCTGCTCCTGCCCGCCTGCCACCGCCATTACTGCCGGCCCATTTTTGACTGTATTTGACTGTCGCGCCTGGCTGGCACTGCTGGGTCACACGTAGGGTTGCCTCGAGTCGCTGTACTGGCCCCGCAGTCGAGGAGGCGCGGCAGTGGCGTGAGTGGCGGTGCAGTTGCTCGCACGTAGCAACCGGCGTGCCGGTTGCATGACGTGTGGGCCTGGGCCTCCATGCTGGGTGCGTTGGAAGTCGAAGGGGCGCGCCCACTTGGCACGGTTGCATGCCGCCTGCATGGCTGTCTGCCCTTTCACCCACTGGTCTGAGCGAAAGTGGAGGAGTGCTTGTAACCGTCGGGCAGTTGCATGCACCGCGCGCGGCGGTTTGGCTTCTTCTGCCCTGGACCGGCTTGCATGACGCGTGGGACCCAGCCCCCGTGCCGTAAGGGGGAGAACCTTGGAGCGTGATGGAGAAGACTCAGCCCGCAACGGCTGAGGACGCAAGTGGGGAGAGTCACCTTTAAAAGGAGGGCAACCATGTCTTCGCGCTCCCCTTATGCATCGTGTCTTTCCACCTTTCGAGCCCCCGGATGGGGGACGTTCGCAATCCTTCCTTCTTGTCGTCGGGGGGACGCAACTTCGAGGAAGTTGGTACCTTTCAGCCATCGTTCGGCTTCAAGGATTTTCATCAGGCAGCCCGGCTGCATCCCCTCGCCGGTGGTCACCCAAGACGGTGACCTCCAGCTTGATGGAGGGGAGAAGCGAACCGGGTTGCGGTGTAACACCCGGATTTTAGGGGTCCAAAACCCGGGGTTAACATAAACACCAGGTATGCTGGGACCAAGTCTCATACATATGATGTATAGTGGCACAGGATCGAATGTCACAACTTTATATATAACAGGAGTTCTATACAAAATAAATAATTACATTATAAGGAGACAACGGTCCAGCAACCCAAAGTTGACTGGGAGACGACGGCCTAGATCTCTCACGAACTCATCACAGCATCCTCCATGAGCATCATCCTGCAGTACCTGGTCTTGACCTGTGGTGTATGTGAGACAGCAAGAGTGAGCTCACATACGTTCATCGCTCAACAAGTTGTGGGGAATAATGTGTATGAACTCGCCAAAGGTGGGGAGCTCACGTGAAGTGTAAGGCTTACCAAAGAAGATGGTTAGAGCTGAGCATTGCTTTTAAAGTTAGTCAAAATTTTATTAGCAGTTACTAAGTATAAGTAAATACCAACCCAATTAAGTAATAGAATAAAAGTAACACCATCACCTGCAATGCAATGCATATGACAAATTGAATTTAGTTCCATAAATTAATCATGTGAGTGTCCGAGCTGCTCATGACCGTGAGCACGGCTAGTATACCAGTTTTACACTCTGCAGAGGTTGCGCATCTTTACCCACAAATCGTGTATCCCATGTCGCCAGGGTTTGCAAGGCCCTTAGACACTTCCGAGGTGAATGGCTAGGGATCCACTACGAGGCCTTTACAAAGTTCCACTAGCTTCCGAAAACCCGCTACAGTTTATAGGAAGTTCCAATGCAGGAATCCCTTGCAGGACCGCCATCGCAGCAAAATCCTCCCGAGGGCCTCCCTACACTGACCACTCCCCTACTGCCCTTGCCCCTTTCGGGTAAGGTAGTCTTCCACTAGCTTTCCTAATTAATCAGCCAAGGGCGTCCCATTAAACCCTTGTGGTAGCACTGTTTTCCCGGGTGGTCGCTCCATGTTCCAATTAACATAATGATCTTATCATGAACAATAAATAACAACTGATAACAAAAGTGTAATCATGAATAGTGTATCTCCATACCCAAAACCACATATAGCACTAGCAAGTACTACCCAGAAAGTTCAGTGGTAAACAAGGTATAAAGATAGACAAACTAAGGTAACCTATTGGGTCCCATCAAAATTAACCTATGCAGATCATTATGATTAATTAGAACATGAGTGGGTAAAAGAAGTGATCAAGGGCACAACTTGCCTGAGCCTTGAGAATCCAGGTACCAACTTGCTCTTCAGATTCTCGTGACCTCACTGCTAGTCGTAGCAATACAAACATACATGGTATAGGCAAAATTAACATTACACCAAACATAAGAACAAAATACACATTAATAATATACATATTAAAATAAGATCATAGGAACAGGAATCATTAATTTTGGAGTTATAGATTTTAAGTTATGTATTTTCAAAGGTTTTATGTGTTTAAAATGGATTAAGTGAGAGATTAAATTTTCTAATTGTTTTCATGACAAACAGAGGCTCTAGGTGATAGAGAATTAAATTATAAGAATTTAGAAACTGGAATGGATTAATTTGGACTAAAAATGGATTTTCTATGAATTTATCAAGTTCTAGTAATTATTTTCATATTAAAAATCCATTTTCTATTTCATTTATTCAAATTAAATGGGTTCTGGACTGGGCCTCAATTACAGCAAAGCGCAGGGGGCACGGCGCAAGAATTCCCTGACTCAGACTACACCCGCGGTGGACGGCGGGTTGATTGTATAAAAGTGCGGGGGCTCTTTTGTAAGTTGACGCGGCCGAAGGGGTACGGGTGAACGCGGACCGCCCAGATTAGATCCTATGGTGCAGATTAGATCTGGCACATTATAAGCCGGTACGTAACGTCAACCGTACGATCAGAGATCCACGGTCCACGAATGCCCACGATCCAAACTTCCGAGAGCCATACGATTAAAATCCGACCGTCCGGATTAGATCAAATCTCACCCGAAACGGTACATGATCCAGGCCACTGGATCGAACGTGGACGGCCACGATTTTATTTAAGGCGACCTATTCTACTCCGTTGAACCCCAGATGGATGGTCTGGATTTTAGCGCGAATGCAACGACTGGAGATCTGATCTCCACCGTCCATCTGTGATCAACGGCCAGGGCTTTCTCCCCAAAGCCGACGGCCGAACGCGGCGGTCACCAGAGCAGGGACGGCGGCGCCATTGCCGGAGTACGCCGGGGAACGACCCCGATGCCCAAACTTCAATTAAACGAACGCCACGCAAAGCAGAGGTGATCGCGGACTCGAAGGGGAGTTTCTTACCAACTTTGGGAGCATGGAGGGGGGCTGGCCACGGCGCTCGGCGGAATTTGTATGACGGCGAGCAATCCACCGACACAAGCTCCCGATTCCACCCTGCTGGCACCACGAGCCACTTCCCAGAGACACGGAGAAGCACCCGACTGGTCATCAAGGACCCGACGACGCCGGTGGCCCGGTTTCCATGGTGGCGGCAATCTCTCACACGGCGCGGCGGCGTAGCGCGTCACCCACGCCCGGGCAACAGAAATTCAGAGCGAGGAGGTGGGGCTGAAGGTTGGGTGTGCTGGGGGACTTATATCGCCCCACGGCACAGAAGGGGAGAGTCCGATCACGGCGACTCCCAACAAACAGCGCGTATTTTGCTCAGGTGGTTGAAGAAGACGGTGGAGCTGACCAGCGGGTCCCCGAGCGCAGCGAGACCGAGTCCCACGCAACGCGAGCAACCCGGCTGACCAGATGTCCCCACATGGCGGTGTAATAGGGAGAGATGCGCGAGAGGAAGAAATGAAGGGGCTGACGGGGCGGCCCAGTTTGCAGTTAAGCGACCCAGGCTGACGCGTGGGCCCAGACTGCAGCGAAACAAGGGAGCTGGGCGCGGGAGGAGAATTGGGCTGCGCGCGCTTATGAAAGTAATAGTGGGCCGAATTGAGGAGGGTTGGCCCAGTTAGGTTTTTATCCTTTTTCCCTTTTTGTTTTCCTTTTCTTTTATCTTTTCCTTCTTTCCAAATTCAAACTTCAATTTGGATTCAAACTTTGTGGCACCTTTGTACACTGACTAATTATTTAGTTTTGATCATACCTACTGTGATGAAGTCATTAAATTATAATTTTATTTATTGAATAATATTCCTTTCTCTCCTCTATTTTCATGATTCTATTTTCAAGGTAGACTTTGAATTTTATGGATCCTTTGATATGCTTATTAATGATACATTTATTTTATTAAGCACAAATGTACCATCAACTAAAACCCAGCATGATGCAAGATTTATTTAGGTGTCTTTGAGGTATTTATTTAATTGTGCAAATGTGGTGTTCACATATGATGGTAAGTGGAAATAACACACCTATAGATAAAGGAGTTAATTTCCCCTCATTCCTTATATGTTACAAACTGGGTGTTACAAATCCTACCCCCCTTAAAAATAATCTCGTCCTCGAGATTTGTAAGGACAGGGATATAAAAAGCTTTATTTATAGTTTAGCCTTTAACTTTTAGTTAGTTTAGGAATTTGAGAAGTTTCATATTATTTAGATAGTGGTTATAAAAGCTTGGGTATGTATATCCACTCTATTGTGTATGGTAAAAGATGTCTTTAAAGCATAGAGAAGTTTGGTTAAGAAAGTGTAGGGTAAGAAAAGACTCTATCCAAGATTGTGGATCTTGACTCAGCTTGGTGACCTCACTTGATCCTTGAAGACTTGAGTTGGTGCTCATCCTCCCTTGATGAAGTTGATCATCTTCTTCGGTCTTGTCTCATTGATTAGGAGTTAGTGTATATTATTGGGCTGGGGAATATGGTTAATATAGGTATGGATGAGATAGACTACATGATATAGGTCAAAATCTGGTTTGATGTCAGGTGGTGGTTGATAGATTATGCAATCTATTAAGACTCTATTGATTGGGTAAGTTATGTAACTTGTTATATAGGTCGAGTTGTTGTGTATGGCCAAGTTGATATAAGTCTCCAAATTAGGCTTAAGTGATTTAGGAGTATGGCCTTATCCTTTCTACCAGTATTAAGTAACTCACACTAGATTAGACCATATTAAATTAGATATGATCTAGATTAGACTAGTTTAAGTTAGATAGATTCATCAGGGTAAGATATATCTTGTTAGGATATGTTAGAATCTTTTGAAATAGGATGGGGTATATGGTGTAGGTAGGTCAGAAGTTCTATTAGGTTAACACAGAGGGATTATGCATCTATTGGATGGGTAAGGTAGTTGCATATGTATATGGTCAAGTTAATCTAGGGTATCAATTTAGCTTAAATCATTTTTATAGGAGTGAGGTCTAATCCATTTCACTAGTACTAACTAATTTATTAAATAACTCACTTTAGATTGGATCATATTAGATTAGATTGGTATCACCGGATTAGTCTAGACAATATCTAATTACTTTGAATTAGACCATGGTTGATATTTTAGACTAGGATGGATAAGTATGCTTATTAGGATAAGATGGATCCATAAAGATAAGATAGAATCTTTTGAGACCAGTTAGACCTATTAGGATGAGATACAATCTTTTCAAGATAGGATGAGTATCTTTTAAGATAAGAGAGAATCTTATTAAGATAAGATGAATTGGTTAGAATGAGATCTTTTAGGATAAGATAAATCTCTTAAGCTAGATATATTCTAATGGGGATAATCTAGGTTGTCTAGTTATTTTATAAATATATTTTTATACCTATGTGTATATGCAGATGCAATTGTGGACATTACTCCACAACTCATCACACTCAATCAAAGATCCAAATCAAACAAGTATCATAAGAACAAACATTCAAGTACATAGATACCTATAAAAATAGTTTTGTTTTGTTCCTAAGATTAGGTCTCCTATTCCTAAAGTCACTTTAGGCACTGGATTTCAAAGTGTGAAATCCACATTTGTCTTTTAGAAAGAAAAGATAAGAATAATCAGAGTAAGCGGAAATAGATGAGAAGAAGATTAAGATAAGTTTAGAAAAGAATCAGAGTAAGGTAAGTAGATAAGGGTTATCCAGTTCTATCTAGGTTTCGTCCTACAGTCAACATTCCTCTGATACCACTTCTGTAACACCCGGATTTTAGGGGTCCAAAACCCGGGGTTAACATAAACACCAGGTATGCTGGGACCAAGTCTCATACATATGATGTATAGTGGCACAGGATCGAATGTCACAACTTTATATATAACAGGAGTTCTATACAAAATAAATAATTACATTATAAGGAGACAACGGTCCAGCAACCCAAAGTTGACTGGGAGACGACGGCCTAGATCTCTCACGAACTCATCACAGCATCCTCCATGAGCATCATCCTGCAGTACCTGGTCTTGACCTGTGGTGTATGTGAGACAGCAAGAGTGAGCTCACATACGTTCATCGCTCAACAAGTTGTGGGGAATAATGTGTATGAACTCGCCAAAGGTGGGGAGCTCACGTGAAGTGTAAGGCTTACCAAAGAAGATGGTTAGAGCTGAGCATTGCTTTTAAAGTTAGTCAAAATTTTATTAGCAGTTACTAAGTATAAGTAAATACCAACCCAATTAAGTAATAGAATAAAAGTAACACCATCACCTGCAATGCAATGCATATGACAAATTGAATTTAGTTCCATAAATTAATCATGTGAGTGTCCGAGCTGCTCATGACCGTGAGCACGGCTAGTATACCAGTTTTACACTCTGCAGAGGTTGCGCATCTTTACCCACAAATCGTGTATCCCATGTCGCCAGGGTTTGCAAGGCCCTTAGACACTTCCGAGGTGAATGGCTAGGGATCCACTACGAGGCCTTTACAAAGTTCCACTAGCTTCCGAAAACCCGCTACAGTTTATAGGAAGTTCCAATGCAGGAATCCCTTGCAGGACCGCCATCGCAGCAAAATCCTCCCGAGGGCCTCCCTACACTGACCACTCCCCTACTGCCCTTGCCCCTTTCAGGTAAGGTAGTCTTCCACTAGCTTTCCTAATTAATCAGCCAAGGGCGTCCCATTAAACCCTTGTGGTAGCACTGTTTTCCCGGGTGGTCGCTCCATGTTCCAATTAACATAATGATCTTATCATGAACAATAAATAACAACTGATAACAAAAGTGTAATCATGAATAGTGTATCTCCATACCCAAAACCACATATAGCACTAGCAAGTACTACCCAGAAAGTTCAGTGGTAAACAAGGTATAAAGATAGACAAACTAAGGTAACCTATTGGGTCCCATCAAAATTAACCTATGCAGATCATTATGATTAATTAGAACATGAGTGGGTAAAAGAAGTGATCAAGGGCACAACTTGCCTGAGCCTTGAGAATCCAGGTACCAACTTGCTCTTCAGATTCTCGTGACCTCACTGCTAGTCGTAGCAATACAAACATACATGGTATAGGCAAAATTAACATTACACCAAACATAAGAACAAAATACACATTAATAATATACATATTAAAATAAGATCATAGGAACAGGAATCATTAATTTTGGAGTTATAGATTTTAAGTTATGTATTTTCAAAGGTTTTATGTGTTTAAAATGGATTAAGTGAGAGATTAAATTTTCTAATTGTTTTCATGACAAACAGAGGCTCTAGGTGATAGAGAATTAAATTATAAGAATTTAGAAAGTGGAATGGATTAATTTGGACTAAAAATGGATTTTCTATGAATTTATCAAGTTCTAGTAATTATTTTCATATTAAAAATCCATTTTCTATTTCATTTATTCAAATTAAATGGGTTCTGGACTGGGCCTCAATTACAGCAAAGCGCAGGGGGCACGGCGCAAGAATTCCCTGACTCAGACTACACCCGCGGTGGACGGCGGGTTGATTGTATAAAAGTGCGGGGGCTCTTTTGTAAGTTGACGCGGCCGAAGGGGTACGGGTGAACGCGGACCGCCCAGATTAGATCCTATGGTGCAGATTAGATCTGGCGCATTATAAGCCGGTACGTAACGTCAACCGTACGATCAGAGATCCACGGTCCACGAATGCCCACGATCCAAACTTCCGAGAGCCATACGATTAAAATCCGACCGTCCGGATTAGATCAAATCTCACCCGAAACGGTACATGATCCGGGCCACTGGATCGAACGTGGACGGCCACGATTTTATTTAAGGCGACCTATTCTACTCCGTTGAACCCCAGATGGATGGTCTGGATTTTAGCGCGAATGCAACGACTGGAGATCTGATCTCCACCGTCCATCTGTGATCAACGGCCAGGGCTTTCTCCCCAAAGCCGACGGCCGAACGCGGCGGTCACCAGAGCAGGGACGGCGGCGCCATTGCCGGAGTACGCCGGGGAACGACCCCGATGCCCAAACTTCAATTAAACGAACGCCACGCAAAGCAGAGGTGATCGTGGACTCGAAGGGGAGTTTCTTACCAACTTTGGGAGCATGGAGGGGGGCTGGCCACGGCGCTCGGCGGAATTTGTATGACGGCGAGCAATCCACCGACACAAGCTCCCGATTCCACCCTGCTGGCACCACGAGCCACTTCCCAGAGACACGGAGAAGCACCCGACTGGTCATCAAGGACCCGACGACGCCGGTGGCCCGGTTTCCATGGTGGCGGCAATCTCTCACACGGCGCGGCGGCGTAGCGCGTCACCCACGCCCGGGCAACAGAAATTCAGAGCGAGGAGGTGGGGCTGAAGGTTGGGTGTGCTGGGGGACTTATATCGCCCCACGGCACGGAAGGGGAGAGTCCGATCACGGCGACTCCCAACAAACAGCGCGTATTTTGCTCAGGTGGTTGAAGAAGACGGTGGAGCTGACCAGCGGGTCCCTGAGCGCAGCGAGACCGAGTCCCACGCAACGCGAGCAACCCGGCTGACCAGATGTCCCCACATGGCGGTGTAATAGGGAGAGATGCGCGAGAGGAAGAAATGAAGGGGCTGACGGGGCGGCCCAGTTTGCAGTTAAGCGACCCAGGCTGACGCGTGGGCCCAGACTGCAGCGAAACAAGGGAGCTGGGCGCGGGAGGAGAATTGGGCTGCGCGCGCTTATGAAAGTAATAGTGGGCCGAATTGAGGAGGGTTGGCCCAGTTAGGTTTTTATCCTTTTTTCCCTTTTTGTTTTCCTTTTCTTTTATCTTTTCCTTCTTTCCAAATTCAAACTTCAATTTGGATTCAAACTTTGTGGCACCTTTGTACACTGACTAATTATTTAGTTTTGATCATACCTACTGTGATGAAGTCATTAAATTATAATTTTATTTATTGAATAATATTCCTTTCTCTCCTCTATTTTCATGATTCTATTTTCAAGGTAGACTTTGAATTTTATGGATCCTTTGATATGCTTATTAATGATACATTTATTTTATTAAGCACAAATGTACCATCAACTAAAACCCAGCATGATGCAAGATTTATTTAGGTGTCTTTGAGGTATTTATTTAATTGTGCAAATGTGGTGTTCACATATGATGGTAAGTGGAAATAACACACCTATAGATAAAGGAGTTAATTTCCCCTCATTCCTTATATGTTACAAACTGGGTGTTACATGCGGCCTCTACCCCTCCCTTAGCTTCAAGGATGTTCATCATCAGTGCTGGGGAGGGGAGTGTGCCGAGTTGGGGTCGGTCCCTGCGCGGGCGGCGGCCCGCTCCTTCCCTCAGTGATCGGGGGGAAGGGCGTTCGCCGTTCGTGGCGTTGGCAGCTGCCGCGTACCCGGCCCTCTGAGCCGAGTGGCTTCGGAGCCACTCCCGGCGCCGCCTTCCGCCACGGCAGCCGGAAGAGGTTCCTCCGTCGGCGAGCTAGTCGGTGCCGCCCACGGACTGACCTCCAACTCTACGGCCTTCTGCCCGTCCTTGCCTCTCGAGTTGGGGGCATGGGCGAGGGCCTCATGGCAGCAGCATCCGCCCTGAGGTCATTGCTGCTGTTGTTCGGCCCTCCGGAGCAGAAGTCGTCGTCGTCGCCGCTGCTGGGGCGGGTGACGACGAGCCGTTCGTCGGTCTTCTGTTGCTCCGCAGGCCCCCCAATCGTGTGGGGTTGTTCGTACCTGCGGAGGTGGAACCGGAGTTCCGTTTGTAATGGCACTTTGAGTGCCGGTGACCTGTTCATTGTGGCTGTCGGGGCCTGAACATGTATGTACTTTTCGGCGCAGAGCCGTGTTTTTCCTTCATTTCGAGTACTAAGACTCGCCTGTTGAATATCTGAACCGCTTCACCGAGCGTGAGTCGCCTCGTGCAAAGGTGACGAGTGAGGTATCCGTATCCCGGAGGCGTAGGAGTCCCTCGGCTCGGTCGGCCTTGCTGTCCGAGGCTTCTCTTGCTTAGTTAAAGGAACCCTCGGCCGCTCTTTGATGAGCCGAAGCCGGAGGTAGCGGTGTCAGCACGGACAGAGGCAGGGTTGGCTCGAAAAGAAGATGTGGTCGGCCGGAGCCTGGCCGGGTCGTCCACTGACGGGATCGACGCCGGAGTTGAGCTGCCGAGGCCACAAGCCAAGCTGATGTCTTTGGGGGACAGCTGGCCGAGGCCTCGGGGTGGCCGGCCGAGCCGTCTGCTCGAGCCGGATTCTTGGAGAAGACCCTGGCGGCGATGGCCCAGGTGTGGTGTCGATATCGTCCTTCAGAGTGGGGATCCTCCGACCACGTCGCCGTCCGAGGCTAGGTCAGACCCCGCCGAAGGTGTAGTTGACGCCGAGGGTGCTGCTGCCCCCTTCAACTGTTGACGTCCGAGCCTGCAAGATCGGGTTCTTTTGTAGTGTGTGTATGTTTTCTGCGGCTGCCGAGGCCCAAACACACCATCGTCGTGTTGTAAAGCTGCGTTTCTTTTCCTCTTGTTTGAGCATCTGGACTTATTTGTCGGTAACAGAATTGTCTGTGCGGGCGAGAGTTGCATTTCACGGAAGGTGATGAGTGAGGTATCCGTATCCCGGAGGCGTAGGAATCCCTCGGCTCAGTCGGCCTTGCCGCTTACGCGCACTCTTACTCGTCCATAGGGTTCTGTCACCGACGCAGTCGAGAAGGCCCGAAAAATCGTTCTGGCAGAGGAGCTTTCGAGCGTGAAGACTTGTCCGGTCCGCGGAATCACTTATCCGAGCGCGAGTTACTTATCATAGAAGGTGATGAGTGAGGTATCCGTATCCCGGAGGCGTAGGAGTCCCTCGGCTCGGTCAGCCTTGGCTGCTTACGTGTACTCCGTCGTTTTCAGGATCCACTTTCGAAGTGGTCGAAAAGCACGAAAGGCATTCTGGCAGAAAAGATTTTTTTCTTTTTTCGAGGAAAATTTCGACGCAGAGGGGGTTCCCCCCTTCTAGCCCCTGAGGGAGGGTCGGGCTTTGCCGAGGCAAGGCTGACCCTTCCTTGACAACCAGACTTTGTGTGTGAGGTATACGAACAACTTGAAAGCATCTTAAGGGTAGAAGCGACGTAGTTGTTGGATGTTCCAAGTGTTGTTGTAGACCTCGCCTTGATTGTTGGCCAGCTTGTACGTTCCGGGCTTCAGAACCTTGGCGATGACGAACGGCCCTTCCCAGGGAGGCGTGAGTTTGTGCCACCCTCGGGCGACTTGTCTTAGCCGAAGCACCAGGTCGCCCACCTGGAGGTCTCGGGACCGAACCCCTCGGGCGTGGTAGCGTCGCAGGGACTGCTGGTACCACGCCGAGTGTAGTAAGGCCATGTCCCGAGCCTCTTCCAGCTGGTCCAGTGAGTCTTCTCGATTGGCTTGATTGCTTTGGTCGGCGTAGGCCCTCGTCCTCGGGGAACCGTATTCTAAGTCTGTGGGCAAGATGGCCTCGGCCCCATAGACTAGAAAAAACGGTGTGAAGCTCGTGGCTCTGCTCGGCGTTGTCCTCAGACTCCAGACCACCGAGGGGAGTTCCTTCATCCATCACTTGCCGAACTTGTTGAGGTTGTTGTAGATCCGAGGCTTGAGTCCTTGTAGGATCATGCCGTTAGCCCGCTCCACTTGCCCATTCGTCATGGGGTGAGCCACGGCAGCCCAGTCCACCCGGATGTGGTGATCCTCGCAGAAGTCCAGGAACTTTCTGCCGGTGAACTGGGTGCCTTGTCGGTGATGATGGAGTTCGGGACCCCAAAGCGATGGATGATGTTGGTGAAGAATGCCACCGCCTGTTCGGACCTGATGCTGTTTAGGGGTCGGACCTCGATCCACTTGGAGAATTTATCGATGGCGACCAACAGGTGCGTGTAGCCCCTAGGTGCCTTCTGCAAGGGGCCGACTAGGTCCAGACCCCACACAACAAACGGCCAGGTGATGGGTATTGTTTGCAGAGCCTGAGCGGGCAGGTGGGTCTGCCTTGCGTAGAACTGACACCCTTCACAGGTGCGAACAATTCTAGTGGCGTCGGCCACCGCCGTCGGCCAGTAGGAACCTTGTCAGAAGGCGTTCCCAACAAGGGTTCGAGGTGCTGTGTGATGGCCGCAAGCCCCCGAGTGTATCTCTTGTAAGAGCTCTTGGCCTTTGGCGATGGAAAGCATCGCTAGAGGATGCCCGAGGGGCTGCGGTGGTAGAGCTCCTTCCCATCTCCCAGCAAGACGAACGACTTGGCGCGCCGCGCCAACCGCCGAGCTTCGGCTTGGTCGAGGGGTAGCTCTCCTCGGTGAAGATATTGCAGGTATGGAGTCTGCCAGTTTCGATCAGGCGTGACCTCGCTCTGCTCCCCCTCGACGCACAGTGCCTCACCCTCGGGGGCCGAGGGTACCTCGGGCCGAGCCGAGGGTACCTCGGACTGCGCCGAGGGTACCTCGGACTGAGCCGAGGGTACCTCGGACTAAGCCAAGGGTACCTCAGACTGAGTCGAGGGTGCCTCAGGCTCGGGCGTGTTGTCGGTCTTGATGGAGGGTTGATGTAGGTCTCGGGAGAATACGTCCGGGGGAACTGTTGTTCGCCCCGAGGCTATTTTAGCCAGCTCGTCCGCAGTGTCGTTGTAGCGTCGGGCGATGTGGTTGAGCTCGAGCCCATAGAACTTGTCTTCCAGGCGCCGAACCTCATCGCAGTAGGCTTCCATCTTCGAGTCACGGCAGTGGGAGTTCTTCATGACTTGGTCGATGACGAGCTGCGAGTCACCGCGAGCGTCGAGGCGTCGGACCCCTAGCTCGATGGCGATTCGCAACCCGTTTACCAGTGCCTCGTACTCAGCCACGTTGTTGGACGCCGGGAAGTGGAGGCGTAGCACGTAGCGTAGGTGCTCCCCGAGGGGCGAGATGAAGAGCAGGCCCGCGTCGGCCCCCGTCTTCATCAGCGACCCGTCGAAAAACATGGTCCAGAGCTCCGGTTGGATCGGAGCTGTCAGGAGCTGGGTGTCGACCCATTCAGCCACGAAGTCCGCCAAGACCTGGGACTTGATGGCCTTCCGAGGGGCGAACGAGATCGTCTCGCCCATGATCTCCACCGCCCACTTTGCAATTCTACCCGAGGCCTCTTGGGACTGGATGATCTCCCCCAGGGGGAAGGATGACACCACAGTCACCGGATGAGACTCGAAGTAGTGTCGCAACTTCGACCGTGTCAGGATCACCGCGTACAGCAGCTTCTGGATTTGTGGGTAGCGGATCTTGGTCTCGGACAGTACCTCACTGATGAAGTAGACTGGCCTCTGGACGGGCAATACATGCCCTTCTTCTCGTCTCTCAACCACAATCGCGGCGCTAACCACCTGAGTGGTCGCGGCGACGTAGATCAAGAGGGCTTCTCCGGCAGCGGGGGCACCAGGATGGGCACGTTCGTGAGGAGCGCCTTCAGGTTCCCGAGGGCTTCCTCGGCCTCGGGGGTCCAAGCGAAGCACTCGGCCTTCCTTAAGAGGCAGTACAGAGGCAGGCCTCTTTCGCCGAGGCGCGAGATGAAGCGACTCAGAGCCACGAGGCATCCCATGACCCTCTGTACGCCTTTCAAGTCCTTGATGGGCCCCATGCTGGTGATGGCTGCGATCTTCTCCGGGTTGGCTTCGATGCCCCGCTCGGAGACGATGAACCCCAAGAGCATGCCTCAGGGGACCCCGAAGACACACTTTTCGGGATTAAGCTTCACGCCTTTCGCCTTGAGACATCGGAATGTCACTTCAAGGTCGGAAAGGAGGTCGGAGGCCTTCCTCATCTTGACTACGATGTCATCGATGTAGGCCTCGACCGTTCGGTCGATGTGTTCGCCGAACACATGGTTCATGCATCGCTAATACGTTGCACCCGCATTCCTCAAACCAAACGACATGGTAACATAGCAGTACATGCCGAAGGGTGTGATGAAAGAAGTCGCGAGCTGGTCGGACTCTTTCATCCTGATCTGGTGATACCCAGAGTAGGCATCGAGGAAAGACAGGGTTGCGCACCCAGCAGTGGAATCCACGATTTGATCGATGCGAGGCAGAGGGTAGGGAACTTTCGGACATGCTTTGTTTAGACCAGTGTAGTCTACACACATCCGCCATTTCCCCCCTTTCTTTCTCACAAGCACAGGGTTGGCAAGCCATTCGGGATGGAATACCTCTTTGATGAACCCCGCCGCCATTAGCTTGTGGATCTCCTCGCCTATGGCTCTGCGCTTTTCTTCGTCGAATCGGCACAGAGGTTGCTTCACGGGTCGGGCTCCAGCTCAGATATCCAGCGAGTGCTCGGCGACTTCCCTCGGTATGCCAGGCATGTCCGAGGGACTCCACGCGAAAACATCGGCGTTTGCGCGGAGAAAGTCAATGAGCACTGCTTCCTATTTGGGGTCGAGCTCGGAGCCGATCCGGATCTGCTTGGAGGCGTCGTTGCAGGGGTCGAGACGGACGGACTTGACCATCTCCGCTGGCTCGAAGTTGCCGGCGTGGCGCTTCACGTCGGGCGCCTCCCTAGAGAGGCTCTCCAGTTCGGCGATGAGGGCCTCGGACTCGGCGAGGGCCTCGGCGTATTCCACACACTCCACGTCGCATTCGTACGCGTGTCGGTACGTGGGTCCGACGGTGATGACCCCATTGGGGCCTGACATCTTGAGCTTGAGGTAGGTGTAGTTGGGGACGGCCATGAACTTGGCGTAGCATGGCCTCCCCAGCACTGCGTGGTAGGTTCCTCGAAACCCGACCACTTCGAACGTGAGGGTCTCCTTTCGAAAGTTGGAGGGCGTCCCGAAGCAGACGGGTAGATCGAGTTGTCCGAGGGGTTGGACGCGCTTCCCGGGAATGATCCCGTGGAAAGGCGCAGCGCCCGTCCGGACCGAGGACAGATCGATCCACAGGAGCCTGAGGGTCTCTGCGTAGATGATGTTGAGGCTGCTGCCTCCGTCCATGAGGACCTTGGTGAGCCTGACGTTGCCGATGATGGGGTCGACAACGAGCGGGTATTTCCCCGGGCTCGGCACGTGGTCGGGATGGTCGGCCTGGTCGAAGGTGATGGGCTTGTCGGACCAGTCTAGGTAGACTGGCGACGTCACCTTTACCGAGCAGACCTCCTGACGCTCTTGCTTGCGGTGCCGAGCCGAGGCGTTCGCCACTTGCCCGTCGTAGATCATGAAGCAGTCGCGGACCTCAGGGAACTCTCCTGCCTTGTGATCTTCCTTCTTAGCGTCGTCGAGAGCCTTGCCACCCTCCGCGGGTGGCCCGGCCTTGTGAAAGTGGCGTCGAAGCATGGCACACTCCTCGAGGGTGTGCTTGACGGGCCCCTGATGGTAAGGGAACGGCTCCTTGAGCATCTTGTCGAAGAGGTTAGCCCCTCCGGGAGGTTTCCGAGGGTTCTTGTACTCGGCGGCGGCGACAAGGTCCGCGTCGGCGGCGTCGCGTTTTGCTTGCGACTTCTTCTTGCCTTTCTTCTTGGTGTCGCGCTGAGTTGATGCCTCGGGAACATCTTCCGGTGGGCGGCCCTAGGGCTGCTTGTCCTTCCAGAAGATGGCCTCAACCGCCTCCTGGCCAGAGGCAAACTTAATGGTGATGTCCATCAGCTCGCTCGCCCTAGTGGGGGTCTTGCGACCCAGCTTGCTCACCAGGTCGCGGCAGGTGGTGTCGGCGAGGAACGCGTCGATGACATCCGAATCGGTGACGTTGGGCAGCTCAGTGCGCTGCTTCGAGAATCGCCGGATATAGTCCCAGAGAGACTCTCCCGGCTGCTGGCGGTAGCTTCGGAGATCCCAGGAGTTTCCAGGGCGCACGTACGTGCCTTGGAAATTGCCGGCGAAGGCTTGGACCAGTTCGTCCCAGTTGGAGATCTGCCCCGGAGGCAGGTGCTCCAGCCAGGCTCGAGCGGTGTCGGAGAGAAACAGGGGAAGGTTGCGGATGATGAGATTATCATCGTCCGTTCCACCCAGTTGGCAGGCCAGCCGATAGTCAGCGAGCCACAGTTCCGGTCTCGTCTCCCCTGAGTACTTTGTGATAGTAGTCGAGGATCGGAACCGGGTTGGGAACGGTGCCCGTCGTATGGCGCGGCTGAAAGCCTGCGGACCGGGTGGTTCGGGCGAAGGACTCCGATCCTCCCCGCTGTCGTAGCGTCCCCCACGCCTGGGGTGGTAGCCTCGGCGCACCCTGTCGTTGAGGTGGGCCCGATGGCTATGATGATGGTGCTCGTTGCCGAGGCGACCCGGGGCCGCAGGCGCTGTGTTGCGCGTGCGCCCGGTGTGGATCGAGGCTTCCCACATGAATCGGGAAGTCGCGGCGCGATGTTCCGAGGGGTATCCCTGCCTTCGGGAGGTGGAACTTTCGGCCCGTCGGACCGCGGCGTCCTCTAGGAGATTCTTGAGCTCTCCCTGGATACGCCGCCCCTCGGTGGTTGATGGCTCGGCATCGCGCGGAGAAGCATTACCGCTGCGGCCAGGTTCTGGCCGACTCCACTGGAATCCGGTGGCGGCCTTACCCTGACGTCGTCGGCGATGCGGTGCTGGATGCCTTGGGGGAGATGACGCGCTTCTCCGGCCGGAGGTTGGCCCGCCCATTCCTGCCCGATGTCCCGGCGGATCGGCACAAGCGTTCCTGCTCCCTCGTCGAGCCTGGCCTGCATCTCACGGATTTGCTCGAGCTGTGGGTCAGGACCCCCCACCGGAACGGGGACCACAGCTAGCTCTCGAAGGATGTCGACGCGAGGCACGGGCCTAGGGGGATCACCGTTTTCCGGCATACCAAGATGGTTGCCTTCGCCGGGACCCCCTAGATCGACGTGGAAACATTCGCGACTTGGGCCGCAGTCCTCGTCGTCGAGGCTACGGCTGCCATCGGAACAGTCGAAAAGGCAGTAGTCACA
The DNA here is from genome assembly GCA_029449295.1 of Zea luxurians. NCBI lineage: Eukaryota > Viridiplantae > Streptophyta > Magnoliopsida > Poales > Poaceae > Zea > Zea luxurians. The sequence continues at coordinate 188,338,720 of JAOPSE010000003.1, forward strand.
TGCGGTCATGAAGTCCCGCACGGCACTGGGGTTACCAAGTCCGGAGAAATCCCAACAGAGGTCGGGCTCGCCATCTTCCTCGGACCCCGAGGGCCCGTAGGTCGAGCCGGCCGTCAGCCGGTCCTAGGGTGACCGCACACGATACCCCAGAGGGTTTGGACTCGCCTTTATGAGAATGTCCACCGAAGCGGAGTCGCTTGGCAGGTCGAGGCCGAATCCAAAAGACGCGAGATGAGAATCGGTCGGTACCTTTTGGTCGACGGGCGGTGACGAAGTCGCGTCAGGGACTGACTGCACCGTCGTCTCAAGTACGAGGGTGACGCCCAGCAAGTCCTTCGTGTGCGTGCTGGCGTCGTCCGTCTGCTTGAGGTTGGCGTGTTGCGGGGAGGCGGCGCTCGTCTTCATCTCGGACGCGAGGCCGATGCCTGACGCGCTCTCCATTGGGGCGCCGGCGCCGTCGACTCGCTCGACAGCCAACGAGGTGCCGCTTCCCACTTGGCCTTGGTTGCCCCGCCTCCTCCTCCGTCGGCGGGGGAGGGGACGGGACAAGCCTGAATGTCGTCCTTCCACCACGTGGGGAAGGCGTCGTCGATTTCTCTGCCGGCGAGCGGGTTGTCGACCGCCATTGTCGCTGTCGCGCGGTGGGGGAAGGAGTATCATGTCGTAGCTGCCGTCGAGGGACATGAACTCAAGACTCCCGAAACGGAGCACCGTCCCGGGTCGGAAAGGTTGCTGGAGACTGCCCATCTGGAGCTTGACGGGGAGCTGTTCGTCAACACGCAGCAGGCCCCTACCTGGCGCGCCAACTGTCGGTGTTTCGAAACCCGGGGGGTCCCTGGACCGACGAGTAAATCATCGCCGCGTGCCCCAGCCCAGATGGGTCGGCGCGAGGCGGAACGCGAAGGGGGGAGAAAGCGGCCAGAGGGAGACAAGCGTGGGAGCGTGGAACCCGCGGCCTTCATGTTAGCCCCGCGCCCAGGTCGGATGCGCTTGCAGTAGGGGGTTACAAGCGACCACGCGGGAGGGAGCGAGCGGCCTTGCGCGAGCACCGTCCCGTCCTTCCCCGCGCGGCCAACCCTCTGTAAGAGGGCCCTGGTCCTCCCTTTTATAGGCATAAGGAGAGGATCCAGGTGTACAATGGGCGTGTAGCAGTGTGCTAACGTGTCTAGCGGGGGAGAGCTAGTGCCCTAAGTACATGCCATCGTGGCAGCCGGAGAGGTTTTGGCACCCAGTTCGTGTGGTGTCGTGGCCGTCGGAGGAGTGCTGGAGCCTGGCGGTAGGACTGCTGTCGGGGCTGTCGCGTCCTTGCTGACGTCCTCTTGCTTCCGTAAGGGGGCTGAGAGCCACCGTCGTCACAGGGCATGCGGGGCGCCATCATTACTCGTATAGTGGAGCGAGCCGAATGGGACGCCGGTCTTGTTCCCCGTAGCCTAAGTCAGCTTGGGGTAGGGTAATGATGGCGCTTCCTGTTGACGTGGTCGGTCCGCGCCCTAGGTTGGGCGAGGTGGAGGCTCCTCCGAGGTCGAGGTCGAGTCTGTCTTCCAAGGTCGAGGTCGAGTCCGAGCCCCCGGGTCGGACAAGGCGGATACCGTCGGCTGAGGCCAGGGCTGAGTCCGAGTCCGAGCCCTGGGGTCGGGTGAAGCGGAGTTCGTCGTCTTCCGGGGCTGAGCCCATGTCCGAGCCCTGGGGTCGGGCAAAGCGGAGTTCGTCGTCTTCCGGGGCTGAGCCCGTGTCCGAGCCCTGGGGTCGGGCGAAGTGGAGTTCGTCGTCTTCCGGGGCTGAGCCCGTGTCCGAGCCCTGGGGTCGGGCGAGGCAGAGTTCGTCGTCTTTCGGGGCTGAGCCCGTGTCCGAGCCCTAGGGTCGGGCGAGGCGGAGTTTCCTATGACGCCCGAGGCCGGACTTGGCTGCTGTCAGCCTCACTCTGTCGGGCGGCTCAGCAGTCGGAGCGGCGCAGGCGGCGCTGTCCTCTTGTCAGACCGGTCAGTAGAGCGGCGAAGTGACTGCGGTCACTTCGGCTCTGTCGACTGGAGGGCGTGCGTCAGGATAAAGGTGTCAGGCCACCTTTGCATTAATTGCCCCTGCGATTTGGTCGGTTGGCGTGGCGATATGGCCAAGGTTGCTTCTCGGTGAAGACTAGGCCTCGGGCGAGCCGAAGGTGTGTCCGTTGCTGGAGGGGGTCCTCGGGCGAGACGTAGGTCCTCCGGGGTCGGCTGCCCTTGCCCGAGGCTGGGCTCGGGCGAGGCACGATCGCGTCCCTTGAATGGACCGATCCTTGATTTAATCGCACCCACCAGGCCTTTGCAGCTTTGTGCTGATGGGGGTTACCAGCTGAGATTTAGGAGTCTTGAGGGTACCCCTAATTATTGTCCCCGACATATGGATAGGGGTTGCAAAGCTCTAGCTGATTTCAAGTGGCTTGCCTTTATCCTCTGACATGTGTCGCATTCTGATACATATTGGGCTATCTCCCTCTTCATTCTGGTCCACCAATACAAGGGCTTCAGATCATGGTACATTTTGGTGCTCCCTAGATGCATGAAGAATTTGGAGAGATGGGCCTCATCCAAGATTCTCTTCTTGAGATCTTTATTTTTAGGAACCACCAATCTGCTTTCAAACCACAATATACCCTTTCCATCTTGGCGGAAACACTTGTATTTCTCTGTCCTCTGACAGAGATTCTCCTTGATGGTTTGCACTCCCTTGTCACTGAGTTGGGCCATGATGATCTGGTCTTGCAAAGTTGGCTCAATGAAAATGTGAGACAAAGCACCAGAAGGAATCACTTCAATCTTCATTTTGCTCAACTCATCACATAGGGTGTTGATGCGAGAATCCATCATAACACAGTTGCATTGCAATTTCTGACTCAAGGCATCTGCTACCACATTGGCTTTTCCTGGGTGATAATGTACCTCCAGGTCATAGTCCTTGATCAGCTCTAGCCATCTTCTCTGCCTCATGTTGAGATCAGCCTGAGTAAAGATGTACTTAAGGCTCTTATGATCAGTGAAGATGTTGCAGTGGGTTCCCATCAAATAGTGTCTCCACATTTTCAATTCATGGACCATGGCTGCTAACTCCAAGTCATGAGTGGGATAATTTTGCTCATGAGGCCTGAGTGCTCTTGAGGCATAAGCAATGACTCGGTTGTCTTGCATCAAGACACAACCCAGTCCAGTGTCAGAGGCATCACAGTACACATCAAATGGCTTGCTGTTGTCGGGTTGCGCTAACACTGGTGTTGTGGTCAGATGTTGCCTCAATGTATGGAAGGCATCTTCGCACTTCTAACCCCAAACAAACTTGGCTTCTTTCTTCAACAATTCAGTTATGGGCTTTGCAATTCGAGAGAAATCCGGAATGAATCTTCGGTAATAACCAGCCAATCCTAGAAAACTTCGAATTTGATGGACAGTCGTTGGCGGCTTCCAGTTCATCACCTCTTGCACCTTATTAGGATCAACAGCTATGCCTGCCTGAGAGATAGTGTGACCCAAGAATTTGATTTCTTTTAACCAAAAATCACATTTTGACAATTTGGCATAAAGACGGTGCTCTCGCAAACGTTGAAGCACGACATGCAAATGACCAGCATGCTCTTCCTCGTTCTTTGAGTACACCAAAATATCATCAATGAAAACCACTACGAACTTGTCCAGTTCAAGCATGAAAACAGAATTCATCAGATACATGAAGTATGCTGGTGCGTTAGTCAGCCCAAAAGACATCACCAAAAATTCATATAGCCCATATCTGGTTGAGAAGGTAGTCTTTGGAATATCACTTGCTCGTATCTTGATCTGATGATAGCCAGAGCGAAGGTCTATCTTGGAAAACACTTTGGCTCCGACCAACTGATCGAAAAGAACATCAATACGAGGCAAAGGATACTTGTTCTTGATAATCACTGCATTAAGTGGGTGGTAATCTATGCATAGCCTCAAGCTTTCATCTTTCTTCTTCACAAACAAGGCTGGACATCCCTAAGGCGAAGTACTTGGGCGAATAAAACCTTTGTCCAGCAACTCTTGCATTTGCTTCTTCAATTATGCCAACTTAGCGGGTGGCATCCGATAAGGCCTCTTGGAAATAGGCGTCGTTCCCGATTGCAACTCGATGGTGAATTCAATATCCCAGTCTGGTGGCATTCCTGGTAATTCATCAGGAAAAACATTTGCGTACTCACAGACCACTGGAATCTTCTTCAGGGGTAACTCTGTCATAGCAAAAGCACATGACTGAGTAGAATCTTGACTGGGCAGAAACAAGGTGAAACTCCCACAGATTGGGGAATTGATTTCAACGATGCGGCTGGCTACATCAAGCACTACTTGGTGTCTGGTCATCCAATTGGCTCCCAGAATAATATCCACATTCTCCAAACCGAAAACAAGGAGGGTGGTTTTGATAATGTGGCTTCCCAGTTGAATAGGCACACTTTGGTTTAATTGGTTGGTTGCAATTTTACCCCCAGGTGTGGCTATCATGAATGACCCTTTTGCATGATAGAAAGGCAGTTGACATTTAGCACTAAACTTTTGGCTAATTAAACTATGAGATGCACCAGAATCAAACAGAATTAATGCAGGTTGATTATAAACTAAAAAGATACCAGTCATGATGTGGGCTCCCTCAGGTAACTCTTCCAGAGTAGTGAAGTTGAGCTTCCCTTGACTGACTTGTACCTTCTGTTTTCTTCCCTTGTCTTGATTTGGTGCTGGCATCTACCTCTGCTGATTTCTTGGGCAATTTTTGGCATAGTGGCCCACCTTGCCACAAGTGAAGCACTGGTTCCCATTTCCCTGGCAGAACTGCTGCTACGGAGGCTGATTGTTCCTTGGAGCGGGGGCTGGAAAAACGAGTGGGTGCTAGCTGCTGCTGCTGAGGTGGCCTAATCACCCATCTGCCTGCCTGCTGCTGAAATCCTCTACTCTGATTGTGAGAAACAATCCTGAACCTCTAGGTCTGAGCGGAGGGTGCTGCCATCGGTGCCTTCCTCTTCTTCTCTGCCCGGTGAGCTACAATGCAATCCTCCTGGGAGATGGACAGGTTGACCAACTCATTGAAGCTATCAGCCTGGACAGTGTTGAGACGCTCACGCAACTTGGTATTGAGACCCCTGCAGAAGCGGTCTCTCTTCTTCAACTCGGAATCAACATGATAACCTGCATACTGGCACAGGTCGTTAAAGGCCTGAGCATACTGCAATACCGTGCGGGTTCCTTGATTGAGTGCTAGAAACTCATTCAACTTGCGATCAAGAATTCCAGCTGGGATGTGGTGTCCTCTAAAAGCAGTCTTGAATTCCTCCCAAGAAATTTCATGACCAGCAGGTAGCATAGCACGGAAGTGGTCCCACCAAGTCCGAGCAGGGCCGCGAAGCTGCTGTGCGGCGAAGCGAGCCTTGGTGTCATCAGGGCAGTCTCCCGTGAGAAGGGGAAACTTGGACTCCACGACGTGTAGCCATACATCGGCGTCCAATGGATCCTCTGCCTTGGTGAACAAGGGTAGCTGCGTACTCAGGAACTCCTGGTAAGTTGCTGCTATCGGAGGTCGCTACGGCTGGCCTCCACCATACTGCTGAGGGTGGGGCTGGCGCTGCAAAAGCTGTCGCAGAATCTCGTTCTGCTGGGACATCAGCTCCTGCACTGTGGGAGCTGGAGGAGGTGGCGAGGGAACTTGCTTGTTCTGCTCGCGACACTACCTAGCTGCCATCTAAAAACAGAGATTGTCGCCATTGTTATCCCAATTCACAATTTTGAACAACATGCTATCATCTCATATGGAAGGAAATTTCCATAATTGTAACATTAAGTTTGAAATGAAGATAACATGGTTACAAACATCCATAGATCTCAAAAGTTCTCAAGGGTTACATTAGTTAGGGGAAAGTACTCGTAAGCGTAGTCCAAAATCTATCATTACCAAGCTCGCGTAGGTTCCTATCCTCCTAAAACGTCAAAACGATTGATCAACCCTGAGTAGTGGAAGCGACAGTGGATGCAGGCGAAGGGGGCATTGCGGAGGCAGTCATACCGACACCAAGGGCTGGTCCTAACTCCTCAGGAGCCTCTTCTCCCTCGCTTCCGGCCTCATTGGCCTCCATTTCCAAGTGGTGCATGTCCAGGTGGTCATTAGCTTCTTCAAGTTCCTGCTACACATCATGGAGCTGGTTCTCCAAGACATCAATGGTGTTGTCTCCGATCTCCACCTGCTGCTCCAAGGTGGCGATGCGTTGGCTCAGCCTCTCCACCTGTAGGTCCTTCTCTACCAACTTGGAGAACAAGTCAACCACAAAGTCTTCTCGGCTATCGAGGGTGAGCTTGGTGGTTTGAGCGAGGTTAGCAAGGTGTGCCATAGCGCCGCTCTGCAGGGCCTGAAGGCGGTACAGCACACTCATGCACTAAACAGTGACCCTCCCAACCAAGTCAGGATACATTGCCCATACGTCCTTCACATGGCTCACATGATTGCACCACATGGGGTCGTCCTTCTTTTCAGCAGGAAAGAGTCCCAGTGGGTGCATCACCACCTCCAGGGGATGGTAGCCATAGAAAGTCATTAGTGTCTTCATTGCTGCCGCTTCAGTGGTGTCGTCCGTCCAAAATCCAATCGTCTCGAAGTCAAGAGAATGCCAACCCGGCTAAAGGGGATGAGCCTCCAGAGTCAGCCAGACTCGGCAACGTGGCACCCGATGCTCCTTGTACAGCTGCACTATGTACAAAGGGGGCGTAGGGTAACCGGCAGAGTTAAGCACTTCCCACAAGATGGAAGGAAAGCCATCGTGAGAAAGGAAGTCAGAGCTAAAACGAGTATCTCCTCCACTGGTGAGGGTAGGTGAAGTCATCTGCGGAAGGGTGTCAAATGTAAAGATTATGGTGGAAGAACAAAATAAAGGAACCTAAGTGTTTTAAAAGGAAACAGGTTAGCTCAAATTTTTACTCCTTTAGCTTTTAATCTTTGTAGTTTTTATAATGGATGCATGCTGGAAATAACGCCTCCTCTCCGAATAAAAGGGTGCTCTTGGGGTATCCTTTAAAAAGCTAAGGACTGGCCCACAGGGCCTATTTATTTAGCCACCTATTTCTCCCACTATTTCTAAGGCCTTTCGTCCTGGGTCTAGCGGTCTAGTCCTGACAATTCACACTAGTCTCTAAGCAATTTTTAGATTTTTGAAAATTTGGTATTCATGGTTTATTGTTCTTCTCTATGGTGGTATTTGCTCCGATACCAGCTGTGGCGGAACCGCCCGAATTATTCCAGATTAAGTGCCTAAGTCACGCCTTAGGGGTCGTAACACACTTAAATCGGAATAACCCGTCAGTCCCTCAGATCTAGTCTGATAAAGCCACTTAACCAGGATCAAATACCACAAACTCACTCGAAGGTGAGTCACAGAAGAAATACAATAAAACAGGAAACCTCAAATTAAAGTACTAGAGTTATTACATAAATCGGAGTTTTTCAAGTAGCTGACATAAGTTCACAAAATAAATTTGCAGCGGATAATCGATATCGTCGAAAGCGAGGAATAAGGCAAGGCCTAGCCCACTACTCCTGCTTCTCTCCTGCCGAAGTAGCATCCCACTCGACCGTCCAACCCACTGGTAGGGTGGTAGGCCAAGTCACACCATCAACCATATCCTGAAGCGTACCTGCAAAAATTATGCCACAAGCAAGGCTGAGTATACTAGTACTCAGCTAGACTTACCCAGAGTGAGGAATCTACTCCTCTACCTCTAGACTATGCAGCTGTTTGGCTGAGGGGTTTGGTTTGACAAAAACACTAGCTGAGTCTAAAAACAAGTTTTAGCTTTTCAATCTCTAGCATCATTATCTTAGCTAGGTTTGCTCCTTCTAAGCATACATGGTAACAAGCATTTAGTACAACCAACAAGTTATCTCATGTAAACCTCATTTTGCTTCTTACTCAATGTAGTACAAGGGGTCAAGCAGTCTCATTAGCTACGAGAAGCAGACGATTCGAATCGAGTTTTAACCTTGCAAGGTAAACCTAAACACACGACATGTAGGGGCACTCCGTCCCCACACACGTAAATCGTCCCCATCGATTCCTCGTTCGCGGCCAGGCCTCACCGCCTTGGCATACAATGCTCCACTGACCCCGGCTGCTGCCGTGCAGTGACCGCACTTGTACCCACCATAGCTAGCATGGGAGACTCAGTCTCAGGTCGCGTGAGGGGTAAAGTCCGCGCCCGGCTTCACTCAGGTACTAGGTTTTCCGGTTACCATATTTCCCGACATGTGCTTAGTACGTTCAAACGCTTAACTCAGGTATCCACACATTAATCCTTAATTCATTTTCCTGTCTCATAGACAAGGCATCCTCCCTGGATCCAAGTCCATAGACCATCATAGATCCCGTTATCAAGATGAATACAATCAATTCCTGACCTCGCGCGAGTGCTGGAAAAATCACTCGACTTCTACCGAGATCCTAATTAGCATAGCAGCTATTCGACCTAGCATACTAGTATCCATCTCAAAAAGGAATCCTGAGTTAATGCAACTAGAGGTTTCAAACAACTCCTACACTTAAGTACACAATACAAACCTACAAGCATTAAGTGTAGTAAAGTAGCATATATAAACGGTTATGCATAAAATCGGGGCTTGCCTTCAATTGCTGGGGCTGCGGGGAGATCCTTGATGGCAGTCTCGGGAGCTTGCTCCTGGTCTTCCTCGTGGACAGCTCCTTGCTCAGGGATGAGCACGTACTCTCTGTCAGCGAGATTGCAGTCTAATGAATGCAATGAGTAAGGTACATGTGTGGCATGATATGCAATTTAGCAACTAAAATTTTATGGGGGAATGATCAATTTAATATGGTGGAGCTTGTTCTTACTATTGAAGATTTTTGTGACACACTTAGCAAATTAGGGTCAAGCTTGGTTAGGCTAATTGGTAAGTTCATTTTGGTGTTCCACTGATTTCTTTTTAATGTCTTAGTGAGAGTTTATTAAGATTCCTAGCTAAATTCATTGGGGTGAGTTCATTATTCTCTCTACTTTATCTCTATTTCTTTTATGCTTTTAAGGTGGGTTTGAACTACAAGATAGCTTAATAAATTTCCAAAAAATCTGAAAAAATTTCAGTGGCTTCTTACTGGAGTATAACTCTCTGTCTCAAAATTTGAGGCTTAAAAAGTGAGTGGTCTTCTCTGTATAAAATTATCAAATATTAGGGCAGAGGGGGTGTTTTGAACTACAACTTCCTTTTAACAGTGGGTTATTTTCTAAGACTTATTTTGTTGGCATTTAGATGTTATAACATGACTTTGTACAAATTTTCAGCCACTTGTTCTTTGTGCAAGAGCAATCATTCTAAGTTTTGGTAACTTTTTGCTTGAGGGAAGGGTGGTAGGAATTTCTTGAATGTAATGGCCTTTTTCATAAAGTATTGGCAATGGGTATTACCTTGCAGCTTGGAATGGGTTTTGCATTTTTCCCAGGTGGTTTATTCCATTACTAATCTGGTAAAAATTTATTTGCCCACTGTTGCACAATTCTTGGCTTACTTATGATTTAATTGAAATATGGCTCAATACCAAGTTTTATTTGTTCGACCCACTTAAAATGATGGGCTGGGGCATTTATCAATTTTGGAGTGGTGTCCTAGTAGTTGCAAGTCTACTGAATTTTTCTTACTAATTTTGGATTGTTCTTATATTTTTAATAATAGCCTTTTTTGTTTTATTAGTGCCTAACAAAACATTTCACCTTGAATTTGTTCTGGACTGGGGTTCCCTTTATTTTTCCTAGGTTCTCTATTACTTAAGTGGACTCGGAAAATATTTGCATCCATTGTTCATTATTTTCTAGTACCTTTCTCATTTTCCTAAGTTTTTGGGCAAATATGGCTTCTAATAACTAACCTTGTCTAAATCTTCAATACTAGGGTGCTCACTATTTTTAAACAGTGTCTAAGTGGGGTTTATACTTCTACAAATTTTCTTAAGTTCAGCACAAAAGCCTAACTATTTTTCTTTATTTTAACAAAGTTTGGGCAGTTTCCTTATTTAATTCTAAACTCTAAAAATCAATACAGAAACCATAGGGTTTAGAATTTTTATTTGATAGTCCATAATATTTTGAATCCAGCAAAATTGGTTTGACTAAATTTGGTTAAACATTTCTCAGGATATAAATTTTCTAAGTTCTCTGCTGAATTTAAAAAGAATATACAAAAATGGATAAAGGAAAAAGGGTTTTACACTGGGGTCCCTGGCGAAAGGTTTTAAGTGTATTACAGACAGGTCCTTGGTTCACTATTTATCTGAGTCTATGGCTCTGCAGAAAACCCCCTAGGGTTTTGCGAAATCGAACCCGCAGTCCTTCCCTAATGGAACGGTGGCCGTGGAGGAAGGAAGGGGCGGAGGGGCTTACCAGTGTCAAGACTGCTCTGGTGAGGTGGTCGAGGACGTAGGGGAGGTCCTGAGGGTCACGGCGATGTGCGGATTACCGTCGGGAATGGTCGGAGTCGGCTGGTCCACGTGCGCAGGCGGAGATGCTCGTCGGCGGTGAGGAATCCGGCCTGCTCACGGCGCGATAGTCCAAGTGAACCGGTCAGTGAGCTTCACCAGAGGTCAAGAAGGACAGGGGTGCAAGGAATTAGAGAATGGCTCACCGGATTGCTCGGTCTACGCGTGGTGGCGGGTGGTCGAAGTCCGGCGAGGGTGAATCCGCCTCTCTGGTGAGGCAATGCCTCGGCTCAAGCTTGGAGAACTTCACAGCCTCTCGGGGAAGCGGTCCAGGGGCTACGGCGAGGCTGGGGGTCAACAGAAAGGACTGGCCACAACGGTCGTGCTCGGGCAATGATGGCGGGCGGTGGCACTCGCTTTCCACGGCGAACTCCGGTGATCTCTGGCTCTGGCGGGGCTTTCGGTGCGCGAGTGCAAACGGCTAAGGCTTCTAGGGGAACTTATAGGCGGGGGCGAGGTGCAAACGCGTGGGGCGGGCGACCAGGGTGGGGCGCGTGCTGCCGTGGCCAGTCCGCGCTCGGCCGGCCTGACACGGCGTCGAGCACGTGGCTCTTTGCTTCTGCCCGAGCTTAAACGCTTAGGGGTTGGAAAGCTTCGCATATTTGGGCATGATCACTGCACAAGATTTGCTCTCCCGACTTAGCTTTGTCGTTTATGTGTGGAAGTCAAGCGGTTTGGGGCTGTGTACAGGGAGTTGTCGCGTCGCTAAGGTGGTAGTGTCACAAGGTCGAGTCCCGAGGTAAATCCATGTCAAGATTGTGTCAAACGGTGGAGAGAGGTTCCCAAACTTTGTCATGGTGTGTTCAAGGTAATTTGGCGCCACTTTGCTATTTGGACTTGTTTGATTCAAGTTTTGAAAAACAGAGAACGCAGTCGATCTTTGGAAAGGGACTGAAATTCAGATTTCTGAATTTCTGAATTTTTCCCAAGTGCATTAGTTCAGGGGCTGATTTGGGGATTTTGAAAAATTCAAATGGCAAAACTTTCCTACTATATTTTGTTGGTTATTTAGTGCACTAAAACTTTGTTATTTGGTTTTTACCAAAATTTGTATTTTTCTCCCAAGTCTTTTCCCAAATTCCCTTTATGTGTTTAAATGGTCCACTTAGGATTAATTAGGGTTTGAGAGTTCTTCTTACCTTGAGGTTCATGACATGATTAAGGAGAATTTCTTAAGATAAAAAGACTCACTTCAACCTTTGTTATTAATAATTTAATTTTTTTATGTTCATCCCTCTATTTGGTTCACATGTGATAATGGTTTGGGTTAGCTTAAAGAAGAAACCCTAGGTGACACTGGGGTGTCACAGAGCACGGCTGATATATCAGTTTCATAACACTCTGCAGAGGTTGCGCACTTTACCCACAAGTCGTGATTCCCTTTCTGTCCGGAGAGAGCTACTCCCCATTGACCACTACCTAGGTGGCCTAGCAGGGTATCACTACGTAGCCTTTACAAAGATTCCCCGAGGTTGTAGCCGCCCGTTAGGTTTCCTAAATGCACCGCACTTCTCCCCAAGGGGCGAACCAACCTTGGCAGAGCGAGCCGCATACACCGAGCCCTATTAACAGCACGACGGCGAAGCGAACTACACCCCAGTTCCTCTAATTATTCAGCTAAGGGCGTCCCATTCCACCCTCATGGTTGCACTATTTTTCCCGGGCGGTCATCCAACGAATAGGTCCTTACGGAGAGGCACTCGAGAAACCGCTCGAGTCCCCTTAAATTCCACAAGTATATCATCATAATAAAAAGGGAAACAGCGTATCATAGATAGATCCCATCATGTTCATTGATTAATATGAAGCACTAGCATGAAGCTAAACCAAAAATAACCCAACCCAAATAGGTAATCAAGGACATGATAACAAAAGCTAGTCAATCCTTAGGTATAAACTGTGTAAATGCGGGAAGTGAATTATAGAATGTATAGGACATAGATAGGTCAAGGGACACTTGCCTCCACCAACCAGCTGCTGCTCAGGGTCTTCTCCTGCGAGTTCTTCGGACTCCGCAACCATACCGTTATCTATGCGAGCACAACCATACAAGCACATCTCAAATCAGAAAGTAAACAGTACACCATACAAAGAGGTGAATCCAATAATCACATGCCCGACATATGGCCAGCGTTACGACCGTACGAGAAGTAAGAATAACATAGCCATTATTACGATCGATAACTCATTATACTCATGCTAAGTAAAAGAATGAACCAAACCACTTAATTTAATGTAGTTATACTAACAGACATTTACTGTAGGCATAAATAAAGTTATCGTTTAATCACAATTAATTCCACGCTTAGTTAACATGTCGCTTCCTAACACAATTTAATTAGTACGAGCACTTTTAAGTGGTGAGGGGTGTCGCCACACGACAATATGCACACAAAGGAAAGTGAACATGCGTGACGTTATGCGCCGTACGGGCGAGCGAGCAAGTCGCCACGCTAGCCGCGCTCACGCCGCAGGCGAGCTAGCTACGCAGGCAGCGCAAGCGGGCTAGTCGCGCGCCATGGATGCGCGGGGAGCTTTGGCTGCGAGCCACGCCGCGCCGGGGGCGCTGGCCGCGAGCCAGGACAGCGCTGGGGGCGCTGGCCGCGCGCCAGAGCTGCGCCGGGGGCCGACTGCGCGCCATGGTCGCGGGTCAGGCCGTGCCAGGCAGCAGAGGGCCACGTCGGGCCAGGGAGCCACGCCAAGCGGGGCCGTGCCACGTCGAATGCGAGGGGGCCGCGCGCGCTAAAGTGGGGGCCGCACCGTGAGCGAGCAGCCGCGTCGAGCACCGTGCCACGGCCTCGCCAGGGGACCGAGCCAGGGACGCGCGCCATGGCCGGGCTGCGGGTACGGTGAGGCGGTGAGCCTCGCCGGGGGCACCATGCGCAGGACGGGCCGCGCCGGGGCCCGCGCGCACCATGCCGAGGCCAGCCCACGCCGCGCCACGGGGAAGCGAGGGGAGGGCTGCGCAGGACGCGCGCCGGCCGAGCTCCGGCCGCGCGCCATGGGCGCTGGACCGAGCCCCAGGCCACGCCGAGTCGTGAGCCGTCTAGCCGTGCGTGAGGGGAACCGAGGAAGGGAGGGGCGAGGGAGGAGAGGGAGGCGGGGCTCACCGCGGGACGGGGGCCGAGCGGACGGGCGCGACGGCAGCGATTCCGGGCGGCGAGAGCGTCGTGGAGAGGAGAGAGATGCACGTGATGGGGGAGAGGGAGATGAACAGGGGGTCGATTTTACAAGCTTACAGGCGTGCCCCACCGGATGGCGGCGGCTGGGCAACCGCCCTGCCCGCATCGGCTGGGCGAGCGCGCCGCGCCCACGCGCTGGCGGCTGGGCCGCCTAGCAGGCCAAAAGCGAGGGGGGAAGGGGGCCGGACGCGGGAGCTGGACCGTGCTGGGGAAAAAGGTGGCTGGGCCATGGGGCATGCGTGGGGGGAAGCCGCGGCTGGCCGGGCCGCGTGCCTGGCTGGGCCACGCGCCTGGCTGGACCGCGTGCCTGGCTGGGCCGCAAGGAGAGAGGGAGAGACTTTCCTTTTCTATTTTTTCTTATTTTTCCTATTATCCGTTTTATCTCTAACTTCCTACTAAATGCGTACCTTACGGAAACCAAGCAAATACACACAAAAGGAAATAGATGCGTGGCTCAGCATGATGCAACAACCAAAGAAAATATTTCTAGGGTTTACTTACACAAGATATCGAGTTAACTCTCGTTAGAATTTTGAAAAAGAACGAGGCATAGCGAGAAGAAAAGAAAAATAGGAAAGGTAACGCCCGAATTTGGTGAGTGCTGGAGAAAGAAAAATTTAACTCTTAAATTAAGGGTGTTACAAACCTATCCCCCTTAAAAGAATCTAGCCCTCAAGATTCAGGATTGGCTAGCAAAGAGTTCGGGATATTTAGCCATCAGATCATCTTCACGCTCCCATGTTGCTTCTTCCTCGGAGTGATGACCCCATCTGACTTTGCACATTCTGATAGTCTTCCTCCGGGTGACTCTGTCTGCAGTCTCAATAATTTGAGTTGGCTTCTCAATATAGGTCAAGTCTTCTTGGACTTCGAGACCCTTCACTGGCAACTGCTCTTCTGGCACACGTAGGCATTTCTTTAACTGAGACACATGAAAGACATCATGCACGGCTGACAAATTTTCTGGCAGACTGAGCTGATAGGCCACTTCTCTGCGCCTTGCAAGAATCTGATACAGACCGATATAGCGAGGTGCTAGCTTGCCTTTGACTCCAAATCTTCGGACTCCTCTGATAGGCGAAACTTTCAAATAGACAAAATCTCCAACTTCAAAACTCAGCTCTCTTCTTCTTGTGTCTGCATAACTTTGCTACCTTGATTGCGCTATCTTCAGATTCTCCCGAATCATCTTAATGTTCTCTTCAGCTTCAAGCAAAATGTCTGGCCCAAACACTTGCTTTTCTCCAGGCTGATCCCATTGCAACGGAGTTCTACAACTCCTTCCATAAAGCGCCTGAAATGGTGACATCTTCAAGCTGGCCTGGTAACTGTTGTTATAGGAGAACTCTGCATAAGGTAACCTCTTGTTCCATCTGGACTGATCTTGCAATGCACAAGCTCTCAACATGTCTTCGAGGATTTGATTGGTTCTTTCGATCTGACCATCTATCTGCGGATGATAAGCTGAACTGAAATTTAAATGTGTACCCAAGGCTTCATGCAACTGCTGCCAGAAATGAGAGGTGAACTGCGTTCCTCTGCCTGACACTATCTTCTTTGGCACACCATGAAGACAAACGATCCAGGACATGTACAACTCTGCCAATACTGCACTGCTGTAGTTGGTCTTGACAGGTATGAAGTGGGCTGACTTGGTTAAGCGGTCCACCACTACCCAAATGGAATCGCAGCCAGCTCGAGTGCGAGGCAATCCGACTATGAAGTCCATCCCGATTTCATCTCATTTCCACTGAGGAATTCGCAACGGTTGCAACAACCCAGTTGGCTTCTAATGCTCTGCCTAGATACGTCGACAACTATCACACATAGCCACATGCTCCGCAATTTCCCTTTTCATTTCGTACCACCAGAACTTCTTCTTTAGATCCTGATATATCTTCTCACTTCCAGGGTGTATGGAATAAGTTGTCTTATGAGCTTCCTTAAGGATCAATTCGCGAATAGACTGGACATTGGGAACACACAAACGGTCCTTGAACCATATCACACCTTCTGCATCCTCTCGAAAATCTTTACCTCTTCCTTCCAGAATCAGTTGCCGGATTTCACTGATCTTCTCATCATTCTTCTGTGCTTCTTTGATTTCCCGCTCTAGGGTAGGCTCTAACTCAGCTGTCACTCCTCGCATATTGTTCAGAAATCCGAGGCTCAACCTGTCAAACTCCTTTGCCAACTCATAAGGCATCGGATGAGCGACCATCATATTGACTTGACTCTTCCTGCTCAGGGCATCTGCTACCACGTTCGCTTTGCCTAGATGGTAGTGAATCTCCAATTCATAGTCTTTGATCAACTCTAACCATGTTTGTTGTCTCATGTTCAGTTCTGACTGGGTGAATATGTACTTCAGACTTTTGTGGTCTGTGTAAACATCACATTTTTGCCCATACAGATAGTGCCTCCATGTCTTCAGTGTGTGAACCACTGCTGCCAACTCTAGGTCATGTATTGGGTAATTCTTCTCATGAACCTTTAGCTGTCAAGACAAGTAAGCCATAACTCTTCCCTCTTGCATCAACACGCATCCCAAGCTAGTGTAACAAGTGTCACAATACACTGAGAAGGGCTTATGCACATCAGGCAAGACTAAGACAGGTGTTGTAGTCAACTTCTCTTTCAGCGCTTCAAAGGCTTGTTGACATTTCTGGGTCCACTTGAACTCAACTTTGTTGCCTAGCAAAGCTGTCATCGGTTTCGCAATCTTCAAAAACCCTTCAGTGAATCGCCGATAATATCCGGCCATTCCAATGAAGCTCTTGATTCCTTGAGCATCTATTGGAGCTTTCCAGTTTAGAATATCTACCACTTTCTTTGAATCCACAACTAATCCTTCTTTGTTTATTATGTGACCCAAGAACAGGACTTCATCAATCCAGAACTCACACTTGCTCAACTTCGCATACAGCTGGTGCTCTCGCAATCTCTGTAATACCATCCTCAAATGATCCACGTGCTCTTCTTCGCTTTGAGAATATATAAGAATGTCATCAATAAATACCACCACAAATTTGTCGAGATAATCCATGAATACACTGTTCATCAGATTCATGAAAAAGGCTGGTGCATTCGTTAGGCCAAAAGACATAACAGTGCACTCATACAACCCATGCTTGGTAATGAATGTCGTCTTTAGAATGTCTGAAGGTCGAATCCTAAGCTGGTGATAACCTGACCTCAGATCTATCTTTGAAAACACGCTGGCTCCTCTCAACTGGTCGAATAAATCTTCTATTCTGGGCAAGGGGTACTTGTTCTTCATTGTGACTTCGTTCAGAGCTCGATAATCGATGCACATCCTTCTAGTGCCATCCTTCTTCTCCACGAATAGGATAGGGGCGGCCCAAGGTGAGGTGCTCAGCCTAATGTAACCCTTCTCTGACAGCTCATCAATCTGCTTCTTGAGTTCAACCAACTCTGGTCCAGATACCCTGTAGGCTCTTTTAAAGATGGGGCGGTTCCAGGATGAAGCTCTATGGCAAACTCAACTTTCCGCACAGGTGGCATGCCTGGTAAGTCTTTCGAGAACACGTCCGGAAATTCTAACACCACTTTGATAATCTCAAGTGGATCTGCTTCACTGCTATCAATAGCCATCTGATAACAACCTCCTTTCCTTGGCTCAGGTGAGACTAACTCAGCTACCACTTCTTCTCCTAGTGGAGACACCAACTTAATTATCCTCTTATCACAACTGATAATTGCTTGATACTTATCTAGCCAATTCATCCCTAGGATAACATCTATTCCCTAAGTACCCATTACTATGAGGTTAGCGGGAAACTCTATCCCCCTTATTTCCACATGTACATTCAAGCAAACACTATCAGCTCGAACTCTACCACCGGCCGAATCAATTTGAATGGGTGTTGACATGGTAGTTATTGGAAGATTATGTGCTTCTACCCATGATGCAGTAATAAATGAATGTGTTGCTCCAGTATCAAATAACACTTCTGCAATATGGGAGTCGACTAGAAACATACCTACTATCATGCCGGGGTTTTCTTGAACTGCTTCAGCCTCCAAGTGGTTCAGTCTCCCATGGTTGTAGCATGGCTGGGAGCGGTTGCCTGCTCCAAACTAAGACACATTCTGCTTTGCTGGGGCACTAGGGCCTGACTGCTGCTGGACTGCCTTCTTCGGACATTGCATCACCCAATGGCCTTGCTCTCCACAGTGGAAACATGCTCTGCCTCCGCCTTGAACTGGGGCTGCTTGACTGTTCTATTGGGTTGCTAGGGCAGGAAAACAAGGTGCCTGCTGATTCTGCCTCTGAAACTGACTTCCTCCTGACTGGTTGTTTGGCGATTCTGCTGCTGATACTAAGGGTACTGCTTCTGAAACTGCTGCTACTGAGGTGGGCGCTGGTTCTGTCTGAACTGATGAGGTGGGTTGCCTAAGAAACGAGGGTGATTGCTGCTCCCAGGCTGAGGCCCACTGGTCTTGCGCTTGCGATCCTCCATCTCTTTATGCTTCTTCTATGTCATGATCGCTCTGTCGATCAGGTGCTGAAACATGGGGAAGGTGTGGTTCATCAGCTGATAATGCAAAGGGTCAACTAAGCCTCTTAGGAAACGGTACTGCCTCTTGGCGTCTATGTTGACATCTTCAGGTGCATAGCGGGACAGTTGCAGAAACCTGTCTCGGTACTCACTAACAGACATTGACCCTTGCTTGAGTGCTAGGAACTCCTCCTTCTTCACTGTCATTAGACCTGCTGGAACATGATACTGACAGAAGTTATCTCTGGATTCTTCCCAGGTAATAGTGTTGGGGTTGGCATGGGTGGCGAGATAGGACTCCCACCAAGACTGAGCTGCTCCTCTAAACAAACGGGGACTATACAGAACTTTCTCCCTGTCATCACACTAAGCGGTGTGCAATTCCCGCTCCACGGTGTGCAGCCAATCTTCAGCATCCATGGGTTAGAATAGTGAGCGAACACTAGGGGATGAGCTCTCATGAATTCAGCACGCTTGTCCCTGGGCATCTGAGGCATCTAAGGCTGAGGTGGGGGTTGATGCTGCTGCTCCTGAATGGCGGCCAGAGTCTGACCGATGGCTTGAACTTCCTGAGTCTGCATTAGGAACATCTGCTCGATGGTCAACGGGGGCGGTGGTGGCAGCTGCTGCTAGGGTGCCTCATCCTGCGGTGCTGCCTGCTCCTGCTGAGCACACCTTCCTCCTCTACGTCTGTTTTCTGACATCTGCAGAATGCAATCACATATCAGAACTGATCTTGCAAGCTTGCAGCATAAGAAAAGAGTATAGAATCCTTCCACAATACTGAACAGATGAACATCTTCACTGATTTCCAACACAGGTAAGCACAGCTTCTCAGATAAAGAGGAAAGTGGAATGAAAAAGGGCTTCCCAACTAGATAACTAATTTCATTAACATTTTAACAGGTAAACCAAGGTGTAGGCGGTACCCACACCCTGGCGACAGTCATTACAAAGATCCAAATCCATCATAGTTCATCATGACAAACATAAAAGCACAGGATAAGCAAACTACCCTGTCTAACTAAGACTAACTAAGAGTAAGACCGAGACTAAGACTAAGACTTCTATTTTAAACTTTTCATTACAGGACCCAACACTGACGACCTATGGTTCTAAATTTATCCTGGTCCTACAGTCGGGGTTGCCATAAGCATGGTGTCCACGCCGAGGGGAAAGGTACGGGTGCTGAGTCCCGACGAGAGCGGGGGAGCCATCCTCTAGGTGACGACGCTCCGCGCGCTCAGCCCGCAGCTGGGCGATCTCAGCACGAGCCCTACTCAGCTCATCTAGGGCATGGTCCAGCTCTGTGTTTAGCTAGGTTGACTGTGCTGCTCAACCTAGGATTGTCCTCAGTGACAGGTGAGACAACTACGCCTCCTGTGCTGCCAGATGGACGACGGGGGTAATACCTCAGGTTGAGACCATCGGCTACCCCCACCGAACACTAAGCAGTAGTGCGAAAGCGCACGCCGTGTGGCATCTTGCATGGCCGCCTCAGCTGAGTCCTGCTCAGAGATAGAGTAGTGCTCTGAGCAGACCTCCGCACCATGGAGACTGTTCTCCAAACGACGCACTAAGCAGGTCGCCTCCCAGCGGTCCGAGTAAACCCTGTGACTGTGCTAGAAGACAACACAGTGACACTCGATGGACCAAGTACGCCGGTCGAGTGCTTGGAGCAGCAGGGTGTCGAGCGCGTCGTGGAAGTGACACCCGCGAGCAGCGTCGTGAGTGATGGGTCAAGCAACCCATCCTTCCGGCTCCTGCTCGGTTGAAAGGTTGGTGCTAAAGCTCGAGCTACTGTCACCACCTCCGTCGTTGGGGTCTCCTCTGATAGCTACTCTAGCGACTGGGGCGCTCAGTGGTGGTGTAGGGGGTGCCTCCAGCGGGAGCACAGGAGAGCAGCTCCTCACAGACTCTATCTCCTGCTAAAGCGAGAAAGAAGAGCCCTGCAGCTCCATCTCCTGTCATCGACGCTCCTGCTCCTCGTGTAGGCGGTGGTGCAGCCTCTCCAAATGGCTAGACTGACCAGTCACTGGACGGCGAAGCGGACGCTCAGCGAGACGAGAGGGCAAGAAGGGGATGACGGACTTCCGTGTGGTGTGTCTAAGACGAGCCATCTACAAAAGACACTGTAAGCATAAGAGTGAGAACAGAACTAATATGACCAGCAAGTAAACCATAAATAAATAAGGAATTAGAATAAAGCAAAAAAATTTCAGCAAGGTATAATATATATAGTAGAACATAGGTTTGGTCGATATGACCAACTTTTGAAGGGATACCAAAGTCAAGATGAGAATAGGGGTCTATAATCCTTATAACGGCCATTCTACTCTAGGTTAGCAGTCCTACAGTCAGCATGGCTTTGATACCACCTATGTCACACCCGGTTTTAGAAGGCAAACCGAATGCGAACCATGTACGTGCCAGGATCAGCAATTTACGTACACAGCAGTTACATAACTGGACATCATCACACAGTGCTCAAATAATAACATAAAAGAAGGTAATAGTTAATTACATCATGATGTTTGAGGCATCCACATAGTCTTTAACATTTATCAAAGTGCGAAAAAGAAATGTAGATACACACGGCCTACACAGGCAGTCGACTAGGGGTTTACCGCTAACCCATGCCTAGAACTCGTCGTACTCTTGGAACTCCTGGAAGTCTTCCTCCATGGCTTCATCTTCTCCTGAGCAGTGGTTGCAACGTGGACAACCTAGGGAAGAGGGGTTTGGTGTGTAGAGCAAGGGTGAGTACACATCAACATACTCAGCAAATGTCCTGTTTGGCTGTAGTGGACTAGCTTTATGTGGGGTTAAGTCAAGCAGTTGCTTTTAGTTGGTTAGGTTATTATTACTAGTAGAGAGAGCCAGATTTTAGTATTAACTCAAGTTGTTAACCCAAAAGTACCCTTTCCAAACGGAAAGAATACCACTTACCATTACCATAGTCATAAGCATCATCCTCGTCACCACCTGTAATCCAAACATCTCTGATCAAGTATCTCTAATCAATGGAGCTCCCTTGGCCGCTCATAACCGCGAGCACGGCTGATATATCAGTTTCATAACACTCTGCAGAGGTTGCGCACTTTACCCACAAGTCGCGATTCTCTTTCTGCCCGGAGAGAGCTACTCCCCATTGACCACTACCTAGGTGGCCTAACAGGGTATCACTACGTAGCCTTTACAAAGATTCCCCAAGGCTGTAACCGGCTGTTAGGTTTCCTAAATACACCGCACTCCTCCCTAAGGGGCGAACCAACCTTGGCAGAGCGAGCCGCATACACCAAGCCCCATTAACGGCACGACGGCGAAGCGAACTACACCCCAGTTCCTCTAATTATTCAGCTAAGGGCGTCCCATTCCACCCTCATGGTTGCACTATTTTTCCCGGGCGGTCATCCAATGAACAGGTCCTTATGGAGAGGCACTCGAGAAACCGCTCGAGTCCCCTTAAATTCCACAAGTATATCATCATAATAAAAAGGTAAACAGTGTATCATAGATAGATCTCATCATGTTTATTGATTAATGTGAAGCACTAGCATGAAGCTAAACCAAAAATAACCCAACCCAAATAGGTAATCAAGGACATGATAACAAAAGCTAGTCAATCCTCAGGTATAAACTATGTAAATGCAGAAAGTGAATTATAGAATGTATAGGACATAGATAGGTCAAGGGACACTTGCCTCCACCAACCAGCTGTTGCTCAGGGTCTTCTCCTGCGAGTTCTTCGGACTCCACAACCATACCGTTATCTATGCGAGCATAACCATACAAGCACATCTCAAATCAGAAAGTAAACAGTACACCTTACAAAGAGGTGAATCCAATAATCACATGCCCGACATATGGCCAGCGCTTACGACCGTACGAGAAGTAAGAATAACATAGCCATTATTACGATCGATAACTCATTATACTCATGCTAAGTGAAAGAATGAACCAAACCACTTAATTTAATGTAGTTATACTAATAGACAGTTACTATAGGTGTAAATAAAGTTATCGTCTAATCACAATTAATTCCACGCTTAGTTAACATGTCGCTTCCTGACACAATTCAATTAGTACGAGCACTTTTAAGTGGTGAGGGGTGTCGCCACGCAACAATATGCATACAAAGGAAAGTGAACATGCGTGACGCTATGCGCCGTACGGGCGAGCGAGTAAGTCGCCACGCTAGCCACGCTCACGCCGTAGGCGAGTTAGCTGCGCAGGCAGCGCAGGCGGGCTAGTCGCGTGCCATGGACGTGCCAGGAGCGTTGGCCACGAGCCACGCCACGCCGGGGGCACTGGCCGCGAGCCAAGACCGCGCCGGGGGCGCTGGCCGCCCGCCAAGGCTGCGTTGGGGGCCGAATGTGCGCCATGGCCGCGAGTCAAGCCGCGCCAAGCAACAGGGGGCCACGTCGGGCCAAGGAGCTACGCCGCGCGGGGCCGCGCCACGCCATGGCCGCGAGCGAGCAGGCCGCGGGCGCGCCACGCCGGAGGCCACGCTGTGCTGAACGTGAGGGGGCCGTGCGTGCGCTAGAGCGGGGGCCGCGCCGCGAGCGAGCAGCCACGCTGGGCACCACGCCACGGCCACGCCAGGGGACCGGGCCGGGGACGTGCGCCATGGCCGGGCCATGGGTATGGTGAGCCTCGCCGGGGGCACCATGCGCAGGACGGGCCACGCCGGGGCCCGCGCGCACCGCACTTAGGCTAGGCCGCGCCGCGCCACGGGGAAGCGAGGGGAAGGCTGCGCGGGACGCGTGCCGGCCGAGCTCCAGCCGCGCGCCACGAGCGCTGGACCGAGCCCCAAGCCGCGCCAAGCCGTGAGCCATCCGGCCGCGCGTGAGGGGAACCGAGGATGGGAGGGGCGAGGGAGGAGAGGGAGGTGGGGCTCACTACGGGACGGGGGCCGAGCGGATGGGCGCGACGGCGGCGATTCCGGGCGGCGTGAGCGTCGTGGGGAGGAGGGAGAGAGATGTGCGTCGTGGGGGAGAGGGAGATGAACAGGGGGCGATTTGAGAAGCTTACAGGTGGGCCCCACCGGATGGCGGTGGCTGGGCAACCGCCCTGCCCGCACCGGCCGGGCGAGCGTGCCACGCCCACGTGCTGGCAGCTGGGCCGCCTAGCAGGCCGAAAGCGAGGGGGAAGGGGGCCGGATGCGGGAGCTGGGCCGCGCCGGGGGAAAAAGGCGGCTGGGCCGCGGGGCGCACACTGGGGGAAGCCACGGCTGGCTGGGCCGCGTGCCTGGCTGGGCCGCGCGCCTGGCTGGGCCACAAGGAGAGAGGTAGAGACTTTCCTTTTCTATTTTTTTCTTATTTTTCTTATTATCCATTTTATCTCTAACTTCCTACTAAATGCATACCTTACGGAAACCAAGCAAATACACACAAAAGAAAATAGATGCGTGGCTCAGCATGATGCAACAACCAAAGAAAATATTTCCAGGGTTTACTTACATAAGATATCGAGTTAACTCTCGTTAGAATTTTGAAAAAGAACGAGGCATAGCGAGAAGAAAAGAAAAATACGAAAGGTAACGCCCAAATTTGGTGAGTGCTGGAGAAAGAAAAATTTAACTCTCAAATTCGGGGCATTACAAACACAAACCAATAAATATTCAAGTTAGGGATCCAATTCAAAGGAGCAAAAGGAACCAAGTGTGTTGTGGTCTGGCGCACCGGACTGTCCGGTGAGCCAGTGGGCAACGGCTACCTGCGTGCAACGGTCGACTGCAAAAGTACTGACGAAGTGAATAGTGCAGCGGCAGAAGTCAGAGCCGCGAAGTCAGAGGGCACCGGACTGTCCGGTGCCGCAAGAAGACAAAGCTCCAACGGTCGACTTTGCTCCGAACCCTAACGGTTGGGTGACGTGGCGACGCACCGAACAGCCTACAATGCCTGTCCGGTGGCGCACCGGACTGTCCGGTGCGTCCATCGCCAGCAGCCTCCCCAACGGCTACTTTGGTGGTTGAGGGCTATAAATACCCCCCAACCATCACAACTCCTAGCATCCAAGATTTCTGAACATCACATTCAATACAAGAGCTCTAGCATTCACTACTAGACACAATACAAAAGATCAAAGCCTCTCCAAGTCCCAAATTCACCTCAAATACTTAGTGACCTGTGAGAGAGTGATTTCGTGTTCTTTTGAGCTCTTACCTCTTGGATTGCCTTTCTTCTTTCTCATTCTTATTCTCAAGTGACTTGTAATCAAAGCAAGAGACACCTAAGAGTGTGGTGGTCCTTGCGGGGTCTTAGTGACCCGATTGATTAAGGGAAAGGCTCACTCGGTCTAAGTGACTGTTTGAGAGAGGGAAAGGGTTGAAATAGACCTGATCTTTTGACCTCCTCAACGGGGACTAGGTTCTTTGGAACCGAACCTCGGTAAAACAAATCACTGTGTTCATTCGCTTGATTTCCATTTGATTTGTTTTCCCCTCTCTCCCAAACTTGATTTTAGTATTAACACTAACCCCAGCTTGTAGTGTGTGTTTAAAGTTATAAATTTCATATTCCGCCTATTCACCCCCCTCTAGGCGACTTTCAACAACACATCGCGAGAAACAAGAACGAAGAGGCTGATACATCAGCTAAAGCAACAGCGAAGGGCGAAGCCCTACCCTCCGACGTATTTTATCACGTAGTTGGTACACCAGCCGTCAAAAATCCTGATGGTCTACAAATAACACAAGACGCCGACGGGCACCGGATCGTCAACCTTATAATGGCCGAAGACTGGCGGGCTCCAATAACCCTGTACCTCCAAGGCCACTACCATCCATCTGATCACAATGAAGCCAAAAGGCTTAAACACAGAAACAGAGACTTCACAATCGTCAACGACCAGCTATACAAGAAAGGAATCAGCCAGCCTATGTTGAAATGCATAACTGAAACCGAAGGCTTAGAGCTTCTCCGCGAGGTCCACAGCGGTACTTGCGGATCACAGTCAGGACCAAGGGCTCTTGCAGCTAAGGTCATTTGTCAGGGGTTCTATTGGCCCGCAGTCATATGCACGGCCAACTGAGTAACCCGATCGTGCGAAGCATGCCAGAAATTCCTGCCCCGAACAGGCGCCCCTTCGAAGTTCACCAAGCTCATTACCCACACCTGGCCGCTTCAGCGGTGGGGGCTCGATATTGTTGGGCCACTGCCCATAGCCCAAGGCAACCTCAAATTCACCTTCATCGCTATCGAATACTTCACCAAGTGGATCGAGGCTAGGGCCGTCTCCAGAATAACATCCAAGACGGCACAAAAATTCTTATGGCAGAATATCATATGTTGGTTCGGAGTCCCATCCGAATTAACAGTCGATAACCAAGACTTCCAGGAATTCTGCAACTCCATCGGCACGAAGGCAGTGTTTGCCTCCGTCTACCACCCACAATCCAATGGTGTAGTCGAGCGTGCCAACGGTAAGATCTTTAGCGCAATCAAGAAAAGGCTACTTGATGACAAAAAGGGCAAATGGGCGGACCAACTACCCAAAGTCATATGGGCATTAAACACAACAGAGTCTAGAGCGACTAGGTTCACACCTTTCCGCTTGATGTACGGATCCGAAGCAATGACGCCGCAAGAGCTAAAGCACAGATCCCCACAAACAAACCCAGCAGCCACCTCTGACATCGACGAACTAACATCCAAAGACCCTATCAACGGAGACCGTGTCCTCGCTTTGGAAGCATTGAACAAATACCAAGCACAGACTAAGGCATGGCACGACAACACCGTCATCCCAAGAGAGTTCAAAGAAGGAGACTTAGTACTTACAAGAACCATCAGAACAAAGTCTCGGGGCAAGCTTGAACCCAAGTGGGAGGGGCCCTACATCGTCAAGACCAAAACATCGTCGAATGCTTACAAGCTCACCTCACCATCCGACGAAGACTTAGAGCATTCGTGGAACATAGAGAACCTGCGTAAATTCTTTGTCTAGTCCCAAGGCCAGAATGCCTTTGTAACTCTCAAACAATTTCAATCAGGCCCGCACTCTTTTCCTCCCAGGGGGTGAGGTTTTTAACGAGGCGGAGTCATGTAATATACTACCACAAAAGCCACCCAAAGAAAAGCGAAGTCAAACTGACACCACGGCTACGGGTGTCGAAAAAGACCGCAACACCGGCCTTCGACATTCAATGCATAAACAGTCACCGCAACAGGCAGCCTAGACTGCCTTTGCGTGCCACACGTCCGAGCAAAAGTCGCCTAAGGGTACAGCCAGGCAAAAGCATAATAAGTGCACGACACCACCCACAGGGTGCGAAGTCTTCTATGAAGACAACGTCCGAGCAAAAGTCACCTAAGGGTGTAGCCAGACAAAGGCACAATAAATGCACGACACCACCCACAGGGTGTGAAGTCTTCTATGAAGACAACGTCCGAGCAAAAGTCGCCTAAGGGTGCAGCCAGACAAAAGCACAATAAGTGCACGACACCACCCACGGGGTGCAGAGTCTTCTACAAAGACAACGTCAGAGCAAAATTCACCTAAGGGTGCAGCCGGACAAAAGCACAATAAGTGCACGACACCACCCACAGGGTGCGAAGTCTTCTACGAAGACAACGTCCGAGCAAAAGTCGCCTAAGGGTGCAACCGGACAAAAGCACAATAAGTGTGCGACACCACCACAGGATGCAAAGTTTTCTACGAAGACCCCAAGGGTGCAGCCGGAAAAACCAAAGAACACAACACTCGCGGCACACGGTCTCCCCTACATAAGCAACCTACCGAGCAGAAGTCGCCTAGGAGCGCAATCGGATAAGTGAAAAAGGTTGTGCAGTCACCGGTCAAAAGCGGAGTCACCTATGGCACGTACGCGACTACAAATTGGAGCCAACTCGCAATAGGCACAACAAAATTACATAGCACAATCATAAATGAACAACAAGCGAAGGGCTCAAAGGCACCATCTCACAACACTAGTGCACACCATGGTATTTACCCCTCTAGCACGGCCATCGCAGCTCTATTGCGAAGTGGGGGAGGGCAGCGTTTTCACTCAATATCGCAATAGAGCAGCGAGGGCAACAAAAATGTCACATAGGCTCCTCCTTCGAAATAAGACCTGCCTCCCGAAAATTGAACAACATCAACCTCAACTCTTTCCCCCTCAAACAGGTCTCGTAGGTCCCCTTCTCCAATGCACGTCCCAGACGTCGATGAAAGAAGCTCACGCTGAGTACCCTGATCCAATCGTGGACCACCCCGAAGACAGGACCTTTCCATACCCATTCGGCGACGTCTTCTTCCACTTCGTGATGACTCACCAATGCTCTATTTCGACACACCCATTCTTTGCCTTCGCGAGTCTTCAACTCTCGCATCGGTCGAGGTTGCCAGCGCCTTGCAAGGGATAGATCGCAGCGGAGACTCCAACTCAGCAAAATAATCTAGGTCGTCCTCAGAAGATTCAACAACCCATGAGAAAGGGCTCCCAAATTCCCCTTCATCTGAAGACCATGACCCAAACTCAGACCCCTTAGACACATTTCCACTAAGAAACGCCACATTTGCATCCATTGAAACATCGTTAATATCAACATTATCAGGGTTTGCTTGCGCAGGCCCGGACGTCGGAACCTGCGCAGCAACCGACCTTCAGTATCACAAAAATCAAAACCATCAACCCCAAACCCCTATTGCATCTCTTCAACCTGCGCCGGAGCAGACACTGCCGCAGGGTCTTTGTCGGAGCCACCCAGAGGTGCTGAGAGCCCTTCACTCCAGCCTCCACCGTGCCATCCATCCGGGTCATCGAGCTTTCAAGACCGACGAGGTCATCAACTTCTTCTTCATTCATCATCTACAAAGACAACACAACATATTACAACTAAGTAAAAAAAAATACATGTGCCAGCGCTCGTGTCACACCCGGTTTTTAGAAGGTAAACCGAATGCGAACCATGTACGTGCCAGGATCAGTTATTCACGTACACAGCAGTTACATAACATGGACATCATCACACAGTGCTCAAATAGTATTAAAAGGGAAATAATAGTCGATTACATCATACGTCTGAGACGTCCATATAGTTCTTACAATAAATCAAAGTGCGGAAAAGAAACGTAGATAACGCGGCCTTCACAGGCAGCCGACTGGGGGTTGCCGCTAACCCACGCCTAGAACTCGTCGTAGTCTTGGAACTCCTGGAAGTCTCCTTCCACAGCTTCATCTTCTCCTGAGCAGTGGTTGCAATGCTGACAACCTGGGGGGGTTTGGTGTGTAGAGCAAGGGTGAGTACACATCAACATACTCAGCAAGCATCCCGTTTGGCTGTAGTGGACTAGCTTTATGTGGGGATAAGTCAAGCAGTTGCTTTTAGTTGGTCAGGTTATTACTTACTAGTAGAAAGCCAGGTTTTAACATTAACCCAAGTTATTAACCCACTGTATCCTTTCCAAACGGAAAGAATACCACTTACCAGCACCATAATCACAATCAGAATCATCAATCTCATTGCCACCTGTACCAAAATGTCTCTGATCAAGTATCACTAATCTCTGGAGCTCCCTTGGCCGCTCATAACCGCGAGCACGGCTGATATATCAGTTTCATAACACTCTGCAGAGGTTGTGCACTTTACCCACAAGCCGTGATTCCCTCTTGCCTCGGGCTGATCAAACCCTTAAACACTACCAAGGTGAATAGGCAGGGTCTCACTACGTAGCCTTTACAAAGATTCCCCGGGGCTGTAGCCACCCGTTAGGTTTCCTAAATGTACCGCACTCCTCCCCAAGGGACAAATCAACCTTGGCAGAGCGAGCCGCATACACCGAGCCCCATTGACGGCACAACGGCTAAGCGAACTACACCCCGGTTCCTCTAATTATTCAGCTAAGGGCGTCCCATTCCACCCTCATGGTTGCACTGTTTTCCCGGGCGGTCATCCATAGAACAGGTCCTTACGGAGAGGCACTCGAGAAACCGCTCGAGTCCCCTTGAAGGTCACAAATATAATCATAAATAAGAAGGGGGAAAACAGCGTATCATAGATAATCACATCATGTTCATTGATTAGAGTTGAGCAATAGCATCAGACTAAGCAGTAATAATCCGACCCAAATAGGTAAACAAGGACATGAATAACAAAAGCTAGTCAATCCTTAGGTATAAATGTGTAATGCGGGAGGTGAATTAAAGAATGAATAGGACAGAAATAGGTCAAAGGACACTTGCCTCCACCAACCGACTGCTGCTCAGGGGCTTCTCCTGCGAATTCCTCGGGCTCTTCGACCGGATCGTTCTCTATGCGAGCGCAAACATACATACATCCACATATTTAATACAAAAGAACAGTACACCATACAAGGGAACAAGTAAAGCGAATATGCATCAAGTATGACATTCGATATCGCATTCATTAAGGTTAGAAAGAAACGGGAAAGGGTCTCGCAGGGGGTTAAAGCTTATGCACTAATGATTAGTTACAATTGGTTCTTAACAAAAGAATTCTGTCATATGCACTAATGGAAACCTAGTCATTTTTAGTTGATCAACATTGAATGAAATAAATAATTAATTACGTGAATCAACTAGCGTAACGGAATTTTAAATTGAGCTTCCTATTTCAATAGCATGAACAATGATTAGCCTACCTAAAATAAAATAACTATGATCACAGAAAGTAAAATAAAATAAAATAAAATAAATAAAAAAATAAAAAAAGGGGGGCGGTTGAACCGGCCCTGGGGGCGGTTGAACCGGCCGGGGGCAGGGCGGCTGGGCTGGGCGCGGGCGCGGGCGCGGGCGGCCGAGCTGGGCGGCTGGGGCGGCCGAACCGGCGGCCAGGGCGGCCGAACTGGCGGCCAGGGCCGGCCGAGGCGGGGGCGCGGCCAGGGGCGGCCAGGCGGCCAGGCGCGGCCAGGGGCGCGGCCGGGGCCGGCTGGGACGCGGCTGGGGCCGGCCAGGGCGCGGCCAGGCGGCTGGGGGCGCGGCCGGGCGGCCGGGGGGCGCGGCCAGGGGCCAGGAGCGGCCGGGCGGGCTGAGGGAAGAAGAGGGGAGAGGGGAGAGGGAGAGGGAGAAGGGGGGGCTCACCGGGGACGGGCGAGCGACGGCGAGGGGCGGCGGTTGGGCCGGCGGCAGGGGCGGCCGAGCAGGGGTAGGGGGCGGCGGCGGCTAGGGTGGGGAGAGGGAAAATGGGAGGGAGAGAGAGGGGTAAGGGGAAAAGGGGAGGGGGGTGGGGGCGGTTGGGCCAATTAGGCCCAAAGGGGGGCGCGCGGGGGCGGCTGGGCCGGCCAGGGACGGCCCACGGCGCGGGAGAGAGAGAAAAAGAGGAGAGAGAAAGAAAAAGAAAAAGAAAGAAAAGGTTTTCTCCTTATTTTCGAAATCCGATCTTCCTAGATGAATGCATTTGCACTTTCAAACAATAAAAAAAAGCATAGTTCGGCATGGTGCATCAAACAACATAAAGTATTTTAGGGTTTTTCTTTACACGGGAATTCCAAACCGAATCCCGCTAGCTTTGGAAAAGGTCAAGGTCTAGCGAGGGGAAAAAAGAAAAAAGAAAAGGTAACGCCCGAATTTGGCGAGTAAAGAAAAGAAAAAAAATTCAACTGCAAAATTCGGGGCGTTACAAACCTATCCCCCTTAAAAGAATCTCGCCCTCGAGATTCAGGTTTGGCTAGCAAAGAGTTCTGGGTACTTGGCCATCAAATCATCTTCACGCTCCCAGGTTGCCTCTTCCTCAGAGTGGTGACTCCATCTAACTTTGCACATTCTGATGGTCTTCCTTCGGGTGACTCTATCTGCAACCTCAAGGATCTGAGCTGGCTTCTCAACATAGGTCAAGTCCTCCTGGACTTCCAGACCTTCCACTGGCAACTGCTCTTCTGGCACACGCAAGCACTTCTTCAACTGAGACACATGAAAGACATCATGCACAGCTGACAAATTCTCTGGCAAACTGAGCTGATAGGCCACTTCTCCACGCTTTGAGAGGATTTGGTACGGACTAATGTAGCGGGGTGCTAGCTTGCCTTTGATTCCGAACCTTCTGACTCCTCTGATCGGTGACACTTTCAGATAGACAAAGTCTCCGACTTCAAAACTCAGCTCTCTTCTTCTTGTGTCTGCATAGCTTCGCTGCCTCGATTGCGCTATCTTCAGATTCTCTCGGACCATCTTGATGTTCTCTTCAGCTTCAAGCAGAATGTCTGGTCCAAACACTTGCTTCTCTCCAGGCTGATCCCATTGCAACGGAGTTCTACAACTCCTTCCATAAAGCGCTTGAAATGGTGACATCTTCAAACTGGCCTGGTAACTGTTGTTATAGGAAAACTCTGCATAAGGCAATCGCTTATCCCATCCGGACTGATCTTGCAACGCACAGGCTCTCAACATGTCTTCAAGAATTTGATTGGTTCTTTCGGTCTGGCCATCTGTCTGCGGATGATAAGCTGAACTGAAATTCAGATGTGTGCCCAAAGCTTCATGCAACTGCTGCCAGAAATGAGAGGTGAACTGTGTTCCTCTGTCTGACACTATCTTCTTTGGCACACCATGAAGACAAACGATCCGAGACATATACAGTTCTGCCAATACTGCACTGCTGTAGGTGGTCTTGACAGGTATGAAGTGGGCTGACTTGGTCAAACGGTCCACTACTACCCAAATGGAATCGTAGCCGGCTCGAGTGCGAGGCAATCCAACTATGAAATCCATACCGATCTCATCCCATTTCCACTGAGGGATCTGCAACGGTTGCAACAATCCAACAGGTCTCTGGTGCTCTGCCTTAATTCTTCAGCAACTATCACACATAGCCACATGCTCTGCAATTTCCCTCTTCATTCCGTACCACCAGAATTTCTTCTTCAGATCCTGATACATCTTCTCACTGCCAGGGTGAATCGAATAAGCTGTCTCATGAGCTTCCTTGAGAATCAACTCCCGAATAGACTGGACATTGGGAACACACAAGCGGTCTTTGAACCATATCACGCCTTCTGCGTCTTCTCGAAAATCTTTGCCTCTGCCATCTAGCATCAGTCGCCGAATCTCACTGATCTTCTCATCATTCTTCTGCGCTTCTTTGATTTCGCGCTCCAAGGTAGGTTCCAATTCAACTGTGACTCCTCGCGAATTGTTCAGAAATCCGAGACTCAACCTGTCGAACTCCTTGGCCAACTCATAAGGCATCGGACGAGCGACCATCAGATTGACTTGACTCTTTCTGCTCAAAGCATCTGCCACTACGTTTGCTTTGCCTGGATGGTAATGGATCTCCAACTCATAGTCTTTGATCAACTCTAACCATCTTCGCTGCCTCATGTTCAATTCTGACTGAGTGAATATGTACTTCAGACTCTTGTGGTCTGTGTAAACATCGCATTTCTGTCCATACAGATAGTGCCTCCATGTCTTCAGTGCGTGAACCACTGCTGCCAACTCTAGATCATGGATTGGGTAGTTCTTCTCATGAACCTTCAGCTGTCGGGACGAGTAAGCCACAACTCTTCCCTCTTGCATCAACACGCATCCCAAACCTGTGTAACAAGCATCACAGTACACAGAGAAGGGCTTGTGCACATCAGGCAAGACTAGGACAGGCGCTGTTGTCAACTTCTCTTTCAGCGCTTCGAAGGCCTCTTGACATTTCTGGGTCCACTTGAACTCAACCTTGTTGCCTAGCAACGCTGTCATTGGTTTCGCAATCTTCGAAAACCCTTCAATGAATCGCCGATAATATCCGGCCATTCCAATGAAGCTCTTGATTCCTCGAGCATCCGTTGGCACTTTCCAGTTCAGAATGTCTGCCACTTTCTTCGGATCCACAGCCAATCCTTCCTTGTTGATTATGTGACCCAAGAACAGGACTTCACTGATCCAGAACTCACACTTGCTCAACTTTGCATACAACTGGTGCTCTCGCAATCTCTGCAATACCATCCTCAAATGATCTGCATGTTCTTCTTCGCTTTGAGAATAAACCAGAATGTCATCAATGAATACCACCACAAACTTATCAAGATAATCCATGAATACACTGTTCATCAAGTTCATGAAGAACGCTGGTGCATTGGTCAAACCAAAAGACATCACTGTGAACTCATACAAACCATACTTGGTAATGAATGCCGTCTTCGGAATGTCCGAAGGTCGGATCCTGAGCTGATGATAACCTGACCTCAGATCAATCTTGGAGAACACACTGGCTCCTCTCAACTGGTCAAACAGATCTTCTATTCTGGGCAAGGGATACTTGTTCTTGATCGTGACTTCATTCAAAGCTCGATAATCGATACACATCCTCTTTGTGCCATCTTTCTTCTCCACAAACAAGACAGGGGCGGCCCAAGGCGAGGTGCTTGGCCGGATGTAACCTTTCTCCGACAGCTCATCAATCTGCTTCTTAAGCTCAACCAACTCTGGTACAGATATTCTGTAAGCTCTCTTAAAGATAGGGGCGGTTCCAGGAAGAAGCTCTATGGCAAACTCAACTTTCCGCTCTGGTGGCATACCCGGTAAGTCCTTTGGAAACACATCTGGGAATTCAGACACAACCTTGATACTCTCAATTGGGTCTACTTCACTGCTATCGACAGCCATCTGATAACAACTTCCTTTCTTTGGCTCAGGCGGGACTAACTCGGTCACCACTTCCTCTCCTAGTGGGGACACCAACTTGATTGTCCTTTTATCACAACTGATAACTGCCTGATACTTATCTAGCCAATTCATCCCTAGGATGACATCTATTCCCTGAGTACCCATTACTATAAGGTTAGCGGGAAACGCTATCCCCCTTATTTCCACACTTATATTCAAACATATGCTATCAGCTCGAATTCTACCACCAGCTGAGTCAATTTGAATGGGGGTTGACATGGTAGTAATTGGAAGATTATGTGCTTCTACCCATGATGCAGTAATGAAAGAATGCGTTGCTCCAGTATCAAATAACACTTCTGCAATATGGGAGTCGACTGGGAACATACCTACTATCATGCCGGGGGTCTCCTGAACTGCTTCAGCCTCCAAGTGGTTCAGTCTTCCATGATTATAGCGCTGCTGAGGGCGGTTGCCTGCTCTAGGCTGAGACACATTCTGCTTTGCTGGGGCATTGGGGCCTGACTGCTGCTGGGCTGCCTTCTTCGGACATTGCATCACCCAATGGCCTTGCTCTCCACAGTGGAAACATGCTCTGTTTCCAACCTGAGCTGGTGCTGCCTGATTGTTCTGCTGAGTTGCGGGGGCAGGAAGACGAGGTGTCTGCTGATTCTGCCTCTGAAACTGACCTCCTGATTGATTGCTCTGACGGTTCTGGTACTGATGCTGAGGATACTGCCTTTGGAACTGCTGATACTGCTGACGCTGCTGATGCTGCTGAGGTGGACGCTGGTTCTGCCTGAACTGCTGAGGTTGATTGCCTGAAAAACGAGGACGGCTGCTGCTTCCAGGCTGGGGTCCACTGATCTTGCGCTTACGATCCTCCATCTCCTTACGCTTCCTTTCTGTCATGATTGCTCTGTCAATCAGGTGCTGGAATGTCGGGAAGGTATGATTCATCAGTTGGTACTGAAGAGGGTCGACCAAGCCTCTCAAGAAACGGTATTGTCGCTTGGCGTCGGTGTTGACATCCTCAGGAGCATAGCGAGACAACTGCAGAAACCTGTCTCGATACTCACTGACAGATGATGACCCTTGCTTAAGGGCCAGGAACTCCTCCTTCTTCACTGTCATCAGACCTGCAGGCACATGGTACTGACGAAAGCTACCTCTGAACTCTTCCCAGGTGATGGCATCGGGGTTGGCATGGGTGGCGAGGTAAGACTCCCACCATGATTGGGCTGCTCCTCTTAACAGACGGGGACCATACAAGACTTTCTCCCTGTCATCACACTGAGCGGTATGCAACTCCCGCTCCACAGTGCGCAGCCAATCTTCAGCATCCATGGGGTCAGAAGAATGAGCGAACGTTGGGGGATGACCTCTCATGAATTCAGCACGCTTGTCTCTGGGCATCTGAGGCATCTGAGGCTGGGGTGGAGCCTGCTGTTGCTGCTGCTGCTGCTGCTGAATGGCGGCCAGAGTCTGACCGATGGCCTAAACTGCCTGAGTCTGCATCAGAAACATCTGCTCGATCGACATCGGGGGCGGGGGTGGCAGGTGCTGCTGCTGAGGCACCTCATCCTGCGGAGCGGCTTGCTCCTGCTGAGCACGCCTTCCTCCTCTGCGCCTGTTCTCTGACATCTGCAGAACGCAACCACACATCAGAACTGATCTGGCAAATCTTGCAGCATAAGAAAAGAGTATAGAATTCTCCAACAGCACTGAACAGATGAGCATCTTCACTGATCTCCATCGCAGACCACACAGCTTCTCAGATAAAGAGGAAAGTAGAATAAAGGGTTTCCCAACTATATAACTAACTCCATTAATATAATAGGTAAACCAAAATGTAGGGGATACCCACACTCTGGTGACAGTCATTACAAAGATCCAAACCAAACATAGTTCATCATGACAAACATAAATGCACAGGATATAGCAAACTACCCTGTCTAACTAAGACTAACTAAAACCGAGACTAACGCTAAGACTGAAGCTTCTATGTATATATTTTGTATTAATTACAAGATCCAACTCTAACGAGCTATGGTTCTAGATTTATCTTGGTCTTGCAGTCGGGATTGCCATAAGACTGGAGTCCACGCCGAGGTGAGCGATACGGGTGCTGAGTCCCGACGGGAGCGGGGGAACCATCATCCAAGTGACGACGCTCCGTGCGCTCAGCCCGCAGCAGGGCGATCTCAGCACGAGCCCTACTCAGCTCGTCTAATGCATGGTCCAGCTCCGTGTTTAGCACGGCGGCTAGGTTGACTGTGCTGCTCAACCTAGGATTGTCCTCACCAGCAGGTGAAACAATCACGCCTCCTGTGCTGCTAGATGGACGGTGGGGGTAATACTTCAGGTCAAGACCGTCAGCTACCCCACCGAGAACCGAGCAGTAGTGCGAAAGCGCACGCCGTGCAGCATCCTGCATGGCTGCCTCAGCTGAGTCCCGCTCAGAGATAGAATAGTGCTCTGAGCAAGCCTCCGCGCCCTGGAGACTGTTCTCCGGACGGCGCACCAAACAGGTCGCCTCCCAGCGGTCCGAGTAGACCCCGCGACTATGCTGGTAGACCACACAGCGATACTCGATGGACCAAGTACGCCGGTCAAGTGCCCGACGTAGCAGGGTGTCGAGCGCGTCGTGGAAGTGACACCCGCGAGCAGCGTCGCGAGTGATGGGTCGAGCAACCCATCCTTCCGGCTCATGGTCAGCAGGGAAGTCGATGTCGTGGCTCAAGCTGTCGTCGCCACCTCCGTCGTCTGGGTCTCCTCCAGCAGCTGCTCCAGAAGCTGGGGCGCCCAGTGGTGGTGCAGGGGGCGCCTCCAGAGGAAGCACAGGGGAGCAGCTCCTCACAGACTCTATCTCCTGCTGGAGCGAGAAAGAAGAGCCCTGCTGCTCCTGTCGTCGACGTTCCTGCTCCTCATGCAGGCGGTGGTGCAGTCTCTCCAAGTGGCTGGACTGTCCGGCCACGGGACGGCGAAGCGGACGCTCAGCAAGGCGGGAGGGTAAGAAGGGGATGACGGACTTTCGTGCAGTGTGTCTAAGTCGAGCCATCTACAAAAGACATCGCAAGCAAAAGGGTGAGAACAGAATTAATATGACCAGCAAATAATGAATCATAAATAAATGAAGGATCAGAATAAAACAAAATTTTCAGCAAGGTATAATATATAGTAGAACATAGGTTTGGTCAGTAGGACCAACTTTTGAAGGGATACCAAAGTCAAGGCAGGGACAGAGGTCTATAATTCCTTAGAATGACCATTCTACTCTAGGTTAGCGGTCCTACAGTCAGCACGGCTTTGATACCACTTATGTCACACCCGGTTTTTAGAAGGTAAACCGAATGCGAACCATGTACGTGCCAGGATCAGTTATTCACGTACACAGCAGTTACATAACATGGACATCATCACACAGTGCTCAAATAGTATTAAAAGGGAAATAATAGTCGATTACATCATACGTCTGAGACGTCCATATAGTTCTTACAATAAATCAAAGTGCGGAAAAGAAACGTAGATAACGCGGCCTTCACAGGCAGCCGACTGGGGGTTGCCGCTAACCCACGCCTAGAACTCGTCGTAGTCTTGGAACTCCTGGAAGTCTCCTTCCACAGCTTCATCTTCTCCTGAGCAGTGGTTGCAATGCTGACAACCTGGGGGGGGTTTGGTGTGTAGAGCAAGGGTGAGTACACATCAACATACTCAGCAAGCATCCCGTTTGGCTGTAGTGGACTAGCTTTATGTGGGGATAAGTCAAGCAGTTGCTTTTAGTTGGTCAGGTTATTACTTACTAGTAGAAAGCCAGGTTTTAACATTAACCCAAGTTATTAACCCACTGTATCCTTTCCAAACGGAAAGAATACCACTTACCAGCACCATAATCACAATCAGAATCATCAATCTCATTGCCACCTGTACCAAAATGTCTTTGATCAAGTATCACTAATCTCTGGAGCTCCCTTGGCCGCTCATAACCGCGAGCACGGCTGATATATCAGTTTCATAACACTCTGCAGAGGTTGTGCACTTTACCCACAAGCCGTGATTCCCTCTTGCCTCGGGCTGATCAAACCCTTAAACACTACCAAGGTGAATAGGCAGGGTCTCACTACGTAGCCTTTACAAAGATTCCCCGGGGCTGTAGCCACCCGTTAGGTTTCCTAAATGTACCGCACTCCTCCCCAAGGGACAAATCAACCTTGGCAGAGCGAGCCGCATACACCGAGCCCCATTGACGGCACAACGGCTAAGCGAACTACACCCCGGTTCCTCTAATTATTCAGCTAAGGGCGTCCCATTCCACCCTCATGGTTGCACTGTTTTCCCGGGCGGTCATCCATAGAACAGGTCCTTACGGAGAGGCACTCGAGAAACCGCTCGAGTCCCCTTGAAGGTCACAAATATAATCATAAATAAGAAGGGGGAAAACAGCGTATCATAGATAATCACATCATGTTCATTGATTAGAGTTGAGCAATAGCATCAGACTAAGCAGTAATAATCCGACCCAAATAGGTAAACAAGGACATGAATAACAAAAGCTAGTCAATCCTTAGGTATAAATGTGTAATGCGGGAGGTGAATTAAAGAATGAATAGGACAGAAATAGGTCAAAGGACACTTGCCTCCACCAACCGACTGCTGCTCAGGGGCTTCTCCTGCGAATTCCTCGGGCTCTTCGACCGGATCGTTCTCTATGCGAGCGCAAACATACATACATCCACATATTTAATACAAAAGAACAGTACACCATACAAGGGAACAAGTAAAGCGAATATGCATCAAGTATGACATTCGATATCGCATTCATTAAGGTTAGAAAGAAACGGGAAAGGGTCTCGTAGGGGGTTAAAGCTTATGCACTAATGATTAGTTACAATTGGTTCTTAACAAAAGAATTCTGTCATATGCACTAATGGAAACCTAGTCATTTTTAGTTGATCAACATTGAATGAAATAAATAATTAATTACGTGAATCAACTAGCGTAACGGAATTTTAAATTGAGCTTCCTATTTCAATAGCATGAACAATGATTAGCCTACCTAAAATAAAATAACTATGATCACAGAAAGTAAAATAAAATAAAATAAAATAAAATAAAAAAATAAAAAAAGGGGGGCGGTTGAACCGGCCCTGGGGGCGGTTGAACCGGCCGGGGGCAGGGCGGCTGGGCTGGGCGCGGGCGCGGGCGGCCGAGCTGGGCGGCTGGGGCGGCCGAACCGGCGGCCAGGGCGGCCGAACTGGCGGCCAGGGCCGGCCGAGGCGGGGGGCGCGGCCAGGGGCGGCCAGGCGCGGCCGGGGCCGGCTGGGGCGCGGCCGGGGCCGGCTGGGACGCGGCTGGGGCCGGCCAGGGCGCGGCCAGGCGGTTGGGGGCGCGGCCGGGCGGCCGGGGGGCACGGCCAGGCGGCCGGAGGGCGCGGCCAGGGGCCAGGCGCGGCCGGGCGGGCTGAGGGAAGAAGAGGGGAGAGGGGAGAGGGAGAGGGAGAGGGAGAGGGAGAAGGGGGGGGCTCACCGGGGACGGGCGAGCGACGGCGAGGGGCGGCGGTTGGGCCGGCGGCAGGGGCGGCCGAGCAGGGGTAGGGGGCGGCGACGGCTAGGGTGGGGAGAGGGAAAATGGGAGGGAGAGAGAGAGAGGGGTAAGGGGAAAAGGGGAGGGGGGTGGGGGCGGTTGGGCCAATTAGGCCCAAAGGGGGGCGCGCGGGGGCGGCTGGGCCGGCCAGGGACGGCCCACGGCGCGGGAGAGAGAGAAAAAGAGGAGAGAGAAAGAAAAAGAAAAAGAAAGAAAAGGTTTTCTCCTTATTTTCGAAATCCGATCTTGCTAGATGAATGCATTTACACTTTCAAACAATAAAAAAATGCATAGTTCGGCATGGTGCATCAAACAACATAAAGTATTTTAGGGTTTTTCTTTACACGGGAATTCCAAACCGAATCCCGCTAGCTTTGGAAAAGGTCAAGGTCTAGCGAGGGGAAAAAAGAAAAAAGAAAAGGTAACGCCCGAATTTGGCGAGTAAAGAAAAGAAAAAAATTCAACTGCAAAATTCGGGGCGTTACAGCTCGGTCGGCCCTCTCCCGGACGATGCCATGACCATGAGGACCCCACATCCTATCATAAAGCGCCCCAGCAGACTGCTTTAGTACACCATCTTCAACCTAGAAAATTCCGAGATCAAAGTCCTCGTTCACCCAGTCGAAGACTTTGAAGTGCCTACATCCTTCTCGGGACAAGGCATTCACCGCCCCCTCGCAGGTAACAAGAGATGCATAGGACATGAGGAACGTCGCGATGGATGGGTGTGACTCCAGCTCCTCCTGCAACCACCTAAGGAAGCGGAGACCCACCTCCTCCCTAGATTATCAAATGGAGCAATCTGTGCGCCGAGCTCACGGTACGCTTCCACAAAAAGCGTGTGCGCCTGCTCAACTCTGGCACAGGTGGAGGCCTCCGTCTTCTCGCAATAGTTGCAGATGCCCTTCAGCTCCGAATCCTTGTCGGCGGTGCGCTTGCGAGCAAGTTCGCCTCCGCGCGCACGGCCTCAGCTTCTGCGTGGGCAGCCTGGGCTTCGGCGTGGGTGGCCTGGGCCTCCGCACAGGCTTTCTCAGCGTCCTCCCTTTCCTCAGCAAGTCGGCAGCTGAGGTCTTCCCTCTCTTTCTCTACCGCCGAGAGCTTCTCCAGGAGATTGCGGCTTTTGTTCTCAGTTGTTGACTTGTCCCTTACCGCCTCCGTATGCTGCGTGCGGAGGCGTTCAATCCTTCTCTCAAGCCGCCGCCTTTCAGAGGAAAACTCCGAGGTCAGCGCCCCCGAAGCAACCCGCTCAGCGAAGGCGGTCACCTGACACCAAAAACAACATTCAAGAACAGAACAAGGAAAAGGATACACCTACAAGCCCTAATCACACTCACATATTTTAGCTGTTGCACGACTGAAGCAGCCACGCCTGCAGCAGTGACAACGGAGGCGGTCTCGCCCCCGGTGCAGAACCTAGTCCACAGGTCCTCCGAGGCCCCCGTGTCACCCTTCGCTGCATGTTCCGTCGTCGCGACCATCGGGCCGGCAGACGACGCTGGCGACACAATCACCAGCTGGCCAGACTCTGCCCCTATATCACATTCAAGTCAAAAACATGGACCCCATTTCAACCCATGAAAAAACAAGTCAACTCACCAAAAGGCGGCAGCCCTGTCTGGGCGTCGAACATAGCGACCCCGCCCACCAAGTAGTCGTCCACGGACAACTCCGTGGAGACTCCACCGGACCCCGCCACTGTCGTCTTAGCAACGCGCGGTGGCGAGGGGGGTCTTTGCCCTGCAGCGGGCGAAGGCATCACAACGCCTAGCGCGACGACCTTCACACTAGGTCGCGCCAGCTTCACTTCCCAGCGCGAGTCCACCAACCTAACGGGGGCCCGACGCTTCTTCTGTTGCACATCCTGACAGTCTTTCTCCATCACTGCTTACACAATAACACCAATATTCCTTCCGTAAGAGAAAATCTTTAGGTCATGAGCTAATCGAGACGTAAAAAAATCTTCGCCAGCTGCCTGGGGTATCAGATCATTTCTAGGCCATTGACCCCTGATAACCCTTAGCATTCGCGCAGAGGTTTCACGGAGCTCGGGCGAAGACATCAATTCCCCGGGAGCCGCGCACGTCTCCAGCAATTCCCCAATAAAATGACCAGATGCCCTCAACCCCAACTCCTCAGCCGCCTTACCTAATTTTCTCTTTCTGACGGCCGGACCCGGAGCCTTATCCCTTGAGGGGCCTTCATCGGCCGAGGCCTTGCTTGCTTCCCTCGGCAATCAGCGGTGTCAGCAGAGTTCCCCTCCGGATAAGAATCGTACGACAGATGATTCAGCTCAAACACGTGGTTCAGCCTAACGTTGGAACCGCGGATATCCTAGCTCCTCAATGTCTCTGTCTTTGGTGCATATTTGCCAACAATATTGACGGCCTCGACCTCGACCTCACGCACAAATGCGCCCGCATCTCGGCCGCGCAGATCCACGGTGAAGGTAGGACTTTGCACCAGCTGGCCCCCCAATGTCGGCATCTGGCGGGGGGTAATCTCACCTAGTGCCCAACCATGCGCTAGGGGCCACACCACGCAGACAATAAACTCCTTGACCAAGTCGCGTCCGCTACTCAGGCGGGCCACGTACCGAAGGGCCCCCTTGTCTTCATCTTCTTCTGCCACCTCAAAATATGGAAAAGCCACATAGCAATGTGAGCATAGGATGGCAGGGGGCAAACTCGGCAACCCTTCGACATCCCCGGGAGCAACATAAAACCAAAAGTCCCACCAATTGCCCCACTTATTCCTAGCACAGGGAACAATCTCAACAACTTTAGCTGAGGTCTACCCAGTCCTCGGCGTGAAAGTGCATGATCTAAATTGAGCTATCTTATCACCTATTTTTCTTTTTTGCCAGTGCAGACAGTAATTCTTCGCGAAGACCTCCATAGATGGATGCCCGCCGTATGATGAGATGGCCCAGACATACTTCGCGAGTGCCGTCACAGCATTTGGTGTCAACTGATCAACTTGTACCTCGAACCTCCGCAAAACCTCTACTACAAACCAATGTGTCGCCAGGCGAAGACCAGTAGCGAAAAAAGCTTCAAAACAACCAATTCACCCTCCGGCTCAGGGACCTCTTCTGCCCCCAGAGCCCGCCCGACGCCATTCCCAAAATAACCTAGTCGCTGCATCTCCAGCACGCGGCCCGAAAATATCCTCGAGGTCCTAAACTCGACGGTGTGGCTGGGATGTAGTTCTACCACTGTCGAATCGCTCAACGTCTTCTCAGACGATGACATGTCCGGCGACGCGCTCGCAGCGGATGAAGAAGAGGATGGCATTGTCATGTACCGTCGGCGGCGGTGCGAGGTTTGCTTGATACGAGCCAGATCACTGGTGGAGAAGGAGCAAAGAGGGCAGGCGAGCAGATCCAAAACTAGGGTTTTACAGTGCAAGCTCGAGCATGTAAAAAGCCTTGGTTGAGCCCAGCTTTTTATAGGCACGAAGCGACGCCTCGGGAAACCAACAGTCCCACAGTAACACATCCCATCAACGGTCGTATTTCAACAACCCTCGCGGGACCAATTCGAGCGAGGGCAGCGTCTTCACCATCCCACGGCAGTCTTCAGCACCACCTAACTTGGTCGAACTGGTCCCTCGGAGGGCAAATGTTGGGGCGAAGGCGAACATGCCCCCCTCGCTTGAAGATTCCCACATCGACGTACCACAGATCGAAGGCCTCGTCGGTAGGCCCCGCAAGCTAGGCCCAAGGACGACGCCCATGCGAAGGCTTAAGCGCTCCCTTCGCTCCGACGAGCCAAGGCGAAGACCATCGAAGGCTTCAGGGCCCGGATGACCGAGATTGCGAAGACCACACGTCTTAGTCCCCCTCAGTGTAAAAAGGGGCCCGTGTACAATCAGACCCATTTTGTAGGCCCCGCCCGCAAGTCGCCATGTGGACAGAGCGGGTTGGGCCGCATCTATAATAAAGCATGTTGTAATGACACTCTGTAACCTCCCGAGAGAGAATATTCCGGGGATAAACTAGGTAACTGAGGGTCTAATTGTCCTTGGCAGGGTTGGGCGGTCCCTCAGTTACCTATAAATACCCATGCACTATGCCAATGCAGGGGGAGAAAAACACTGTTGCCCTAACGCTTTGTGTTTAGTAGCATCAAACTGTTCTCCTCTCCCCCTCCATTGGATTTTGTTGTCCCCGGATTAGCAAGGTCCAACAATTAGGATTAGAAAGTTCCAACAGTCTTGATTCCTTCTTCTCAACCAATCTGATGGCCTCTCACTTCAAAATGCTAACCTTCCCTTTTCACTTCACCCTGCTTCGGTCTCTTAGGCTAGTTTGGGGGTAATCTAGGTACTCATACCCAAGTGCATCCATCACCCTGTTCAACCTTTGCTTTCTTCAAATCCTGAATGACACCATCATCCATCGTCTTCTTTGATTATATAGTTTCCAAGGATTTCATCATAGTCTCAATAGACAATGACCATGCGACACATGGACACTTAAATGTGGACGGTTTCTTGAAATGATATGGAAACATTTTAGAACGCTCAGTTTCACCTCCTTGTCACCTTTTTAGGCTTCG
The DNA here is from genome assembly GCA_029449295.1 of Zea luxurians. Classification (NCBI taxonomy): domain Eukaryota; kingdom Viridiplantae; phylum Streptophyta; class Magnoliopsida; order Poales; family Poaceae; genus Zea; species Zea luxurians. The sequence goes on from JAOPSE010000003.1 coordinate 188,382,633, forward strand.
ACATTCCCCATCCAACCCTAGTGGGAAATACCCTCTTTGTAAGGAATTCTTACACAAGATTTCAAGTGCTAATCCTGCCAGCCACATTTTTGAATGTGATACTTGCTATCTTAGCATCCCCACTCATATTGAAAATATGCCTATTTAAACTGAACCCTCAATGGCCTCATTATTATATCTTTGAATTCCTCTCTTTTCTTTGTCTACCTTAACGTAGAACCATTCCCTTGCTCACTCGCTCACCTACTTAGTCTGATAGGCTTGCATAAGGGACCTTGCATCTTTGCGATATTCAAAGTTGTAGCATCCAAAGTTATTGTGTAACTTATCTGAAGGTCTGGGCTTCGTCTAGTAATGCAGTTCATGCACTCTACAAAACACTCAACATCAGCTCGGTCACTCTAGCTCCATATAGCCCATATAAAGACACCAAGCCTTACTGTCACATTTGGAGTCAGTTGATGCATGTAAATTCATGTTTTTAGCACCTTGCCAATCATTATATGCATTGGCAACCGAAGGCCTACCCAGAAAAAGCTCTTAAACACTACAATTTCATCCTCCTTTGGTTCGAGGACAGTCTCCTCACCAGCAAAATGAATCAAGTCTTCGTCTTCAATGTATCCAAGTCTCTTCTGAACTTTAAGTTCAATTGATTGTATAAGAGACCGCCCCATATCAATATAACTGGGCTTGAAGAGCCAAAGATCACCTTCTTCTTCCACAACAACATCATCCTCGCCATCAGAGACATTCTCCTCTGAGTCAACCCCTTCTTTAGTTGCTTCCTCAACCTTCCCCTTCTTTGACTCAGTTGTCGTTCCTTTCATAACTTCTAAAATGGGAATACTTGCAGACCCTTGCATGACTTTGGTGTCCGTAGCTTCTTCATCTTTCTGCAATGCTTATGACGATGTCGATGTTGCTACCTTAGCAATTGTCCTAATACTCGTCATATGAAGGCCAACCAGATCTTGGATTCTCGAAGCTCACAAAAGCGAAAAGGCCGAATGAGCTTTAGAGGCACAAAATTTAATGGCAGCTGGTCGATACCAACAGTAAATATCGTGCAGGTCAGCTGGGACCAACCAAGTTATATATAGGTAAAAGGCGCAGAAGCTAAGGAGCCGCTCTAGCCCTGCTCGCTGTCTTGTGGACCGTTTTTTATAACATGATCAAGGAAGGTGTTTTTCGGGCCTTCAACATATTGCCTCTGTTTGTTCCGTGGTCCGAGCTCGTTATAGAAAACAAACTAATTCCAAGAGGAGCTACTATTGGGGTATGCCTTAGTCGAAGGTCCTCACACGGATAGGTTTAAAGTTATTTTGTAATTTGTTTCTAGATTGATCTTTATCATAGCATGCCTCAACTGGTGGTTTTTAGCCAAAAACAAAGGCTTCGACATTAGTAGTTAGCCAAAGCTCTTCGATGGATCTAAAACAACAACAAGAAAACAAAGAGGAGATCGGGTGACATGCACATTACGTCTTCAAAAGGAAAAGACAATGATGCCCTTAGTAGGTTTCATAGCTCATATGTATAGTGTTGAAGGTCATGGATGAAATTTCATACGAAGCTGTGTATCAGGTCACCACTATAAATAGAGATATAGTGTCATGCAATGGGGAAAGGTTGAGCAACCGTGTCTCTCACGTAATTGCTCAACGTTCGAAGCTGAAACACCTTTCTACCTTTGGATCATTGTCTAGATGATCGAAGGTACTATTGTAAATTTTGTAATGAAGAAGGAATAAGGAAAAAGGGAACTAGCATAACAATTTATATGTGATGTTCTTACACACAAGTTTTCTTATTTATTACCAACCATATATGCCTTTTTTTCTTTTAATCTATCTCCCAACAAAAGGGTGGATTAGAGGAAGGCATTATTACTTTAACTGTGTTGCCCTGTTTTGGTTCTTCATAAGAATCTAAACAAGTGACCAACAATTAGCTTAATGCATAAGTCTCAAGTACAACACATTAAATATGTGATGTGTGACATTACAAGCCTGATAAGCATGGTGTCGCCATGACTTAGGATGCATAATACTCGAGATCAACACATAATATGTGGCCATATATGTGCACACAAAGTATATCAAGAAGTATTATAGAGTGCAAAAGACTATACCGACTACCAACTACATCTTATTGGGCATCATGGGCCCCAACACACATTGATGCACATATTATACCTACCCTTGCTACAGATATGGCAATCAACTAGGAAAATGGCATCTCTAACGTATGCCACGACCAAGGGCATATGCCTTGATATGACACTAATAACATGATGAGAACGAGGTAGTTGGGTCTTTGCTAGTGAAATCTAGGGTTCATATAACATGTCTTCTCCCTAAAAGTCGCCTAGAGGGGGGTGAATAGGTGGAATCTGAAAATTATAAACTTAAACACAACTACAAGCCGGGGTTAGCGTTAGAAATATAAGCGAGTCCAAAAGAGTGGGCGAAAACAAATCACAAGCAAATAAGAGTGGATGACACAGTGATTTGTTTTACCGAGGTTCGGTTCTTGCAAACTTACTCCCCGTTGAGGTGGTCACAAAGACCGGGTCTCTTTCAACCCTTTCCCTCTCTCAATAGGTCACTTAGACCGAGTGAGCTTCTCTTCTCAATCAAATGGGACACTAAGTCCACTACAAGGACCACCACACAATTGGTGTCTCTTGTTTTGATTACAAGTGTTATGGAAACAAGAATGAGGAAGAAGAAAAGCAATCCAAGCGCAAGAGCTCAAAAGAACACAAAAGTCTCTCTCTTTAGTCACTAATTTGTTTGGAGTGATTCCGGACTTGGGAGAGGATTTGATCTCTTTGTTTGTGTCTTGTATTGAATGTTATAGCTCTTATATGAGGTTTGAAGGCTGAAAACTTGGATGCCTTGAATGTGGGGTGGTTGGGGGTATTTATAGCCCCAACCACCAAAATGGCCATTGGTGAAGGCTTCTGACGATGGGCGCACCGGACAGTCCGGTGCGCCACCGGACACTGTCCGGTGCGCCAGCCACGTCACCAGGCCGTTGGGTTCCGACCGTTGGAGCTTCTGACAACTGGCCCACCGGACAGTCCGGTGGTGCACCGGACAGGTCCTATAGACTGTCTGGTGCGCCTTCTGGCGCCTGCTCTGACTTCTACGCACGCAGGCGCGCACTGTAGCGCATTTAATGTCCTCTGCAGACGACCGTTGGAGCGAAGTAGTCGTTGCTCCACTGGCACACCGGACAGTCCGGTGTTATACCGGATAGTCTGGTGAATTATAGCGGAGCGGCCTCCTAAATTCCCGAAGCTGGCAAGTTCAGAGTCGTTCATCCCTGGTGCACCAGACACTGTCTGGTGGCACACCGGACAGTCCGGTGCGCCAGACCAGGGCTGCCTTCGGTATATTTTGCTCCTTAGTTTTGAACCCTATCTTTTGACTTGTATTGGTTTGTTGTGAACCATTGGCACCTGTAGAACTCATAATCTAAAACAAACTAGTTAGTCCAATGATTTGTGTTGGGCAATTCAACCACCAAAATTCATATTGGAAAAGGTTTGACCCTATTTCCCTTTCAATCTCCCCCTTTTTGGTGATTGATGCCAACACAAACCAAAGCAAATATAAAAGTGCAGAATTGAACTAGTTTGCATAAGGTAAGTGCAAAGGTTGCTTGTGTTGGGGGCCTTCGTCCTCCGAAGGTCCTCAAAAACATGATTTGACAATGTTTTCCAAGTGGATTATGTGAACATGTATCTTCGGACTCAGAATTATGAACATGAAGTACGGTCAAGACGAAGCCTGAACCAGACGAAGGGGGATTAAAATGGAGGACGGGCTGATCACCACGAAGGATGGTGCACAGCCGAAGCTGTGCGCAGGGAAGCTTCGTCGCGATAGCAGAGGAAGCTTCGTCGCGATAACAGAGAGGGGAACCGACTTAAAGATGAAAAGACTACTTGGGCCTTGACAGATTTCCATAAGTCATCGAAAAATGTAATGGACATGAATGTAATTTTACGTGGGCTGCGTCCCGCGTCTATAAATAGATGAACAGTACTCCCGTACTGTTCACGCTGACTTGGCATTTGCTTTTGCGTCACGCTTGTACTTTTTACCTTCTCTCAGGACCGAAGGTACATTTGTAATTTGAAATCATTTCTATTTTTCCATGTTAATAAAATAGAAATGATTCTATGATGATGTCTATATTATATTTCATGCTTTATATGAATCCTTCGTCATTACTTGCTATATTTACGAAGGTATGACTCTTATGACCTTCGTCCGAAACTCATTATTTCCCGAAGGGGCATAATGTTTCGAAGGACGAAGGACTTTAACACTTAACACTTTTTATGTTGCCTTGTTCTTAACTCTTAGCATTTGAGAACAAGTCCCCAACAGCTTGGAATTGAAACCAATATACTTATTTCAATAGATGTGCATGGATGGTTTTCTTCTTATTTAAAATTTTGGACCTCATTTGCACCACGGGTTTTGTTTTTGCAAATCCTTTGTAAAATTCTTTTCAAAAACCTTTTGCAAATAGTCAAAGGTACATGAATAAGATTGAAATAAGCATTTTTAAGATTTAATATTTTTCTCCCCCTGTTTCAAATGCTTTTCCTTTGACTTAAACAAAACTCCCCCTCAATAAAATTCTCCTCGTAGTGTTCAAGAGGGTTTTGCAAGTTCTGAAGATACTACTTTCTCCCCTTTTTGAACACACTAAGATATCAATTTGAAAAACTTCATTTTTTAAAAAATTCGGTGGTGGTGCGTGGTGCGGTCCTTTTGCTTTGGGCTCATACTTTCTCCCCCTTTGGCATGAATCGCCAAAAACAGATACTTGTGAATGAAATATAAGCCCTTGTTCAAACTTTCTCCCCCTTTGGCAAACACAAAAATATGAGGGAAGATTATACCAAAGTGGAGAACGATGCGGAGTACCGGCAAATATCAATGGAGTTGAGTGGAAGCGCCTTCTTTGCCGAATACTCCATTTCCCTTTCAATATCTATGACTAAGCATAATAATACACTTGAAAACACATTAGTCATAGACATAAAAGAGATATGATCAAAGGTATATAAATGAGCTATGTGTGCAAAGAATCAATCAAAATTCCTAGAATCAAGAATATTTAGCTCATTCCTAAGTTTGGTAAAGGTTTTCTCATCTAGTGGCTTGGTAAAGATATCGGCCAATTGATCTTTGGTGTTTATATAGGTTATCTCGATATCCCCCTTTTGTTGGTGATCTCTCAGAAAGTGATACCGAATGGCTATGTGCTTAGTGCGGCTGTGTTCAACGGGATTATCCACCATGCGGATTGCACTCTCATTGTCACATAGGAGAGGGACTTTGCTAAACTTGTAGCCATAGTCCCTAAGGGTTTGCCTCATCCAAATCAATTGCGCGCAACAATGGCCTGCGGCAATGTAATCGGCTTCGGCGATAGAAAGAGTTACTGAGTTTTGTTTCTTTGAAGCCCAAGACACCAGGGATCTTCCTAAGAATTGGCAAGTCCCTGATGTGCTCTTTCTATCGATCTAACAACCCGCCCAATCAGCATCTGAATAACCAATTAAATCAAAAGTGGATCCCCTGGGGTACCAAAGGCCAAACTTAGGAGTATAAACTAAGTATCTCAATATTCGTTTTACGACCCTAAGGTAAACTTCCTTAGGATCGGCTTGGAATCTTGCACACATGCATACTGAAAGCATAATGTCCGGTCGAGATGCACATAAGTAGAGTAAAGAACCTATCATCGACCAGTATACCTTTTGATCTACGGATTTACCTCCCATGTCGAGGTCGAGATGCCCATTGGTTCCCATGGGTGTCTTGATGGGCTTGGCATCCTTCATCCCAAACTTGGTGAGTATGTCTTGAATATACTTCGTTTGGCTGATGAAGGTGCCCTCTTGGAGTTGCTTGACTTGAAATCCTAGAAAATACTTCAACTCCCCCATCATAGACATCTCAAATTTTTGAATCATGATCCTACTGAACTCTTCACAAATAGATTTGTTAGTAGACCCAAATATGATATCATCAACATAAATTTGGCATACAAACAAATCATTTTCAATGGTCTTAGTAAAGAGAGTAGGATCGGCCTTTCCGACTTTGAAGCCATTATCAATAAGAAAATCTCTTAGGCGTTCATACCATGCTCTTAGGGCTTGCTTGAGCCCATAAAGCGCCTTAGAGAGTTTATAAACATGGTTAGGGTACTCACTGTCTTCAAAGCCGGGAGGTTGCTCAACATAGACCTCTTCCTTGATTGGTCCATTGAGGAAGACACTCTTCACGTCCATTTGGTAAAGCTTAAAGCCATGGTAAGTAGCATAGGCTAATAATATATGAATGGACTCAAGCTTAGCTACGGGTGCATAGGTTTCACCAAAATCCAAACCTTCGACTTGTGAATACCCTTTGGCCACAAGTCGTGCCTTGTTCCTTGTCACCACACCATGCTCATCTTGTTTGTTGCGGAAGACCCACTTGGTTCCTACAACATTTTGGTTAGGACGTGGAACTAAATGCCATACCTCATTTCTTGTGAAATTGTTGAGCTCCTCTTGCATTGCCAGCACCCAATCCGAATCTTGAAGTGCTTCCTCTACCCTGTGTGGCTCAATAGAGGAAACAAAAGAGTAGTGTTCACAAAAATGAGCAACACGAGATCGAGTGGTTACCCCTTTATGAATATCTCCTAGGATGGTGTTCACGGGGTGATCTCGTTGGATTGCTTGGTGGATTCTTGGGTGTGGCGGCCTTGGATCTTGTTCATCCTCCTTGTCTTGATCATTTGTATCTCCCCCTTGATTATTGTCGTCCTCTTGAGGTGGCTCATCTTCTTGATCTTCTTCATCATCTTGAGCCTCATCCTCATCTTGGGTTGGTGGAGATGCTTGCATGGAGGGAGATGGTTGATCTTGTGCTTGAATGGGCTCTTCAGATTCCTTAGGACACACATCCCCAATGGACATGTTCCTTAGCGCGACGCACGGAGCCTCTTCATCATCTAATTCATCAAGATCAACTTGCTCTACTTGAGAGCCGTTAGTCTCATCAAACACAATGTCACAAGAAACTTCAACTAGTCCAGTGGACTTGTTAAAGACTCTATATGCCCTTGTGTTTGAATCATATCCTAGTAAAAAGCCTTCTATAGCCTTAGGAGCAAATTTAGATTTTCTACCTCTTTTAACAAGAATAAACATTTTCTACCAAAGACTCTAAAATATGAAACATTGGGCTTTTTACCAGTGAGGAGTTCATAGGATGTCTTCTTGAGGATTTGGTGTAGATACAACCGGTTGATGGCGTAGCAAGCGATGTTGACCGCCTCAGCCTAAAACCGATCCGAAGTCTTGTACTCATCAAGCATGGTCCTTGCCATGTCCAATAGAGTTCTATTCTTCCTCTCCACTACACCATTTTGTTGTGGCGTGTAGGGAGAAGAGAACTCATGCTTGATGCCCTCCTCCTCAAGAAAGCCTTCAATTTGTGAGTTCTTAAACTCTGTCCCGTTGTCGCTTCTTATTTTCTTGATCCTCAAGCCGAACTCATTTTGAGCCCGTCTCAAGAATCCTTTCAAAGTCTCTTGGGTTTGAGATTTATCCTGTAAAAAGAATACCCAAGTGAAGCGAGAATAATCATCCACAATAACTAGGCAGTACTTACTCCCGCCGATGCTTATGTAAGCTATCGGGCCGAATAGGTCCATGTGGAGGAGCTCAAGTGGCCTGTCAGTCGTCATGATGTTCTTGTGTGGATGATGAATACCAACTTGCTTCCCTACTTGACATGCGCTACAAATCCTGTCTTTCTCAAAATGAACATTTGTTAGTCCCAAAATGTGCTCTCCCTTTAGAAGCTTGTGAAGATTCTTCATTCCAACGTGGGCTAGTCGGCGATGCCAGAGCCAACCCATGTTAGTCTTAGCGATTAAGCAAGTATCGAGTTCAGCTCTATTGAAATCAACTAAGTATAGCTGACCCTCTAATACTCCCTTAAAAGCTACTGAATCATCACTTCTTCTAAAGACAATGACACCTGTATCTGTAAAAAGACAGTTATAACCCATTTTGCATAATTGAGAAATAGAAAGCAAGTTGTAATCTAAAGAATCTACAAGAAAAACATTGGAAATAGAATGGTCAGATGATATAGCAATTTTACCCAATCCTTTGACCAAACCTTGATTTCCATCCCCGAATGTGATCGCTCTTTGGGGATCTTGGTTTTTCTCGTAGGAGGAGAACATTCTTTTCTCCCCAGTCATATGGTTTGTGCACCTGCTGTCGATGATCCAACTTGAGCCCTCGGATGCATAAACCAACAAAACAAATTTAGTTCTTGATTTTAGGTACCCAAACAGTTTTGGGTCCTTTGACATTAGATACAAGAACTTTGGGTACCCAAACACAAGTATTTGACCCCTTGTGTTTGCCCCCAACATATTTGGCAACTACTTTGCCTGATTTGTTAGTGAGCACATAGGAAGCATCAAAAGTTTTAAATGAAACATTATGATCATTTGATGTTTTAGGAGTTTTCTTCTTAGGCAATTTAGCATGGGTTGATTGCCTAGAACTAGATGCCTCACTCTTATACATAAAAGCATGATTAGGGCCAGAGTGAGACTTCCTAGAGTGAATTCTCCTAATTTTGTGTTCGGGATAACCGGCAGGGTATAAAATGTAACCCTCGTTATCCTGAACCATGGGAGCCTTTCCCTTAACAAAATTAGACAATCTTTTAGGTGGGGCATTAAGCTTGACATTGTCTCCCTGTTGGAAGCCAATGCCATCTTTAATGCCAGGGCGTCTCCCACTATAAAGCATGCTTCTAGCAAATTTAAAATTTTCATTTTCCAAGTCATGCTCATTGATTTTAGCAGTTAATGTAGCTATGTGATCATTTTGTTGTTTAATTAAAGCAAGGTGATCATGAATAACATCTACATTAACATCTCTACATCTAGTGCAAATAGAAACATGTTCAATGGTAGATGTAGAGGGTTTGCAATCATTTAATTCAACAATCTTAGCATGTAAAACGTCATTTTCATCTCTAAGATTGGAAATAGAAATATTGCAAACATCTAGTTCCTTAGCCTTAGCAATCAATTTTTCATTCTCATTTCTAAGGCTAGTAAGAGAGGTATTCAACTTATCAATCTTAGCAATCAAATTGGCATTATCATTTCTAAGATTAACAAGAGAATCATCACAAACATTTAAGTTCTCAACCTTAGCAATTAATTTAGCATTCTCATTTCTAAGGTTGGAAACAATGTCATGGCAAGTGCTTAGCTCACTAGTTAATTTTTTATTTTTCTCTACCTCCTGAGCATAAGCATTTTTAGTTTTAACATGCTTTTTGTTTTCTTTGATAAGGAAGTCCTCTTGGCTATCCAAGAGTTCATCCTTCTCATGAATGGCACTAATCAATTCATTTAATTTCTCTTTTTGTTGCATGTTGAGATTGACAAAAAGAGTAAGCAAGTTATCCTTCTCATCACTAGAATTATCCTCATCACTAGAGGTTGCATATTTAGTGGAGGATCTTGATTTTACCTTCTTCTTCTTGCCGTCCTTCGCCATAAGACACTTGTGGCCGACGTTGGGGAAGAGGAGCCCTTTGTTGACGGCGTCCTCGTCGGAGGAGGAGTCGGTGGAGCTCTCGTCGGAGTCCCACTCCCGGCAAACATGGGCATCGCCGCCCTTCTTCTTGTAGTACCTCTTCTTTTCTCTCCTCTTTCCCTTCTTGTCGTCGCCCCTATCACTATCACTAGATAATGGACATTTTGCAATAAAATGACCGGGCTTACCACACTTGTAGCACACTTTCTTGGAGCGGGGCTTGTAATCTTTCCCCCTCCTTTGCTTGAAGATTTGGCAGAAGCTCTTGATGATGAGCGTCATTTCCTCATTATCGAGCTTGGAGGCGTCGATGGGGATTCTACTTGGAGTAGAATCTTCTTTCTTCTCCTCCGTTGCTTTAAATGCAACGGGTTGTGCTTTGGGTATGGAGGAGGAGGCGCCTTGCTCGATGATCTTCTTGGAGCCTTTGATCATCAACTCAAAGCTCACAAATTTTCCTATTACTTCCTCGGGAGACATTAGTTTATATCTTGGATCACCACGAATTAATTGAACTTGAGTGGGGTTAAGAAATACGAGTGATCTAAGAATAACCTTGACCATCTCATGGTCATCTCACTTGGTGCTCCCGAGGTTGCGCACTTGGTTCACCAAGGTTTTTAGCCGGTTGTACATGGCTTGCGGGTCTTCTCCTTGGTTGAGCATGAAGCGACCGAGCTCTCCCTCGATCGTCTCCCTCTTGGTGATCTTGGTCACCTCGTCTCCTTCGTGCGCCGTTTTGAGCACGTCCCAAATCTCCTTGGCACTCTTCAATCCTTGCACCTTGTTGTACTCCTCTCGACTTAAGAGAGACGAGGAGTATTGTGGTGGCTTGTGAGTTGAAGTGCCAGATTTGGGCAACTTCGTCCGAGTCATAGTCCTCATCCCCTACGGATGGTACCTATACACCAAACTCAACAACGTCCCAAATACTAGTGTGGAGTGAGGTTAGGTGATGCCTCATTTTATCACTCCACATGTTATAATCTTCACCATCAAACATAGGTGGCTTGCCTAATGGGACGGAAAGTAAAGGAGTACGTTTTGAAATACGAGGGTAGCGTAGGGGAATCTTACTAAACTTCTTGTGCTTATGGCGCTTAGAAGTTATGGACGGCGCGTCGGAGCCGGAGGTGGATGGCGACGAAGAATCGGTCTCATAGTAGACCACCTTCTTCATCTTCTTCTTCTTGTCACCACTCCGATGCGATTTGTGTGAAGGGGATTCCTTCTCTTTCCCCTTGTTGTGGGACTCTCTCGATGGAGCCTTCCCGTGGCTTGTAACGGGCTTCTCGCCGGTCACCATATCCTTCTTGGCGTGATCTCCCGACATCACTTCGAGCGATTAGGCTCTAATGAAGCACCAAACTCTGATACTAATTGAAAGTCGCCTAGAGGGGGGGGGTGAATAGGCGGAATCTGAAAATTATACACTTAAACATAACTACAAGCCGGGGTTAGCGTTAGAAATATAAGCGAGTCCAAAAGAGAGGGCGAAAACAAATCACAAGCAAATAAGAGTGGATGACACACTGATTTGTTTTACCGAAGTTCGGTTCTTGCAAACCTACTCCCCGTTGTGGTGGTCACAAAGACCGGGTCTCTTTCAACCCTTTCCCTCTCTCAAACGGTCACTTAGACCGAGTGAGCTTCTCTTCTCAATCAAATGGGACACTAAGTCCACTACAAGGACCACCACACAATTGGTGTCTCTTGTTTTGATTACAAGTGTTATGGAAACAAGAATGAGGAAGAAGAAAAGCAATCCAAGCGCAAGAGCTCAAAAGAACACAAAAGTCTCTCTTTAGTCACTAATTTGTTTGGAGTGATTCCGGACTTGGGAGAGGATTTGATCTCTTTGTTTGTGTCTTGTATTGAATGCTATAGCTCTTGTATGAGGTTTGAAGGTTGAAAACTTGGATGCCTTGAATGCGGGGTGGTTGGGGGTATTTATAGCCCCAACCACCAAAATGGTCGTTGGTGAAGGCTTCTGACGGTGGGCGCACCGGACAGTCCGGTGCGCCACCGGACACTGTCCGGTGCGCCAGCCACATCACCAGGCCGTTGGGTTCCGACCGTTAGAGCTTCTGACAACTGGCCCACCGGACAGTCCGGTGGTGCACTAGACAGGTCCTGTAGACTGTCCGGTGCGCCTTCTGCGCCAGCCACATCACCAGGCCGTTGGGTTCCGACCGTTAGAGCTTCTGACAACTGGCCCACCGGACAGTCCGGTGGTGCACCGGACAGGTCCTGTAGACTGTCTGGTGCGCCTTCTGGCGCCTGCTCTGACTTCTGCGTGCGCAGGTGCGCACTATAGCGCATTTAATGTCCTCTGCAGACGACCGTTGGCGCGAAGTAGTCGTTGCTCTGCTGGCACACCGGACAGTCCGGTGTTACACCAGACAGTCCGGTGAATTATATCGGAGCGGCCTCCTAAATTCCAGAAGCTGGCAAATTCAGAGTCGTTCCTCCCTGGTGCACCAGACACTGTCCGGTGGCACACCGAACAGTCCGGTGCGCCAGACCAGGGCTGCCTTCGGTATATTTTGCTCCTTAGTTTTGAACCCTATCTTTTGACTTGTATTGGTTTGTTGTGAACCTTTGGCACCTGTAGAACTCATAATCTAAAACAAACTAGTTAGTCCAGTGATTTGTGTTGGGCAATTCAACCACGTATATTTTGCTCCTTAGTTTTGAACCCTATCTTTTGACTTGTATTGGTTTGTTGTGGAACCTTTGGCACCTGTAGAACTCATAATCTAAAACAAACTAGTTAGTCCAATGATTTGTGTTGGGCAATTCAACCACCAAAATTCATATTGGAAAAGGTTTGACCCTATTTCCCTTTCACTCCCTTACACTATAAAATAGAGCGAAAGAGCAATGCTTTAGGGTGTCAAAGACACCACATTTGGTTCAACCCCAAGGTCGATCTCTCCCTTGTTAGACGTATCAAAATTAACTGTTGCACACTTTTACACTAGAGTTCGTCTAGTAGGCAAATATAAAGTGGATTATGATCATTATGCTAGAAGGTCTTGATGCTCAGTAGTATTGAACTTGTAATCTTTTTCTCCTTTGTGTTCGCTAAACGATGAGTAGCAAGAGAATATAGAGTATTATGTACACTACGACTCAAACCTCCGTGATTGTCCGTGTGCTGGTTCCTACTCATGTCCAGGTCCAACACGACCATCGACCTGCGTCGTGCTCCCTCCTAGCTCTCCCTCTTTTAGAGACCCAATTCCCTGAATTGGACTATAACTAAAAACTCCTCCTAATACAGAGCATCACCCCTTTAAATTACGTAGAATTAGATCGTATAATTCTAAACTTCAATTCTGTGACATCCAAACAATAGAATTAGAATCACATCCTATTTCAATACTATGACTGATTTGATATTAAATTCAATTCAAGTTCATACCCTCCAATATCGACGTCAAATGAATTTTTAAAAAAAACTCTAGTATTGTTTTATAAATATTTTAAAAAGGCCAAAAATAAATAAAACTCACCGGTCAAGACACTGGAGAGGTCGGGAGGAATGGGGCCACGGTGTCAGATAGATCGTAGATAGCTCTGCCACCATCGACTCGGTCCCCAAGCGCAATCAAGTTCGCATCGCCATCTCGCTCGCAGGGAGAGGGGAGCCTCTAACCCTAACCCTACCCGCCCCTGTCGCCATAGCCATGGCTGCCGGTGGAGAGCTCTCCCCCTCCCCCGTGCCCCCCGCATCCCCCATCAAGCATTCTCGCTCGCCCGACGATGCCCAGCCCGACGCATCCCCGAAGCGTCGCAAGCGCCACCATCACCGCCGCCACCACCACCGTCGGCACCGTCACGCCGATTCCCCGGTACCCGTGGCAGCCGACGAAGAGGTAGAGGAGGGGGAGATACTCGAAGATGCCACCGCCGCCTCTGCCATGGAGGTCGATGCTGAGTCCGCCGCCCCAGAGGCTTTCCTTGCTCCGGTACATCACTCTCCGCCTCCCCCCTTCGGTTTGACTTTAACTAGCCCTGGAAGCGCTCCTCGTTACTACAGTATAGTCTGTAGTCTGTTCTTTTTTTAGTCTCCCGGCTTGCTCATGTATCATGACTATGTCATGTCAGTTGCTATCGAGGGCACCACATCCATCTGGAAAATAAACACCACTGACTGGAAGCAACTATTTCGTCTCTAGCAAAAATCTTGCCTTTTCGCAGTCTTGTTATTCAAACGCAGCAGTCTAATCATAAAATTAGAGGTGCCGGTCTTATTCAATTTCTGCAACATAGTTAGTATTACTTGGATATCCTTTTTACTGTTTCTCCATGCCAAGTTGGCTAACCTACTCACTGTTTGATATATCGCAAATGCAGGAGCACTTTGGTAATGGTGCTGATACAGACTCAAACACAGATGCAACCAAGATGCAAGCTCCTGCTCTGCCTACCCTTCCATCCTCAGAAGATGGAAGGAGGTCACTTCATGGTGCCCCTAAGTCTGAAAGAGGAGATATTCTTTCAAGTGATGCTGAGGACAACAAAGGACATGAACGAAGGCAAAGACAAAGCCATTCTAAATCTCCAAAGTCTAGAAGGGAGAAGGAAAGGAGGCACAAAGATGACCATCACACTTCATCTTCAAAAGAGTATCATTCCAGAAATCACTCTAGAACATCTCCTTACTCAAGGCATCAAAGTGAAGCTCATTCGAGAGATCTGTACTTGAGATGTAGAGAGAAAGGTGATTACACTAATGGTTCTCGTGCAAATCTTAGGGATGGTTCTGATCATGAGAGCAATGATCGGAATGGGAAGTCTGGCAGACATACGACTAGGACCCACGGGAGTGAAAGAGAAAGGAGCAGCAGCCATGGTATTCATGATAGACATGGTGACAGGTACAGTGACAGACGTGCCAGCCAGGAAAGGCATAGAGACGATAGGATATATAGAGACAAAATCGATTCATTAGAAGCTGCTCCTAGGCACAGAGAAAGAAGCAGGAGTCATAGTAGATCGGATCCAAGGGAAAATACACGTCTTCGTGATCAAAGCAGGGAGAGGGAAAGACGGATTGGTAGTTCAAGGCATAGGGATCATGACAGCAAGAGGGATACAAGTAAAGATCGGCATAGAGAATCTGACAGGGTTAACAGTGCACATGAAAGGGATAGAGGGAGAGAGGCTAGGGACAGGGAATGGCATAGGGTCAAGGGAAGTGAAACTCATAGAGCTAAGGAAGGACGGGACAAAGTTAGCGATAATGATAGGCACAGGGATTCAACACGCTCAAAATATAGCGTGTCTGATGGTTACAAAGAGAGGACAAGATCTGGGGAGAAAGGTAGAGATGCTGACCATAAAAACCGGAAGTTTGAAGAAATGAAGGAAAATTCTCTCAAGTAAGGCAGTTTTCGCATGGCTAACTAATAACTAATTCATTGACCTTTCTACTTTCTTGTCTTTGTTTTCTGTATATTTATAATTACTGCTCTTATCTTGATATTAGGGAGGAAGATGAAGAGGAGTACCAAGAGAAAATAGAACAGCAGTTAGCAATGCAGGAGGAAGACGACCCTGAAAAAATCAAAGAGGAAGCAAGGAGGAGGAAAGAAGCTATCATGGCAAAGTACAGGCAGCAGCAATCGCAGAAAGAGGATATGGAATCTAAACCAAGTGGCAATGATGAAGGTAGCTTGATTAGATAATGTTGGGTTCACATAATGCATTACCAACACCTTTACTGTGCTATGTCCATATCAATTTAATTGCTATTGAAAGATAGTGTTATCTTTGCAGAAGTAAGAGCAATGGATGGAAACGAAGCTATACATCAGAAAGATGATATCGATAGCAGCTTTATGGGCAATGTCGAAGCTGAAAATAAGCATGATTCTTCAGAGGTATTTGATGGCAAAACAGGCTTTATTGTGGGAAGGTCTCCTGCTCACAATTATGCTTCAACTAGCGCGGGAGCATTCACTGATGAGAGGACAATAGGTGTTTCAGGTCTTGGAGAGGGT
The DNA here is from genome assembly GCA_029449295.1 of Zea luxurians. Taxonomy (NCBI): domain Eukaryota; kingdom Viridiplantae; phylum Streptophyta; class Magnoliopsida; order Poales; family Poaceae; genus Zea; species Zea luxurians. The sequence goes on from JAOPSE010000003.1 coordinate 188,398,308, forward strand.
TCTCCCAAGGTAATTGTTTCCTGCTATCGTATTCAATGAACATATTAATTCATATCATCCTGAAAACTTACTAGTCCCCTTCGTATTCCAGAGTGAGAGATCAGCAGACATGTTTTGTGATGACATTTTCGGAGAATCACCCACCGGAATTAGAAAATTGGTACGATTCTTATCCCTTCTGCTACTTATAGAAGTGCCATACTATTCCGATCAATACGTCACAAGGGACACTGTTTGATGCACCCACTAATATTTCTGAACATGTATTATTTGCATGTCAAAGCAAACTGTTTAGTTTTCAAAGATGGAATATCTATGGCTGTTTATTCTCCAATATTAGATAAAATTCCTTTGTCTTGTTTATTCAGTCACAAATTCATTGTGTTGTACAGGGAAAGGATGATGGTTTGCATATTGAGAGAAATGCTCTTCATGACAACTGGGATGATGCAGATGGGTACTACAGTAAGTTATGCTATCTTATGTCCATTTTTCCTTGCCAGCTTATTGTTCTCTCCTGTGTTGTCCATTCATTCATTTTTCTTGTTTTTGCTATTGTGCAGCTTATCGGTTCGGAGAATTGCTGGATGGCCGTTATGAAATCATAGCAGCACATGGGAAAGGTGTGTTCTCAACAGTTGTGCGGGCAAAAGATCTTAAAGCGAGTAAGGATGATCCTGAAGAAGTTGCCATCAAAATTATTCGCAACAATGAGACAATGTAAGTTAAGCTCCCTAGAGATGTTCTCCTGCAATTTCTACTATGGAAAACAAATAGGAATGTAATTCAATATTTGATTATACAGGTACAAGGCTGGTAAGCAAGAGGTTTCAATATTGGAAAAACTTGCAAGTGCGGACCGTGAGGACAAACGCCACTGCGTGCGGTTTATTTCTAGTTTCATGTACCGGAACCATCTTTGCTTAGTTTTTGAATCTCTCAATATGAATCTTCGTGAGGTTTTAAAGAAATTTGGTCGTAATATTGGGCTTAAACTGACTGCGGTGAGGGCATATTCAAAGCAGCTTTTCATCGCCCTGAAGCACCTGAAGAACTGCAAAGTTTTGCACTGTGATATAAAACCAGATAATATGCTGGTACGCCATCTTTGCTTGTCATCATTTTTAATTATAGTATTATTGCAAGTTATCTTTCTCAACAGGAATTGCATCTTGATACATAAAAACTATTTTTTGTATATGCTGTCATTTCATTCTTTTACGCACAAAATGCACAATACCAATTTAACACCATTTATGTGTCCATTGATTGTATTCTAGGTGAATGAGGCTAAGAATGTGCTCAAGGTATGTGATTTTGGCAACGCTATGCTTGCTGGTATGAATGAAGTTACGCCTTATCTTGTCAGCCGTTTCTATCGGGCACCTGAGATCGGTGAGTTCTTTCATCTTTACCTGGGATGTTTTTAGATTCCTTTCCTACTTTATGCTCATATGTTGTCTGTATGCATCTTACCTACCTATATATGAAACATGTTTTCTTGCAGTTCTTGGGTTAGCCTATGATCACCCTTTAGACATGTGGTCAGTTGGTTGCTGTCTATATGAGCTTTATACCGGGAAAGTCTTATTTCCTGGTCCATCAAACAATGCCATGCTTCGGCTTCATATGGAATTGAAGGGTCCATTCCCTAAGAAGATGCTTCGAAAGGTTAGTCATGCTTGCATCATTGTTAACCTTAACGAATGAATGACTCTTTATTTTGTGGTATAGCAGGACCAATGTTTTCGAGTCGACTCATGCAGTTACCGACTAGTAGACTATTCGTGACTAGGACAGACTAGTCGTGACTAGTCGAATATAAGTTGATGATTATATTTTTATAATTTTCTATATATGCTAATACTTAAAACACGCTGAAACGCATGCTTTTTCTACAATACATCATTAAATATTGAACAAAGTCTTGTAGCAAGTCTTCTATTGTTCTCTCTGATTTCAAAGCACTTGTTTGGATTCAAAAACAGTGTGCCCCATACAGATTGGTATCCATCTGACTGTCCCACCTCTTATCAATAATAGAAATTACTTCATCCATTAATCGCTCTTTGTGTTCCAAAGCTTCCTTGGTGCTCTTCCTTGCATGGTCTGTGACAACCCACATTTCAGCCATTGCTGTTCTCATCACCATCAACTACCCTCAAGAATGTTAGAAGAGGTTGTGAAGCTCTCATGCAATCTTCTACTGCTTGCCAAAATGCAACAAACAACACATGCTTTTTCTACTTCAGTGTTCGTGAATTTGCTCTCACACCATTCATCACTAACAAAGAGAGCTTTCATCCCTTGTCTTTGTTTCCGCATACTAGCCAATGTTAGAAAGGATGTTGCAAACCGAGTAGTTGCATGCCTCACATGACCTCTGTCCTCTACCATTTGTCTTGGTCCTCATCAAGTCATAAATCCTTCCATGTCTGTGGATAAATCTGGTTATCTTCTTTGCTTTAGCAATGCAGCCACTAAACTCTTTTATCTTCCCAATAACCTCCAATATGAGATCTAAGCAGTGGGAAACTTGTCTATTAGCATCCTACCTACTAGGGTTAAGATGGTTGGGTGGGCTCGCATTTTTATACCTAAGCCCAAATAAGTCGCCCGACTCAAATGCTATGACTAGTCGAGCGAGTAGCAGAGAAAGTCGACTCACTCAGATCGACTATCACCTCTGCACCGACTTCTCGACTAGTCATCGACTAGTCGCTCATCTTCAAAACCTTGAGTAGGCAAGATTGCACTCTCTTGATCTTTTTTCGTTTTTAAACAATTCTATATATCTGGTGCACTCTTTGAATTTGCAAATACTTCTCTAATTGATTGAACCGATAAACGCTGCTCTAAATGAATGTGTCTAACTTTTGTTTTGTAGGGTGCCTTTACGATGCAACACTTCGATCAAGATCTCAATTTCCATGCTACCGAGGAGGATCCTGTGACAAAAACGGTGCGTCTATGGAACCATACCCTCTTTGATATGTTCTGTTTGGATAATTTGAATTCTTCATTTACTATACTTCTGTTTGCAGGCTGTGAGAAGGTTAATTTTGAACATTAAACCAAAGGATGTTGGTTCTTTGTTTCCGAACTTTCCTGGCGAGGATCCAAAAATGCTATCCAGTTTTAAGGATCTTCTTGATAAAATATTTACATTAGATCCAGAAAAGAGGATAACTGTATCGCAAGCACTTAGCCATCCATTTATCACTGGCAAGTGACACAAGATGACGATTCCTCTTGACCTTGAACTTAGCATCTTCACTGTAAAATACATTTTGGGTTCCTCTTGTCTAATCATCAACGTTTCTGTCTTGTGTCCTGGGAGCTCTGAGAAAAAGTACATGGATGAAGCACGGAACTTCGGAAGAGATGGCTATCTGCAGACCTTGTTGCATGCACTTATCATTTGGATATATTCTGTTGCTTGTAAGACAACTAGCCAGTTGGCATTCCATTCCCTGTATACAATCTTTCCTATGGATTTACAAGATATACATGAAAGTCTGCTTCATTTCACTTAACAATTGTGCTGACTTGTGGATCTATGACAAACAAGGTTATATGTGTAACACTTGTTTAACTGGTGTAAGCAAATCTTTTCATGTGCTTGGCGCACTTATATGAACACAATTTTTTTTATTTGTGTGCTGGCATGTACTTTGCTGATGTTTAAGATTGCATGCCTGGTATGCTTGTCCTCAAGCACTAACATATCTCGGGATGCAATGCACCAGAATTTCGTACTGCTATTTCATGCTAACAGAGGCCTTGTGCTGTTAAATTGTTCCTTACATCTACTTGTGTACTGTTTCGTTTTATAAGATTATATTCTAATTTCTTCTTCCATTCAGGATTCTGCCAGGGCCTCTGCTGTGTGCACATTTTATATGCTTAAGGGCCAACATAAGAAGGTACCCTGGTTAATATCTGGGTAACTTAATGTGTTTGAACCCATCAACATATTGTTTTCTCTGTTGTATTAAGTTGAGAGATGACATCTATATTGAATTTTATACCATTCATATGTCCTGACTGTTGTCTTTCTATTAGCATATGTACAATATTAAATCTATTGTTAAATTTTCTGGATAGTTATTGCCAAATTTAGGCACCCATAGTTTCTTATCTAATCCTCCCAGATTTGTAACTACATATGGCCACACACTTGTAGATCAGTAGTGGATGGACAGAAAGTAAATGTATGTAAAGTAATCAAATACAAGCACATGAACCAGTGTCTACATTCTGTTTGCACCGTTAAAGTAGAACAGTTCTTTGAGAATTTGTTTGATTTTTCTAAATTAGTTGTAACAAAGCTTCTAATTTTTTTTGCCTACTTATCTTCATGGAGTATCAATTGAAAATCGGTTTTGCTTTTATGTTATTGAGGTCCTGGGATGGAGGTCGCTGGACCCTCTACTCACTTGCCATGGTAAATCCTCTCAACTCTGGATGTCTTCCATTTTTTTCTTATTAAAGAGTTATCACCTAATAGTTGATTATGGGTTGGTACATCAAGGCTGATTCAGTTCAATTTTAGCAACCTTTACTGTTTATTAGGTGCATTTCCAATATTTTGTGTTTTGGTTAGTAATTTCTTTTGCCAGTTTCATCAAACATTGATCTTCTAAACAATTTGTTTGTTTTTTGTGTGCCTGCCAAACTTCTTCATATTAATGGGTTATGAGATTCAAGTACTATATGCTTTACATGAAAGCTGTATTCTCTACCATTCAGCGAAATGTGCGAAACATGAGAAACATTTTTGTCTTGTGTAACAATTTGAGAGCTGATTATTACATTGACTGATAGTTATAAAACCGTGGGCTTATTACTTTTACTTTGTATCTAGATTTGCTGCATATAGATAAACACTGGTGGGAAGCTGAAATTTTACTGTGTAATTAGTATTCAAGTGCAGGAGAGATGCTTATCATTTCATTGAGTAAAGAGGCTACAGGGAAAGAAATCCAACATAGCCCGCCCCTCCTCCCTCTAAGCACACAGGACCTGAAAGACTCAGCCTGTTAGCACCATGGAATGCTCTTATTTTGATTGCCTGCAGCACCGCCATCATAACACTTGCAATGATGCCATTAAAAAGACATCATACTGATGTTTCCAGATCTCTCAAGCCACCAAGATAGTGAGTTCAGGCCTTTCTTGCTATATCATTTGGCACTTGTCAGCCTAGCTCAAACCGGCTTGATAACTTATTGATGATAGGTTGAGGCGCAATGGAAATAATCCAAGCCTGCCAGATTGGTAACCATTCTTTAGACTGCCATTTAGTAAGTTAGTCGGGTTGAACCTATTACCATCTATAAGTGGGCATGCGAATGGCATTGTGTTGGATTGGACCATTGTAAACGGTTTCTCGTGTTGGATGCAAGCATTCTGTAGTTGTGTTGAGTTGTTTTTTTTATTATCTGTAGTACTTGCTGGGTAATTTAAAGAACTGGATTTGTGTCAGGCCTGGTTCAATTGATATGGCACACTTAAACTGATTAGTTTCGTCCCTAGGGGCTAAGGCCTATGCATTTGGTGCCTGCTTTTGGATCATTGTGCAATTAGAGTTGCCAACATGAGTGGGAGGAAAATATTAGTAACATCCTTGCTGGCATACTGCCAAAGTAGAAGCTACCTCTTGTAGTATGCCATTTGTTTGCTCCCTTCATTTTCACAGGTGCACAAAGAAAAGCAACCAAACTCCACACCTGAACTGAACAAGATGCACTCAGAACTGCAGAAGCCACACACTAGAAATCCGCAGGCACTGTGTATTATAAGAAAAAAATCCGAGTCGAAATTGTTTATTTTTGTTCATGAGCTTTGCATGCATGTCTTGAAGTAGCCAGGGACGTTTGGATTGCACAAAAATCTACGATATAGAACATAGCAAACGTCTTCCTGGCAGCTCTGTGGTTAACCATCGAATTTGGAGCCACTACCTGCTTTATTGTTTATTAGCATGTCAGGTTACTGCATAAATAAAACATTCACATTTCGTGTTTCTGCCTTGATATTTTGTCAACTATGCAGCAATGGAGAACCTCAAGCTCAAACATGGAAAGCAACAAATTACAACTAAGCAACATTAACGAGCAAAACAATTCTGCACTGACTAAAAATTCACAAGCATTTTCTCTCTTTTCATCGAACCGATCATCCATCCTATGTATCAGACGTGCGTATGGTATGACTCCAATCCATGACAGAAAAGCTGGCAAACAAAAAACTGCTAGCTAGCTTTTGTGTACTAACAATGTTTACGCATACAAGGTATATTTCTAATGTATGTAAGGTGAACTCGGGCCAAGGCGAAGGAGTCAACACCTCAAGACCTTAGAAGCTGTGTTGAAGGCCTACAATACATGCGGAAGAACCAACCTGGAGGTGTATGTTTTGTGCATGCACCAGATTAAGGCCCTGTTTCAATCTCACGGGATAAACTTTATCTTCCTGCTAAACTTTAGCCATATGAATTAAAGTGCTAAAGTTTAGCTCCTTAGGGTGTTTGGACTACTCTAATAAAGTTTAGCACATTAGAATAAAAAGACACCCATGTCCCTAATGCGGAGAGAGAGAATGAGGTTGGAGGGTATGAGGTGGAAAATGAGGTTTCATGGCTCACGTTTAATTTCTTTTAGCACCCCTTGAGGAGCTTATGAGATAATATATGCTAAATTTTATCATACCACTATTAGCTCTCCTGTTTAGATCACCATATGGCTAAAAGTAGCTAAAAAAAGCTGTTAAAGTTTATCTCGAAGGATTGAAACAGGACCTAATTTGGTATGCACCCTACAGCGCATCAGAACAAGCGTCGCGGTGGCTATTAGAGCTGGGCTCCTTCAAGGATCCGATAGCAGTGGCATTAAGCGCCACTAGACTAATCCGGTGTGTGCTGAGGAAGGAGCATCGGAACATACGTTGCTCACTAGAGAGATTCTAGAGAAGAAAAAAGGGGCTCCTGATTAATCCTGTGATGGCCATCAGACACTCCCAAGTCCCAAGCGCTCTAGCAACCACAAATGGTTAAGGGCAGGTATGCTGATTAATATACTGTTTGGCAAAGGTCTTAGGCTAGTTAAACTCGCTTGATTGTGATTGCTCTAGGTTTAGCCTAAGAAAAGACATGTGGTTTAGTCCTGGAACAGACAAAATTTTTAGAAATAATAAACTCAAAACAACAAAAAACCTCATGACAACAATTATCTGAGCTCCTCATGTATGTAGAAAATTTAATGAACTTGTTGTTTATAATCGGAAACTAGCTAGAAAAAATGTTGTCTCTCAAAACAACAAAAAACCTCATGACAACAATTATCTGAGCTCCTCATGTATGTAGAAAATTTAATGAACTTGTTGTTTATAATCGGAAACTAGCTAGAAAAAATGTTGTCTCGGCCTACGTTTATTCTAGTAGTCTTAATAGTTGCCTAAGAATCGATAGTCTCGGGACTCCCGAAACACCTAAAAATAGTGAGCTATATCTCACGAAAATGGTGAAAATGTGAGAAGTAGTTCTTGAGCATGGGATGCCACTAGAAATTGGGTCTAAAAACATGTCTTAGTTCTGAAACAATCAAAATGTCTAGAAATAATAAAGCTCAAAATAGAAAAAAAACTCGTGACCTCGGGTATTTGAACTCCTCACAGGTATAGAAAATCTAAAAAACTTGTTTAAGTGAATGTAAGTGAAAGAACTGAATGGAAGTATATATATATATATATATATATATATATATATATATATATATATATATATATATATATATATATATATATATAGTGAAGAGGACATGTCCTTTGGTTACATAATAAACTGTCTAATCTATCTCTAATCCTATTGCTTGAAAAGGTGTCTTGTGGATGAGATCATCATGTATAGGTGTCTCGTTGAAGAGACATCGTTTCACACCACTCCTCCTTGATCGAATCTTCCTTGAGATCAATGCGTTGTTAATTACTCAAAAAACCCTATGTGATAAATTTGAGGAATATCTTATTGTGATTATTGAACCACTATGTCTTTGGTAGCTCCTCTAAAAACCCATGTGGAGAAAAATTAGAGCTACATCATAAAATTAATTTCTCTAAAAACCATATAGGAAAAAGTGAGAAATATGTTGATATACTATTAAAAACTCCATGAAAACCCAATGGGAAAATTAGGAGAAATTGGCAGAGTATATTCTAGGGATTGTCTCTTGTGAGCCTTATGTTGATATATCGGTAAAAACTCCATGAAAACCCAATGGAAAAATTAGGAGAAATTGGCAGAGTATATTCTAGGGATTGTCTCTTGTGAGCCTGTATGAGAAAACCTTGAAGAGGAAAAAATCATAACAAATTTGAGGACAATATATGCCTTTGATGTTCCCTTAAAAACCCCACTAGGAAAAATAGAAAACATGACATGAACTTGCGTTATTATTACCTCATTAAAAACTTTCCATGAGAAACCTTGTGAGGAAGACTCATAAAAGAAAAGAGTGTAATACGATGTTTAAACACAAGTTTAATAGTTAGGAGATAGTTCCCCTGATTCTTGCAAGTTTTGAAGTCATCTCATACCAATCCCATCTACAAACTTCCAAAATGTAGAGGATGGTAATGACTTAGTAAAAATATCAGCGAGATTATAACATGATTTAGTTTGCAAGATATTTATCTCCCCACTTTGTTATAACTCATGGGGGTAAAATAATTTTGGAGCAACATATATTTGTGATGTTGCTCTTTATGTAACCTATCTACATCTGTATAACACAAGCAAAATTATCTTCATAGATAATTGTCCGTGATTCAATTGAACCAATACGACATGATTGTTGTATGTGGTTGATCATTCTGCGAAGCCATACACATTCACGTGAAGCTTCATATAGTGCTATGATTTTAGAATGATTAGTGAAAGTAGCTACGAGAGTCTGTTTGGAAGACTTCCATGAAATAACTGTTCCTCCATGTAAAAATACAAAGCCTATTTGGGATCTGGCATTATTGGGGATCTGATAAGTAGCCGATGTCCGTGTATCCAATCATATTGTGATCTTGATTTCTTGCGAAAAACAAACCTAGATCTCTTGTGCCATTTAGATATCTAAGGATATGTTTTGCACCTATCTAATGATGTTGGGTAGGTGCAGCACTATATCTAGCTAGTAATTTACTACAAATGCAATTATCGGGAAATGATCTGTTCTAGGCCAGCTTTGCCAAAGATCCTCAAACACCTCACCTTCGTCTTAAGAAAGTTTGTTTCAGGTACAACATGAAATGACAATGAAGCAAACCTTCGTCAAGAGCAGCTTGCAAACCGGAAAATAGGAGCTGTGGAGCTTTAAGAATACATTGATGCCGCGAAGGAGAATGCTGAAGTTGCCAGCTTTGGCGCCAAAAGGGCTTCGCGCACAAAACAAGAAAGTATGAGATGTTGAAGACTTGTACAACAAGAAAGAATGAAAAAAGACAGTATTGCCCCTGTGATGCTTGTAAACCATGTGTAAACTTTTTGGGCATACTTGTAAATTCATACAAAGTTATACCTCTCCCCTATAAATAGGTGAACAGTGCCATGCATAGATTCACTTTTTGAGGGTCCATAGCTTCGTTTAGCTCAGCCTCCGAAGTAACCTAGAGCTATTTCTCGTGTGAAGACGAAGGTACACTTCTAATTATATGTTATGTTGAGAAGTATGAAATGACATCGATCAAGGAATAAAGATGAGTTGCATGTTTCATCCTTTGACTATTCTTTTCTTATGCATATTGTCACACACTTGCTCCCATTTTTTACTTTCTCCCTCAGATTATCCTTCGGGAAAGGAGTAATTGGAGGGAGAAGGCCGCAATCTTTTAACTTATGTTGCCTTATTTTTGATGTCATGTAGCAATAAAAAACAAGTGACCAACATGATTCCCAGCCCCCCTGAGGCCCACAAATCAGTAGAAGGACATGGGAAAGTTCCACCCAGAAGGACTCGCCCCCTGATAAACCGAGGCACCAAGCCAAGGGTTGGGCGAGGCGGAGCAGCAAGGGGTCAGGTGGATCAAGGGGAAGTCACTCAAGTGGATTTCATGCCTAACTAGTAATGACCCTCTATGCTGCATTAGCTGTGCTTGGCGTCGAGCCATAGAGGGTGAGTCGATTCACTTTCCACTCATAACCTATGGGCTTCTAGGCCTGTGGCCCACTCATGACATATTGAGGCTAGACCTAAGTGCATTGGCCGCCTATAGACCCCTCAACATGATGAGCCACACCGAGGCCTAGGCTACGACGGTCAGGGGTCGACACGACACAAAGACGACAATGATGGTGCTGGGACTCTTTGCTGCCCACGCCACCCGCCATAAAGAGCAGTATCAAGGAAACCTGGATGACTGAGGCATATATGGACAAATGCAACCTTACCACAGGTAGAACACTCCATTTTACCACATCATAGTTTCTCCTTCTCAAGGAAGCTACTGGCGGCCAACCCCATCTTAGCCTATTAAAGGAGGAGGTCGGTCAGGACACTCGACGGAAGACGAACACACATACTTGACGAGACCAGAAGACCTGGAGGCTAGAGCTATGGCGCGACGTCCAAGGCTTAGCTTAGAACTCCCATAGTCTGTAGGTCCACCTATGCATAAGAGACTTGGTAGCTCCTACCTCTCTCGCTCGTTTGTAGCCCCTACTACGAGCATTGAGTAACAAAGGTGTCAGTAGCGTGAGCCACCGAAGACTGGATGCAGGGACATTTTTCCCAAACCAGTATAAATCTTGCGCCCATCGAGCACACCATTCAGACTAGAACACACACAAATTTATTTGTCGGAACATAGGTTCGAAATACCAATAGCAATATCAGGCCTGGTGCAATTTGCAAGATACATGAGCGCTCCAATGACACTAAGATAAGGAACTTTAGGTCCCAATATTTCCTCTCCATCTTCATACGGTCTAAATGGATCTTCCTTCATATCGATAGATCTAACGGCCATAGGCATTTTAGATGGATATGATTTATCCATATTGAATTTTTGTAATATTTTCTGGAGATCGATTGATGCACTAGAATTCCTGAGTGAAGATGCTCTAGCTGTAAACCTAAGAAAAATTTGGTTTTACCCAACTCCATCTCAAATTCCGTATTCAGGTGATTGTGTGCTTCATTTATATCGTCAGGGTTGCCAATGATATTTAAGTCATCAACATATATAGATATAATACAGAATCCTGTTTGGAATTTCTTGGTGAAGACACATGGCAATCATCATTGTTTGTGTATCCCTTCTTTAGAAGCACTTAGTCGGGTGTACCACATTTTGCCCAAATGTTTCAAACCATATAATGACTTATTAAGTTTTACAAAGTACTTGTTGTGATTTGTGTTTGGATTTGAAATTGGGATCCCATCAGGAACCTTCATGTATATGTCTGAATCAAGTGACCCATAAAGATATGCAGTCACTACATCCATCAACTGCATATATAGATGATTTTGAACTGCCAATGATATTAAGTATCGGAATGTTATTCCACTCATAACTGGAGAATATGTTTCATTAAAATCAACATCGAGTCTTTGCGTGAACCTTGTGCTATAAGTCTTGCTTTATATCTCACCACCTCATTGTTCTCATTCTGCTTCCAGATGAAAACCCATTTGAATCCCACAGGGAAGACTTTTGGAGGTGTAGGTATTGCAAATGTTAGTACCTCTCTTTTAGTAAGCGAGGCTAACTCAGCTTGAATATCTTCCTTCCATTGGATCCAATCCGAGCACTTTTTGCACTCTGCCATGGTCTTGGGATCTTAATCATTGAGAAGGTTTATTTGCAATTTTTGTGGACAAGTAAGTGTCAACAATTGTAGTCTTATGGTCATATGATTTTCCATATTCAATATAATTGGTGGAAATTCCTTGCATCCCTTTTGATGGCTCATTGTTTCCCAAAACTATGGAGTCAGGGTGTTTCGATGTCTCAGGATAAGTAATAGAGTGCACTGTTGATCTGGGTTGTGGATGAGTATCCACTGGGTGTTTACCAACTTGGGTCTGGTTTGCATTAATTGTCTTGGAGGATTTTGTCCTCGACATCCTTTGTTGCTTGCAAGAAGTTGTATCCTTGGTCGTGGCCTTACTTGTCCCTCTCTTTTCTTGAGTTAGGAGTTGAATGGTTTTTATTGGTACCTCCACTCTTTCAGGCACATTTCTAGTAGGATAATTGGATTTAGTAACACCCTTAGTATCAGTAAATGCATCTGACATGTTATTTGCAATGTGTTGCAAATTAATAATTTTTTGAACTTGGAGTTTAGTTTCTTGAGTAAGTGAATCTGAGGCAGAGATGTCAACAGTATCCCAATTGATTTCCGAGCATTCCTTCTAGTACTTGAAATCTCCCTCTAATGCTGGGAATGATCCTCATTGAAAATACAATCAACATACTGGGCCACAAAAAGATCCCTAGTTAGGAGCTCAAGGTATTTAACAATCGACAGAGATTGATACCATAGATCCCTAATTTCCTGTGTGGGCTCATAGAGGTGCGCTTAGGTGGTGGGATTGATACATATATTGGTGAACCAAATTTTTGTAGATGGGAAATATTTGGTATATTTCCACGTACTGATTGCAGTGGGGAAGTTGTATGATATGTAGTTGGTCACAATTGAATTAAGTTAGCAACATGTAAGACTGCATTACCCCAACATGAAGTTGGTAGGTTGCAATTTTGTAATAGGGTTCTTGGAATCAAATTGATTCTCTTTATAAGAGATTCTGCCAAACCATTTTGAGTGTGAACATATGGGATAGAGTGCTGAACTTGGATTCCTAAGGCCACGCAATAATCATTGAATGCACGTGAGGAAAATTCAGCAGCATTGTCCAATCTAATAGATCAAATTTGATGTTTAGGATAGTGTGCTTTTAGCTTAATTACTTGAGAAATAATCTTTGCAAAAGCATGGTTACATGTGGATAAGAGACACACATGAGACCATCGCGTGGATGCGTTTGTTAGAACCATTGTTGGGGGCCTACTTTACCGAAGATCCTCAAAACACCTGACCTTTTGATCGAGTGAATGCGTTTCAGGTACAACATGAAAAGGCAACAAAGCAAACCTTTGTTATCAAGTTGCAATTTCAGTGTACAAACAACATTGCAGAAAACAAAGCTTTGTTGCTAGGCCTTAGGAAGCTTAAAGGAATGGGTGTAAAAGGAGTAGTTATTAAGTCTGACTCTTAAATCATAATAGGCCACGTTGATAAAACAAGCAATGCAAAGAACCCAGCTCTAGAAAAGTATCTTGACATGGTCTGAAGAAAGGAGGCCTCCTTTGATGGTTTCTCAGGGAAGAATATCCTAAGGATGGATAACAAACATGTTAATATATTGGCTAAGTCTATGGCTTAGGGGCTCCCTTTGCCCCCGAAGTGTTCTTTGAGATATTAAAAGCACCTTCAGTGGAATTTATGGAGAGAGTTATTTTGACAGTATCCCCCACATATAGTGAGGATTAGAGAACGAAGATCATAACTTTCCTTCAGGGAAGTCATCCAACCGATGATGAAGCGTATGTTAAGAGGATGCAGGCTAGAACAAGGTCATACAAGATGATAGAAGGGAAGTTGTATAAAGAAGGTGTCTGCTCACCTATACTCAAGTGCATCTCTAGAGACGAAGGCCAGGAACTGATAAGAGATATCCACTCTGGCATAAATGGATCACACATTGGACCTAGGGCTTTGCTGGGAATTTTTTTCCGCCAAGGTTTCTATTGGCCGAAGGTAGCTTCGGACACAACAGAGTTCGTGCAAAAGTGCAATAATTGTCAAAAGTGTGAAAGAGACTAGAAGCAACCTTCATCATTGACTCAACTAATACAACCCACATGGCCTCTACGAATATAGGGAATGGACATAATTGGCCCAATGCCAGCAGCAAAAGGAAACTTGAAGTATGAAGTGGTGGTAGTTGAGTATTTCTCCAAATGGATCGAGGCAAAAGTTTTAGCTACAATAACTTCGGCAACAATCCTAAAATTCTTCTAACAAAATATCATCTTTCGCTTCAGAGTGCCAAAGTCCCTTACTGTCGGCAATGACACCCAGTTTGATTCTGAAGCATTCAGAACATTCTGTATTCAAGTGGGCACAAGTATGCACTTTGCTTCGGTCAGACATTCAAAATCCAATGGATTTGTTGAAAGGGCAAATGGCATAATTCTCTTGGGAACCACAAAATCCTTGGTTGGGTTGCCAAAGGGAAAGTGAACAGATGAGCTTATCAAAGTTGTATGGAACCATAACACTTTGGTGTAAAGATCCACAAGATTTACATCGTTCAAGCTTCTTTTTGGAGACAAAGCAGTAATCCCAAAAGAAGTTAAACTAGGATCAACAAGAATCATGGTTTTAATTGAAGATGAGGACAGTGAGAAACTTTTGAAGGATACAATAGAAGGGTCTAGGCTCAAAGCAATTGAACACATAAGAAGGTACCAACTAGAGATAATAAGATGACGAGCCAGAAAAGTGAAACTCAAGAATATAGCACCAGGTCACTTGGTGCTCTGAAGGGTGGCTAACCGAGACACACCGGGCAAGCTACAAATTAAGTGGGAAGGCCCTATTCTGGTCTCAACTTCAAATAGACTAGGATTATACATGCTACGAGACATGGAGGGGAATGAAATCCCAAGGTCCTGGAATGATGATGAACTTTGGAGATATTATGTCTAGTTTCATCTCATCTTTTCTTCTTAAGCTTCGACACCCTTTTTTCCTTACAAGGGTTAAGGTTTTTTAATGGGGCTAAGTTTGTAATATATCATAAGGTGCCTAAAATCAATAAAGGCACATTTCCCCCAAGTATCACGTGAAAGTGTGCATTGAGGCAGCACCTTCGGGGTGCAAAAACTAAAAAGAAATAAGGAGCAAATCCTAAAGCTCACAACACAGAGATAAGCTCGAAATCACCTAATAAAGGTGAAAAAGCTCTGAAGTCGTTCCTAAGGGAATGTAGAGCTCAAGTATGCTCATCTAGTAGAGGTGAAAAGCTCCAAAGTCATTCCTAAGGGAATGTAGAGGTCAAGTATGCTCACCTAGTAAAGCTGAAAAGCTCTAAAGTCGTTCCTAAGGGAATGCAGAGCTCAGGAGAAATCACCTAGTAAAGGTGAATCAGACTCTGAAGTCATTCCTAAGCGAATGCAGAATCAAAGAGACAAACACACGAAAGCGATGATGCCATGCAACCTTGAAATTATTTCTAACAAGTGCAATGGAGGGAATGACCTTTACTGTTGAAATGAAGTAACCACTAAGCTTCGACATTACTAAGCTAAGATCAAGCCTAGGTGGCTTTGTTCCGCGTGAAAAGAAGAGAAGGTGTTTTTGCCTCCGGCTCAAAAAACCGGTATGTTTTTGTTTCACACACAACAAAGCATTTACGATTAAAGCAATGAAAAGCAAATATTATCATACACTAGCAATAAGTGTGTTACATAAATGTTCATTTACAAAAGAGCTCCTTCGCTGGTCGTCCTACAAGCTAGAAGAAATGCTTCGCCAATTAATCTTCAGTCTTCCTTTTCACTTCTTTCCCTTCTTCGCATCCTTCCTCTGCAAAGGAAAAGAACATAACAAGTAATTGGTAAGGAAGGCTATAACAAGAAAGCTTCAAAAAATTTAAGTCCTTGATTCAAACCTTCTTGGTGTAAGCTTCGGCCTCGGAAGCCACTAGCCATCGTCCGCCTTTGTCCTAGATCTCTGTAAAAAACCGCTTCGTAGCATTCAATACTTCCTTCAAAGGATTCTGTATATATTCAATATTCATTTTGAAGTCGGTTTTGCTGATTGTTCTAATGTGCTCACATCCTTCCTTCTCTAGTGTAGAGGCCATGCCTCGGGATCCAATCATCGCACAATAATCACCTCGAGCATTGATGACCCCTTCAAGCTCACCTAATTCTTTTTCTACCCAAGTCAGTGTCCCATCAATTTCCCCGCTGACATATGAGCTCCCTCTCGATGTAGCACCAACGGAGGAGAAGATCTCTAGATAATCACAACACTGAGAGGCGATTCCAAAGAAATTCTCCCAAATATGCCTCAAGGCCTCCGAAAGCTTTGTATTTTTTCCTCCTTCACAGTAACACTTTCTATTACCCTTTCAAGGTCAGCACGAAGTCCATCAATAGTATCATCTTGTTCTTTTATTTTTAATGCATCATCTTTGCGGGCTTCTTCTGCTTTGTCATTCTTCTTAATAGCCTAAGCTAAGGCTTCTTTTAGAGATGTAATTTCATCGTCTGTCACACCCGGATTTAAGGGACAAATCCGGGTGCATCTCATATGTGCGCCAAGGAAGAACAACACACATAATAACAGAGTGCATAGAGATAAATGTCATAAATATCATAAATGTATTTATTGAAGTCTTACAAAAATAAATGATAAAGTAAAGCGAACTAAATATTATTCCCTGGCGCCACAAAGCTTACTGGGAGACGCCACCTAAATCAAGTCGAATGCCTCAGTGTTAGGCGGCTCCTCTTCGACCACCTGTTCTTCTCCTGTGGGGGGGTGTGAGACAACAAGAGTGAGCTCACATACGTTCATAGCTCAACAAGTCGTGGGGAATAATGTGCATGAACTGACCAAAGGTGGGAGTTCATGTGAAGTGTAAGGCTGATCAACAAGATAGAGGCTGAAGCTGAGCATTGCTTTTATAAGTTGGTCAAAATTTTATTAGCAATTACTAAGTGTAAGTAAATACCAAACCTTAATAATAATAAAGAAAAGTAATAGTAAAATAATCCCAAATGCGATGCAAATGTCAAATTAAATTTAAGTTCCATAAATTAATCATGTGAGGGTCCGAGCTGTTCATGACCGTGAGCACGGCTAGTATATCAGTTTTACACTCTGCAGAGGTTGCACATCTTTACCCACAAGTCATGTTACCCATCTACCAAGAGACGGCCAATCACATACACCTCTACCGAGGAGGCGAGGCAGGGTAACACTACGAGGCCTTTACAAAGTTCCACTAGCTTCAGAAATCCCGCTACAGTTTATAGGAAGCTCCAGTGCAGGAATCCCTTGCCTGACCGCCATCGCAGCAAAATCAACCCAAGGACCTCCCTACACTGACCACTCCCCTACTGCCCTTACCCCTTTCGGGTAAGGAAGACCTCCACTAGCTTTCCTAGTTAATCAGCCAAGGGCGTCCCATTAAACCCTTGTGGTAGCACTATTTTTTCGGGTGGTCGCTCCATGTTCCCATTAACTTAATGATCTTAACATGAACAGTAATAATAAAAAGGTAATAAAAGAGTAATCATGAATAGTGTATCTCCATACCCAAATCCACATAAAGCAATAGCAGGTACTACCCAAAAATATTTCAGTGCTGAACAGGGTATAAAGATAACCAAAACTGGGGTAACCTAAAGGATCCCATCAAAATTAACCTATACAGATCATTATAATTAATAAGAACATGGCTGGGAAAAAGTAAGTGATCAAGGGCACAACTTGCCTTTAATGAGCTCCTGCTCAGCTACTTCTACTTGTTGAACCTCGGAATCCACAGTGGCTTGCTCGTCTACTCGCATCCACACAATACATACATAGTATAGCAAAAATTAACATTGCACCAAACATGTGAATAAAATATACAGTAATAATCTAGACATTAAACTAAGATTATAGGAACTGGAATCATTAAATTTGGAGTTATAGATTTTAAGTTATGAATTTTCTAAGGTTTAATGTGCTTGAAATAGGATTAATGAGAAATTAATTTTCTTACTGTTTTCATGTCAAAACAGAGACACTAAATGATAGACAATAATATTACAAAATTTTAGAAATTGGAATGGTTCAATTTGGAGCTAAAATGAATTTTCTATTTATTTTACAAGTTTCTAGATTTGTTTTTGTATTAAAAACGAATTTCTATAATTATTTCTCTGTTTTTAATCTTCTCTGGACTGGGCCTCATTTATTGAAAAGTGTAGGGGTCTCGGTGAAAAAGAGTCCAAGACTCAGGGAATAACTGGTTGGACTGCGGGTTCTATTTCCTAAGACCATAAGGTTTCTTTCGCAAAACGTACCCGCGAAGGAGTACGCTTGGATCTCGACCGTCCAATCTGCTACGAACGCACCAGATTAGATTATTAAATCTATGAAGCGGTATGCAACGCAGACCACCGGATCTGAGATCTACGGCTGACATTTGTTTCGACCGAAGCGGTATGGCCGATCTAATCCTAGCGGTCCACTAGAACATCAACGACACACGGTCTTCGTTCCCCCCTCCGCGGCCAAGACGGCGGCAGAACACGCCCTACGCGGCGGCGCCACACCGGCGAGCAGGCAACACGGCGCATGAGCAGGCTAAATCCCATACGGGTGTGAACAAATCGCGTATAGGGCCAAGGCGGATAGGATAAGGAGGTTCTCACCGAGGATTTTGCCGCCACGAGCTCTATCCCTAGCTGAGCGCAACACCGCGGCGGAGGAGGAAGGGCGACGAGGAATTCCGGAGTTCCCTGCCACCCGCGCTGCAATCCCGGGCTGTGGGCGACTTCAGTGCAACCCGAAGACCAGCCGAGACGCACACTCGAGTCCTTCCCGGTGCACGACGTGGGATCCGACCAGAGTTCTTCTTCTCTCACTCATGGCTTCGCTCTGCAGTCTCTCTCTGCGGCGGGACGAACATGGTAGCGTGGACTCCGGTAAGGGGTAGAAGATTTGTGCACGGGCTGGGAACACCCCGCCATTTATAGACGCGTGGCCCGGTCAACCCACGAATCCGCGCATGCCGCGGTTGGTTTCACCCGCCCGATCATCGCGGGAGCGTGGGGAAGAAGATCCCTGGCGCACTGGGGCCGCGATGTCAGGGTCCACAGATCCGAGCGCGCGCCAGGGAAGCTGACAGAGCTGGCCCACCGAACGGCGCCAGCAGTCATTCCACCACGCGATGATGACATGGTCACGCAGACAAGTGGGCCCCGTGCGGTCAACCAATTCCAAGGAGTAAGCGCGCGCCTGTGGGCTGGAATTTCTAGTATTGGGCCATGTGAAGTAAAGTCGAGTGGGCCGAGTGGAGGTAGCCAGTCCATGCAGCTTTTTATTATTTTCTTTTTATCTTTTCTTTCTATTCTCTTCATTTCTAAGTTTAGTTTGAATTCAAATTTAAATTCGAGTTCGTGCCAAATTATTTCTCATTTATTTGTGAAGTTAAGATACCAATTTTAGAAATATAATTATATATATATATATATTTCATATCATTTCTCTCCTTATTTTCAAAAACCCTAATTTTTAAGTTAGGATTTGATTTAACTTCTAGTATTTATTATCTTATTATCCTTATTATTATTATTATTATTATTTTATTTAATGCACAAACATATAAACTCCACATTATGCATTTTCTTTTATTTTGGTATCATTGGTTTTAATTAATCACTCTCAATTACATGGGTGCTCTTTTTATGATGCAAATATGGCACATGAAATGAGGAGATCTACTATATATTCCTTAAATACAACTTTGAGTATTACAAATCCTACCCCCCTTAAAAATAATCTCGTCCTCGAGATTTAGGAAGATCTAGGGAAAAGGTGGGGAAAATCTATGCGAAGCTCTTCTTGTCTTTCCCATGTTGCTTCATCTTCGCCATGGTGACTCCATTGCACTTTGCACATCTTTATAACCTTATTCCTCGTGACACGAGTCAGTGTATCCAGAATCTTGCTGGGGTATTCAACATAAGTCAGATCATCTTGAACACTAAGGTCCTCCATTGGTAACTGCTCTTCAGGTACCCTGAGACATTTCTTCAGTTGAGATACATGGAAAACATCATGAACATCCGTAAGATGATCCGGTAACTTCAATTGATATGCCACCTCTCCCACTCGCTTAAGGATTAAGAAGGGTCCAATAAAGCGAGGGGACAACTTTCCTTTGACTTTAAATCTTCTCATACCCCGGAGAGGTGACACCTTCAAATAGACATAATCTCCCTCCTTAAACTCGAGCAGTCTTCTCCGGGTATCAGCATAGCTTTTTTGCCTTGACTGTGCAGTTCTCAAATTCTCCCTTATTTGCTGGACTTGTTCTTCAGCCTCTTGTATAATCTCAGGCCCAAACAACTGCCTTTCACCAGTTTGATCCCAATACAGTGGAGTCCTGCACTTTCTGCCATATAAAGCCTAAAATGGTGACATCTTCAAACTCGCTTGGTAGCTATTATTATAAGGGAACTCCGCATAAGGCAAACTCTTATCCCAACTTCCACCATGTTTAAGAGCACAAACTCTTAACATATCTTCTAGCACTTGGTTGGTCCTCTCAGTCTGCCCATTAGTCTGTGGATGGTAAGCCGAACTAAAATTCAATCTTATATCCAAGGACTCGTGCAACTTCTTCCAATACCGAGAAGTAAACTGTGATCCCCGGTCTGACAAAATCTTCTTTGGCACACCATGTAGGCATACAATTCGTGCCATATACAACTCTGCTAACTTGGCTCCTGAATATGTGGTCTTCACTGAAATAAGGTGGGCTACTTTAGTTAGCCTATCCACAATCACCCATATGGAATCATACCCAGCAGATGTGCGGGGTAATCCAACAATGAAGTCCATGCCAATCTCTTCCCATTTCCACTCAGGTATCTTAAGCGGGTGTAGTAAACCAGCAGGTCTTTGATGTTTCGCTTTTACCCTCTGGCAAACATCACAAAGTGCTACATGTGAAGCAACATCCTTCTTTAGTCCATACCACCAATACTTCTGCTTCAGGTCCTGGTACATCTTAGTACTCCCAGGGTGGATTGAATAAACTGAGTCATGTGCCTCCTTCAATATGGTTTCCCGAAGACTGTCAATATCGGGAACACAGATCCGATTCTTGAACCATATCGTGCCTTGCTCATCCTCCGTGAAATCTGGGCCTCTACCTTTTGTTATCAGAACCTTGATCTCCTGAATTTTAGCATCACCAATCTAACCTTTACGAATTTCTTGCTCCAAGGTAGGTTCCAATTCAATGGTAATTCCTTCCGTATGTGTAACAATCCCCAGGTTGAGCCTCTCAAAATCTTTTGCTAATTCACCGGGTAGCCGGACAACAATAGCGGAATGAACGTGCTCCTTCCAACTCAAGGCATCTGGAACCAAATTTGCCTTGCCCGGGTGGTAGTGAATCTCCAAATCATAATCCTTAATAAGCTCCAACCAACGGCGTTGCCTAAGGTTGAGATCCTTCTGAGTGAATACGTACTTCAAACTCTTATGATCCGTGTATACTTGACACTTAGTTCCCATAATGTAGTGTCTCCAAATCTTAAGTGCATGCACAACGGCTGCCAGTTCTAAGTCATGAGTGGGGTAGTTCAATTCATGTTTCCGCAACTGACGAGACACATAGGCGATCACATGTCCTTCTTGCATGAGCACACATCCCAATCCTTGGCCACATGCATCATAATAAATATCAAATCCCTTCTGTAGATCTGGCATAATCAATACTGGTGGTGACATCAATCTCTTATTTAATTGATCAAAGCTGTCTTGGCATTTCTCATCCCACTTGAATTCTCTTCCTTTCTCCAGCAGCGAGGTCATAGGCTTAGCAATCTTAGAAAATCCTTCAATAAATCTCCGATAATATCCTGCAAGCCCCAAGAAACTCCGAATCTCAGTAACTGTAGTGGGCACTCTCCACTCCATTATCTCCTTCACTTTAGCAGGATCCACCGCTATTCCTCCATTAGAAATAATATGTCCAACGAATGGCACCTTGTCAATCCAAAACTCGCACTTGCTAAACTTGGCATAGAGTTGATTATCTCGTAGCTTCTGTAGCACCAACCTTAGATGTTCTTCATGATCACTTTCACTCTTAGAATAGATAAGAATATCGTCGATGAACACCACGACGAATCTGTCCAAATACTCCATAAACACTTTATTCATCAAATTCATAAAATAAGCTAGTGCATTGGTTAATCCAAACGACATAACAGTGAACTCATATAATCCATATCGGGTTGAGAAAGCCATTTTAGGAATATCCGATGGTCTAATCTTCATTTGATGGTATCCCGATCGGAGATCAATCTTCGAGAATACTCTAGCACCTCTCATCTGATCAAATAAATCCTCAATACGGGGTAATGGATACTTGTTCTTCACAGTAACATCATTAAGTGATCTATAGTCCACACACATCTGTTGCGATCCATCCTTCTTCTGTACAAATAACACTGGTGCTCCCCATGGTGACGAACTCGGACGAATGTACCCTGCTTTTTGTAACTCAGTTAACTGCTTCTTAAGCTCCTTTAGTTCTTCTACAGCCATCCTGTATGGTCGCTTAGAAATAGGGGCAGTTCCAGGTAAAAGATCAATGACAAACTCAACTTCCCTATCTGGTGGCATCCCTGGTAACTCCTCTGGAAAGACATCCGGAAAATCTCTAACCACCCGGATGTTGTCACCAACAAACTCCTCCGCTATAAAGTATATCGCCCGTTTGGAAGCGGTGGTTACTGCAATTTGAACTTGAAATATTTCTCCTTTAGGGCTACTGAGTTCTATAGTACCTCTACCACATGCTATAATGGCCTTTGCCTTCCTTAACCATGACATACCAAGGATCAGATCTATACTGCTTGCCTCTAATATTATAGCAGTAGCTCCAAATTCTCTTTCCATAATTGATAATGTCAATCTACGTGTCATTTGATTTGCCTCAATAGGCCCTTTAGGTGTGATTACTATCATTGGTTTTCTCATATTTAGCAGTGGTGTTGGGGGCCTTCGGCTTCCGAAGGTCCTCAAAAACATGATTTAACAATGTTTCTGGAAGTACAGTACATGAACAGGTACCTTCGGACTTGAGTTGAAACCACAGCGTGAAGAAGCACGAGAAGGAGTACGAAGGATAACGCAAAGCCGAAGCTGTGCGCAGGAGAGCTTCGGCATGATAACAGAAAAAGGAAACCGACTTAAAGATGAAAAGGCTATTTAAACCTCGATGGACTACTATAGAGTTGTTAGCAAATGTAAAGCGCATGAGTGTAATTTCACATGGGCTGCGTCCCATGTCTATAAATAGGTGAACAGTAACTCCGTACTGTTCACGTTGACTTGACATTTGATCCTTGCGTCACGCTGGTACTTTCACTTTCTTTCAAGTCGAAGGTACACTTGTAATCTAATAATGTTTTTGTTTTTCCATAGTAATGAAATAAAAACGAGATAATGTTAATATATGACTATTTATATTGTTTTTATAGTTTATATGATTCTTTCTTCTTCATTCTTATATGTTATGTTAACGAAGGCATGTCCTTCATTGCCTTCGTCCGCGAAACATTATATCTTAAGGGAAATAATACTTCGAAGGATGAAGAGCCTTAATGTATAACGTTTACTGTGTTGCCTTGTTCTTAGTTCAAAGCATTTGAGAACAAGTTACCAACATTGGCGCCCACCTCCGGTGAACCCTTTTTTCGACCACCTTCAGCAAGCATCGACCTTCGTCATGCCACCAAAGAAAGCTTCAGCAATAGGAGCCGCCGTTCTGCAGCCGATAGATCCGAACCAGGAGACCCTTTCTCTTCGGGAAGCCCGAAACCAGAAGAGGAAGGCTACTAGTCCAACACCTCAAGAAGATGAGTTGGACCAGGAAATCAGGAATATGGAGATGCTTCATCAGCAGGTCCAGAAGAAGAAGGAGAAGATGGCTCGGTTAGCTGACCTGCAAAGGCAGATTGACGAAGCTACCGAAGGATTGCGTCATCTCGCTCAAGATGAGCAGAATCGAAGGCCATACCACAGGGAATTGCACCAAGAGGGCTTCTTCAACGAGGATGACTGGTATGAGGATTTCCATCATGGAAATTTTGCTTTTGATGATGCTTCTCCTCTGTCAACAGAACTGCAGGCTACGCCCTAGCCCCCGTCTTACAAGCCACCCCAGCTCCCCATGTATGACGGACACTCAGATTCGAAGTAGTTTCTGATGAGCTACGAAGCAACTATATCTTCGTATAGTGGCAACACTACTGTCATGGCAAAATCCTTCGTCATAGCAGTCAAAAATGTTGCACAAACTTGGTATTCCTCTCTTCGGCCAGGAACAATTACATCATGGCAGAAGCTGAAGGACATGTTGATCACCAGTTTTCAAGGGTTTCAGACGAAGCCGGTTACTGCTCAAGCCTTGTTCTAGTGTACGCAAGATCAAGAGGAATACCTCCTGGAGTATGTCCGAAGGTTCTTGCGTCTAAGGGCACAAGCGCCAATAGTGCCCAATGAAATTGTCATTGAGGCCATGATTAAGGGGCTTCGGCCAGGACCTTCTACCCAGTACTTCGCCAGGAAACCCCCTCAAACCCTGGAGAAACTTCTTCAGAAAATGGATGAATATATCCATGCTGACAATGATTTTTGACAAAGAAGGGAGGAAGCTTATAGGTTCTCCGAAATGGCCAGGGGCTTCGGAGGGAGGATTCACCCTAGACACGTCAGATCAATCCATTCCACTCAGAATGACGACAGGGGAAGTCAACAGCAAAGGCCGCAATATTCTTCTCAGGCTTCGGGGCAGCAACAGAGCTATCCTCGGCCCCCAGCCCCAAGGGGCAGAGGCGCTAGGGGCTTCGGAGGAAGGTTTGGGGATCAGCCCAGGAAGATTTATTGTCTATTCTGCGGTGAGGACAAGGGCCACACTACCAGGATGTGCCATGTCACCATCCAGAAACAGAAAGAGATAGCAGAAGCTGCAGCCCAACAGAGTCAGCCGAAGCAGGTTATGCATACCGCTTCGTATCACTCGCCGTACATTCCAGAGTACGTGGGTAACCATCCTGCAGCCTCTGTTGCTTCGGCAAGCCAATCTCAGGCATCTTGGCAGCAGCCTCCACCCCCACCACCATTGCAACGAGGCCAGCAACCAGAAGGGAGCCAGCATATTCATCAGCAACGGGACTTCAGAGAGGAGTCCAAAGCTCGCACAGTCAACAGCACTGTGCCAGAATCAAAGCACATCTACTAAAAGATATCCTACTTCTGAAATAGTTCTCACATTCGTTATCATTTTTCTTTTTTAATAGAGAACAATCATTAAAGGCTTAATTTTTTTCCTGTTGTTTTCAATTCCCTGTAATAGCTTCGTTTTGGTCATAGTGGAAATATATCTCTTTTACAGACTCACGAAATCCAAAAAATTGGCGAAGCACGAGAATTGCTCTCAAGAGGGAGCGGGGTTCAAAATCATATTACAAGTCTTGCCAAAGCAATAGAAAGTCGTTCCTAAGGGAGCGCAGTGTAAGTTTTCTGCTCGAAAGTTGTTCCAGAGGGAATGCAGAGCTTACAGCGAAAAATAAACGCTGATTCCGCTGAAGTAAAAGGCGAAGAAGCTCCTAAGGGAGGCTTACAGCGAAAAATAAACGCTGATTCCGCTAAAGTAAAAGGCGAAGAAGCTCCTAAGGGAGGCTTACAGCGAAAAGTCAGCGCTAATACACCGAAAAATAAACGGTGAAGCCGAAAAGTAAACGACAAAAATATTGTGTGCTTCATTGAAGAGAATGAATGCGTATTTTCGGCACAAATAACATTTTGTATAGCATAACATCATTACATCATTTTGCATAGCATAACATCATACATCATCTTGCATCAATGGCGCGAGAAGGGGATTCAATGTTGATCTTCGGGGAATGATTTGAAAAAGTAGTGCCAAGGCACAGCATAAGTACTGAGGAAATATAGCTTCGTCAAACTCTCAGATGAAAAGGTGATTTATTGCTTACGAAGCATAATGATCTTACGAAGATTGGATGTTTTTTACGAAATATGGATGTTCTTCACCACGCATGAAAAGAAGGGAAGGTGTTTTTTCGCCGAAGGCTCAAAAATGGTATGTATGTAAGGTTTCATGCGTCGTAAAGAATACAATTACAAGCAGATTAAATATTGCATTCAAAATTATAAAAATACTATGCACTTTGTTCAACAAATGTTATATTACAAATGTTTTTACAATAGAAGCTATTCTTCTTTTAAAACTGCTTCTGCAGCTTCGTTCAGCAGTCGATTAACAGCTTTGTCCAGAATAGCTTCGACCACTTTAGTAACTTCATCTTCTTTTTCTGCTTTGGGGTTGGCCGTCAACTCGAGGGGCTCTGGAGGAGGAGATAGTTCAGCTGCGATATAAAACGTAAATAAGTCCGAAGTCACAAAATCATTAAATAAAGCTAAAAAGTTATTAAGTAATACCTATTCGCCTCTCAAGTTCTGCTGCTTTCTCAGCTGCCTTCGTCGCTTCTTTTGAATCATGAGAATCTTTTTCACTCTTTTTTATCATTTCATGCGTCATCCCTCGGCCACCATTCTCCCATATGTCAGTAAAGAATTTTCCACCAATTAAGCTTGCTTCGGCCGAGGGATCTTTAGTATCTTCAATAGATAAAGCAGTTTCGGCTTGAGCCAAAGTTTTCACATGGTCGCAGCCTAATTTCTCTAAAATAGCTGCGATTCCTCTGGCACCTGAGAAAGCGCAAATATCCCTGTGACCACTCAAAACTTCTTCAAAAGCTTCAGCTTCGTTATTGATCCAATCAATTGGTCCTTCAGGGTCACCTCTTACGAAGTTGTCTTCGTTAGAAAATGCGCCAACATTGGCGAAGCTAGTTTTTATTTTCTTAACACACTCTATAGATTTTTCATAGCACCTCTCCTTGGATGCACGAAGTTCATCAACTGTTTTTTGTAAGTGGTTCCTCCAATATATACTAATATCTCGTTCAGCCTCTGTAACACCGCATTTTTCTTTAGCTTCGAATAGCTGTTTCCGAAGATCTTTGATTTCGCATTTTTGAGCTTCGGCTTGGGCTTTGGAAACAGCTTCGTCTTCCCTTATTTTGTTCAACAATGAGTGTAATATTTTGTCTTTTTCAAGACCTTCGTTCCTTAGTTCAATCACTTCAGAACGAAGGTTGTTCAAGGCCATGGTATACCCTTCATCTTCGGCACCTTTTTGTGCCCTGAGGGCGTTGCTATTAATAAGGCCCTGCAAAAAATGCGGTGTTAAGTGTAAGTAAATGGAAGAATCTGTTTTTAAATACAAAAGTCTAACTTTCTCACTTTTAAGCTATTGTATGCTAAGTTGTCGACCAACTCATCTTTTGATAACACTGAGAGCCCATCTTCTAATGTAGGGAAACCGAAGCTCTTGCTCATCTCTCGGCAGACAAAAATCTCTTTGCTGTCTGGGAGACAATACAAGAAGTCTTCCTCCCCGCTGCCATTGAATATCAGGGCCCCCTTTGGATATTTCAATCTTTGAGCATAAAATTGAGCCTCTCGCTTTTCTTTTTCAGGTAGTCTTTTTCCCGAAGCATGTCGTATAATATAATCAGTAGCTTCAGATGATGCTTCGGGAATGGGAATGGTGGTTTTTTCAGTCAGAATTGCTTCTGCAGCTTCTTTATCTATCTTGTCTCCGATTTTCAAGGATTTCTCCTTGGCGGGCTCTAGAGGCCCAGCTTCGGTCTCGACTTGGACCTTGGAAGCTTTGGCCTCAAGGTGTGTTTCCGAAGCTTCGGCAGCTTTCTTCGGAGTAGAGCTCGAAGTTTTTATTGTCTCTAGCACATCTAATACGTTGACCATTCTCTTTCTCTTGGGGGTTGTCGAGAGATCCTTTTGTGCCTTCGGCATTGTCACCTCCACCAAAGGACTTATTACTTCCAATATTCTTTTTTTCTCAACCTTCATCTCTTCAATGTTAATGGCCTTCGACTCATCCGGTTTAGCTGATGATGCCTTCGGCGATGTAGCGGTTCAATTTTCTGCGTAATCGCAGGTTTTTTGCCTTCGGTCACCGAAGAGGTCTCACCGCCAAATTCAGGCACTATGGCCGGTTCAATATAGCGTGGTCGATGAGTAAGGACCTTCACCCTTTTCCTCTTCGGCGCGGGCTCGCTCGGAGCAGTTAAAGCATCATCTCTCCCGGAATCTCCACTTTTTCTTTTTTGCCCCCGGGGCGGGTAACGGTAGTTGGGATACATGAACCCAATGGCATCAAAAACTCTGTTTAGTCTCTTCTTTTTCCGGTTCCCGAAGGCCGCAGATAATGCGTTATCTTCTGCTCTGGAGTACAGCCCAAGCAGATCATCACTTGTAGCTTCGACGCTTTTCAGCCAGTCGTCGTCTGGCTCGATAAACTGGTCTCTGAATCTGAAGGTATATTTTAGTCGAACCAGACCACCTTCGTGGGGATTGCTGATGGATTCTTTTGGCACCTCCCAGTCGGCTAACAACAGCCATATCCTGTAGGCCACGTGCTCTTGAACTAAGTCCCTTGTCCCAATGAAAGAGTAGACTAAGCCGAAAGCCTTGCAGCATTCTTCGGCTGCTTTGTCAATTTCTACCTTCGGTTTCCGGAGCCCGAAGCGTTGCCAGATAGGGCGGATGATTATATCTTTAATGTCTTCTCGTGCCTTTAGATCATTCTTTACATAAAACCATTCTTTTGTCTAGTCTCCGGGTCATCTCCTCCGAAAAGTCGGTACTGGGGAGCTTGAACCAGAACGAGCAATGAAGCTATAGCAGCCGAAATTATTATGATACTATTCTTTACCCCAGGGCTTCATCTCATATAACAATTCATGCATGCTGCAGAAACTTTTTGCATTTGGTTCCAAGCCTTGACTCCTTAAAGCCCACACGAAGATTCCCATTCTTATAATAGCTTCGGGGGTAATCTGGTGAAGGTAAATCTAAAATATCTTCAAAACCTCGACTACGAAGCTGCTCAGAGGAAGCCGAAGCCTAGCCTTCAAAAAGCTCCGAAAGATCACGACTTCATTCTCCTCTGGAGTAGGACAAGTTTTCTCTCCATCGTCAGCCCTCACAACAGACATATCCCGAAAGTATTTCCCCCTCATGTTGTCAAGATGGCTTTGTTTAATAGTTGATTTTCCAAAAACTGCATGGCTTTGTCGCCACGGTCGATCTTCGGAGTCTTCCCCGCCGCTCTCCACATCATAGCTGTCACTATCACTAGTATCTTCAGACAAACCCTCCAAAGTTTCCCTAGCAATCTTCTCCGCATTTGTCCTTGCTATCGATTCAATAAAGCCAAGATTCATCTCCTCAGAAAGGCTCAGCTTCGTTTCAGCGGTAGCTTTCTTATCCTTAGACATCTTCGAAAGTGCTGAGAAAAGTGCTCTCAAAGCCGAAGCTTAAAAATTTAAAAATCTAGGCAAGTGTTGATGCGCAAGAGCTAAAAATTGAGTAAGTAAGAGCAGATGGCAAGAAAGCGTACCAAATGAGCTAGTGGTGCGCTCTTATTTATACGCCTGGTGCGTTGCGTGCTAGAGGGCCCGCTTGTCAGTGGCTGTTGCTATTATAGCAAAGGGAAGGTGTTTTTTCGGACCTTCGGCTCAGAGCCTTTGTCCTTGTCGCAATCTAAATTTATCATTCTAACAAATTAATATTGCGAGGGGCTACTGTTGGGGGCCTTTGGCTTCTGAAAGTCCTCAAAAACATGATTTAACAATGTTTCTGGAAGTACAGTACATGAACAGGTACCTTCGGACTTGAGTTGAAACCACAGCGTGAAGAAGCACGAGAAGAAGTACGAAGGATAACGCAAAGCCGAAGCTGTGCGCAGGAGAGCTTCGGCATGATAATAGTGTCGGGGACCATAATTAGGGGTACCCTCAAGATGCCTAATTCTCAGCTGGTAACCCCCATCAGCATAAAGCTGCAGAGGCCTGATGGGTTTGATTAAGTCAGGGATCAGTCCATACGAGTGACTTGACCACGCCACGCCCGAGCCTAGCCTCGGGCGAGGGCAGCCGACCCTAAGATGACTCCGTCTCGCCTGAGGCCTCCTCTTTCACGGCAGACGCATCTCCGGCTCGCCCTAGGCCCCGCCTTCGATAAGAAGAAACCCTGACTAAATCACCGCGCCAACCGACCGAGTCACCGGGGCGTTTAACGCAAAAGGTAAGACCAACGGGCGACCAGACTTCGCCAGAGGCGCCATAGGAGGCTCCGCCCGACCCAGGGCTCGGACTCGGGCTAAGGCCCCGGAAGACGGCGAACTCCGCTCCGCCCGACCCCAGGGCTCGGACTCGGGCTAAGGCCCCGGAAGACGGCGAACTCCGCTCCGCCCAAGGGCTCGGACTCGGGCTAAGGCCCCGGAAGACGGCGAACTCCGCTCCGCCCGACCCCAGGGCTCGGACTCGGGCTAAGGCCCCGGAAGACGACGAACTCCGCCTCGCCCGACCCAGGGCTCGGACTCCGCCTCGGCCTCTGCCGAACGATCTCCGCCTCGCCCGACCCAGGGCTTGGACTCTGCCTCTGTCTTGCAGGACGGACTCGACCTCGGCTTCGGAGGAGCCTCCACGACGCCCGACCTAGGACACGAGACCGCCACGTCAACAGGAAGCGTCATCATCACCCTGCCCTGAGCCGACTTGGGTCGCAGGGAACAAGACCGGCGTCCCATCTAGCCGGCTACGCCAGATAGGCGAATGATGGCGCCCCGCTAGACCATGACGACGGCGGCTCTCAGCTCCCTTACGAAAGCAGGAGGACGTCAGCAAGGGCCCAGCCACTCCGACAGCTGTCCCCCCGTCCGGCTCCGTTACTCCTCCAACAGCCACGACGCCACACCAACAGGGTGCCAAGATCTCTCCGGCTGCCACCTTGGCATGTACATAGGGCGCTAGCTCTCCCTCGCTAGACACGTAGCACCTTGCTACACCCCCATCTTGTACACCTAGATCCTCTCCTTACGACTATAAAAGGAAGGACCAGGGCCTTCTTAGAGAAGGTTGGCCTCGCGGGGACGAAGGGCAGGGGCATGCGCTCTCTCGGGGCCGCTCGCTTCCCTTCACCTCGCGCGGACGCTTGTAACCCCCTACTGCAAGCGCACCCGACCTGGGCGCGGGACGAACACGAAGGCCGCGGGAATTCTCCGACTCCCTCTCGACCCGGCTCCGGCCACCGACCGCTCTCTCTGTTCCCCCCTTCGCGCTCGCCCACGCGCTCGACCCATCTGGGCAGGGGCACGCGGCACTCTCACTCGTCGGCTCGGGGACCCCCCGGTCTTGGAACGCCGACAAATAGAAAAAGGAAACCGACTTAAAGATGAAAAGGCTATTTAAACCTCGATGGACTACTATAGAGTTGTTAGCAAATGTAAAGGGCATGAGTGTAATTTCACATGGGCTGCGTCCCGTGTCTATAAATAGGTGAACAGTAACTCCGTACTGTTCACGTTGACTTGACATTTGATCCTTGCGTCACGCTGGTACTTTCACTTTCTTTCAAGTCGAAGGTACACTTGTAATCTAATAATGTTTCTGTTTTTCCATAGTAATGAAATAAAAACGAGATAATGTTAATATATGACTATTTATATTATTTTTATAGTTTATATGATTCTTTCTTCTTCATTCTTATATGTTATGTTAACGAAGGCATGTCCTTCGTTGCCTTCGTCCGCGAAACATTATATCTTAAGGGAAATAATGCTTCGAAGGACGAAGAGCCTTAATGTATAACGTTTACTGTGTTGCCTTGTTCTTAGTTCGAAGCATTTGAGAACAAGTTACCAACAAGTGGTATCTCATTTGTGTTGGCATATCGAGCACACATGAAAGAATGTGTAGCACCAGAATCAAATAGTATTGTTGCAGGAATTGCATTAATGTAAAACATACCGAGTACGATGTCAGCACCATCAGGAGTATTCTTGACACTGATTTGATTAACTCTGGCTATAGAATATCCCTTGCCAAGAGTCTGTTGCTTGTTCTTAGCTGGTGTACCAGAATTTCCCATCGGACAAGCATTAGCATAGTGCCCAATCTGACTGCACTTGAAGCATGTAGGGCCGGTCTTCTGTCCTGCAGACCTTGTCGGGGTGCCAGTGGGAGTAGCCTGACGAGTAGGAGGTGTCCATGGAGACCCCTGTGGAGCGTACTGAGCTGGGCGTGGTCCTCCTGGTCGAGTCGGTGTACCCTGTGGCGAAACGTAGCGGGGACGAACACTGCTGCTACCCTGTCCCTATGAGATAGCCTTCCTCTTCAAATCACCCAGTTGAACACGCTTGTGTTCAATAGCAAGAGCCTTATCCAGTAGCCTCTGAAATGACGAAAATGTGTGTGCAACCAGTGCATACTGTAGGGGTCCATTAAGTCCTTCAATGAAATGCTCCTTCTTTCTCTCATCCTCAGCAACCTCATCCGGAGCATATCTCGATAGCTGAATGAATTTATCTCTGTACTCGCTGACAGACATGTTGCCTTGCTTCAATGACAGGAACTCCTTCTTGATCTTCATCAATCCAGCTGGAATGTGGTAGTTTCTGAACTGTGTATTGAATTCCGCCTATGTAATAGTATCAGCAACATCATGGGTAGTAGTATAAGAATCCCACCAGTCAGCAGCAGGACCTGTCAGACGATCAGAGGCATAAAGAACTTTGTCCCGGTCTGAGCATTGGGCGATGTTGAGCATCTTCTCCATTGACTTCAACCAATCATCTGCATCAAGTGGATCTGGCGAACTGGTGAAGGTTAGTGGCTTATGGCTCATAAATTCCCGGTGCTTATCACGAGGTGGGATTGGTGGTGGTGGTGGAGGTAGTGGTACTTGTTGCTGTTGCTGCTGTTGTTGAAATTGTTGTTGCAACTGCTGTTGCGCCCTTCTCTCCTGGTGTATCTCTTCTCGCTCTTGGCGCAACTCCTGGCTTATCTCTTCTCTTTCCTGGCGCATTTCCTGGCGTTCTTGCTGCATCTGAGCCCGCATATCTGCCATAGTGTCCGCCATTTGCTGCATCATCCTCATCTGAGCTGCAATCAGTGGGTCAACTCCGCCTGGTGGAGGATTAGGAGGATTCATCTCTGCTGGTTGTGGCTGGGGTTGTCTATATATCCACCGAGTGTGTCGATTAGGAGGCAAATCAATTCCACCACCCCGCCTGGTATTGACCATCTAAGTTAGATACATATGGTAAGAGAATAGTAGACAAGGCAGTAATTACGAATCATGTTACTTTGGGGGATTTATTAGCTAAGCAGTTTAACGTTTTATATACCATAGCTAATTCATTACCTTATAGTGGTACATACTAAGATGTCCATATATAATATTTCAATCAATCAAAGAAGCAAATCAGACATTTATCATTAGAACAATCAAACAACATTTTTAAATATAGAAAATAGTTTTGGTTTGGTCTTAGGCCTCCTATCTCTTAAAAATGTCATAGGGGTAGGGATTCCAAGGTGTGAAATCCGTCTTGTCTTAGAATAGATAAGGTAAGAATGATCAGAGTAGAACAGTAGAAGGTGAGACAGGATCAAGATAAGTGTAGAAAGAATCAGAGTAAGGTAAGTTTAGAAGGATTCAGAATAAGGTAAGTAGGTAAGGGTTTTGTCCATTTCTATCTAGGTTTTGTCCTACAGTCAACATTTTCTTTGATACCACTTCTGTCACACTTGGATTTAAGGGACAAATCTAGGTGCATCTCATATGTGCGCCAAGGAAGAACAACACACATAATAACAGAGTGCATAGAGATAAATGTCATAAATATCATAAATGTACTTATTACATAGCGGAAGTCTTACAAAAATAAATGATAAAGTAAAGCGAACTAAATATTATTCCCTAGTGCCACAAAGCTGACTCGGAGACGCCACCTAGATCAAGTCGAATGCCTCAGTGTGAGGCGGCTCCTCTTCGACCACCTGTTCTTCTCCTGTGGGGGGAGTGTGAGACAGCAAGAGTGAGCTCACATACATTCATAGCTCAACAAGTCGTGGGGAATAATGTGCATGAACTCACCAAAGGTGGGAGTTCATGTGAAGTGTAAGGCTGATCAATAAGGTAGAGGCTAAAGCTAAGCATTGCTTTTATAAGTTGGTCAAAATTTTATTAGCAATTACTAAGTGTAAGTAAATACTAA
Source organism: Zea luxurians (assembly GCA_029449295.1). Lineage (NCBI taxonomy): Eukaryota > Viridiplantae > Streptophyta > Magnoliopsida > Poales > Poaceae > Zea > Zea luxurians. The sequence goes on from JAOPSE010000003.1 coordinate 188,432,351, forward strand.
ACCTTAATAATAATAAAGAAAAGTAATAGTAAAATAATCCCAAATGCTATGCAAATGTCAAATTAAATTTAAGTTCCATAAATTAATCATGTGAGGGTCTAAGCTGCTCATGACCGTGAGCACGGCTAGTATACCAGTTTTACACTCTATAGAGGTTGCACATCTTTACCCACAAGTCATGTTACCCATCTACCAAGAGACGGCCAATCCCATACACCTACCGAAGAGGCGAGGCAGGGTAACACTACGAGGCCTTTACAAAGTTCCACTAGCTTCAAAAATCCCGCTACAGTTTATAGGAACCTCCAGTGCAGGAATCCCTCGCCTGACCGCCATCACAACAAAATCAACCCAAGGACCTCCCTACACTGACCACTCCTCTACTGCCCTTGCCCCATTCAGGTAAGGAAGACCTCCACTAGCTTTCCTAGTTAATCAGCCAAGGGCGTCCCATTAAACCCTTGTGGTAGCACTGTTTTCCCGGGTGGTCGCTCCATGTTCCCATTAACTTAATGATCTTAACATGAACAGTAATAATAAAAAGGTAATAAAATAGTAATCATGAATAGTGTATCTCCATACCCAAATCCACATAAAGCAATAGCAGGTACTACCCAAAAATATTTCAGTGGTGAACAAGGTATAAAGATAACCAAAACTGGGGTAACCTAAAGGATCCCATCAAAATTAACCTATGCAGATCATTATAATTAATAAGGACATGGCTGGGAAAAAGTAAGTGATCAAGGGCACAACTTGCCTTCAATAAGCTCCTGCTCAGCTACTTCTACTTGTTGAACCTCGAAATCCACAGTGGCTTGCTCGTCTACTCGCATCAACACAATACATACATAGTATAGCAAAAATTAATATTGCACCAAACATGTGAATAAAATACACAGTAATAATCTAGACATTAAACTAAGATTATAGGAACTGGAATCATTAAATTTGGAGTTATAGATTTTAAGTTATGAATTTTCTAAGGTTTAATGTGCTTGAAATAGGATTAATGAGAAATTAATTTTCTTACTGTTTTCATGTCAAAACAGAGACACTAAATGATAGACAATAATATTACAAAATTTTAGAAATTGGAATGGTTCAATTTGGAGCTAAAATGAATTTTCTATTTATTTTACAAGTTTCTAGATTTGTTTTTGTATTAAAAACGAATTTCTATAATTATTTCTCTGTTTTAATCTTCTCTGGACTGGGCCTCATTTACTGAAAGTGTAGGGGTCTTGGTGAAAAAGAGTCCAAGACTCAGGGAATAACTGGTTGGACTGCGGGTTCTATTTTCTAAGACCATAAGGTTTCTTTCGCAAAACGTACCCACGAAGGGGTACGCTTGGATCTCGGCCGTCCAATCTGCTACAGACGCACCAATTTAGATTATTAAATCTATGAAGCGGTATGCAGCGCAGACCACCGGATCTGAGATCTATGACTGACGTTTGTTTCGACCGAAGCGGTATGGCTGATCTAATCCTAGAGGTCCACTAGAACATCAATGACACACGGTCTTCGTTCCCCCCCCTCCGCGGCCAAGACCGCGGCGGAACGTGCCCTACGCGGCGGCGCCACACCGGCGAGCAGGCAACACCGCGCATGAGCAGGCTATATCCCATACGGGTGTGAACAAATCGCGTATAGGGCCAATGCAGACAGGATAAGGAGGTTCTCACCGAGGATTTTGCCGCCACGAGCTCTATCCCTAGCTGAGCGCAACACCGTGCGGAGGAGGAAGGGTGACGAGGAATTCCGGAGTTCCCTGCCACCCGCGCTGCAATCCTGGGCTGTGGGCGACTTCAGCGCAACCCGAAGACCAGCCGAGACGCACACTCGAGTCCTTCCCGGTGCATGACGTGGGATCCGACCGGAGTTCTTCTTCTCTCACTCACGGCTTCACTCCGCAGTCTCTCTCTGCGGCGGGACAAACTCGGTAGCATGGACTCCGGTGAGGGGTAGAAGATTTGTGCACGGGCTGGGAACACCTCACCATTTATAGACGCGAGGCCCGGTCAACCCACGAATCCGCGCTTGCCGCGGTTGGTTTCACCCGCCCGATCGTCGCGGGAGCGTGGGGAAGAAGATCCCTAGCGCACTGGGGCCGCGATGTCAGGGTCCGTAGATCCGAGCACACGCCAGGGAAGCTGACAGAGCTGGCTCGCCGAACGGCGCCAGCAGTCATTCCACCGTGCGATGATGACATGGTCACGCAGACAAGTGGGCCCCGTGCGGTCAGCCAATTCCAAGGAGTAAGCGCGCGCCTGCGGGCTGGAATTTCTAGTACTGGGCTGCGTGAAGTAAAGTCGAGTGAGCCGAGTGGAGGTAGCCAGCCCATGCAGTTTTTTATTATTTTCTTTTTATCTTTTCTCTCTTCATTTCTAAGTTTAGTTTGAATTCAAATTTAAATTCGAGTTTGTGCCAAATTCATTCTCATTTATTTGTGTGAAGTTAAGATACTAATTTTAGAAATATAATTATATATATATATATATTTCATATCATTTCTCTCCTTATTTTGAAAAACCCTAATTTTTAAGTTAGGATTTGATTTAACTTCTAGTATTTATTATCTTATTATCCTTATTATTATTATTATTATTATTATTATTATTATTATTATTTTATTTAATACACAAACATATAAACTCCACATGATGGATTTTCTTTTATTTTGGTATCATTGGTTTTATTTAATCACTCTCAATTACATGGGTGCTCTTTTTATGATGCAAATATGGCACATGAAATGAGGAGATCTACTATATATTCCTTAAATACAACTTTGAGTATTACATCGTCCTTCTCTAAGGTTTTCCGAATATTACTAATTTCATTTTGAAGGTCTGAAATTTTGGCATATTTGTTCTCTTGTTGAATTGATAGAGCTTTGCTCAGCATGAGTCCCTACACAAAAATCATGAAGGAAAAAGGGTCAGTTACCCAATAATTCTTTCTCCGAAGGTATGTACAAAAGAAAAAACTTTATACCTTGATGCTTGTGCAAGCTAAGCTTTGTGAAAGCTTCCACTTCTTAAGCTGGCTCAGCGATGTTTCAATCTCTAGAAACCCGATGCTTCGTGCTATATTCCTAACAATTTTGCCTTCGCCACACAGGCCAAGACATCCCCTCCACCAAAAACCATGGTCCCAAGGCTATAACCCATTGCTTTGGCTTGCTCCTTTAGTTCTGAAGCATTTTCTTCGCTCAGCTGGCCCCCACCGACGTGCCTCACAAAGAAATCAACCTCCCTCAGCTCCTCGTCATAAGATTGGGAGGGTCGACCGGTTTCTGCTTGAAGTGCAAAGCTTGGCTCTTTGGATCCCTTTTTAGGCCCAGAATATCCGCCACCTTTGACGTTTTTTCCTTCATCTTCTTCCTCATCTTGTGATGAAGCCCCAAAGACTGCCTCACAAAAGGCTCAATTCAGGGGCTCTCTGCTTCTACGGGTGTTGAAGTTTGCCTGCCTTCGCCTGTGCCCTTCGTAGTTTGCAATAAGCTGGTCAGCTCTGGTCCCAGGGGACTTAGAGTGGAAAAGGGCAGAGGTTGAGTCATTACCTTAAGAATACTAGTGCAACCCAACAACAAAGTAGAGGCGCTACCCTTTCCCTATTCTTGTGCAATTGCCCTTGTTGTCCTTGTTTTGGAAATTCTATCTTTCTTTTTTGGAGTGGTGGTCTTTTCTGAAGGTGACCCTTCGCCACTTTTAGTTTCATCATCCTTTGTCTCATCATCACTAGCTTCAGATTGTTTCTCTTCCTTGGAGGTTTTCTTCCTTGATGTCTTTATGTTTCTTTTCCTTTTCTCCCCAACTTCGGTGCTGGGCACTGGCTTTGAGTAATCTGGGTATTTAAACCCAATAGCATTCATCAATCTATTCAGCCTTAATTTCACTCGATCCCCGAAGGTTGTCGTCATAGCTTCGTGTTTCTTGGTGAAAGGGAAAAGGGCTTAAACATTTCCTATATTCAATTTTGGTGTTTGACACCCATCACAAACCACATGGACTAACTACTTTTCCTAGTTGTCATTTATCTCAGGTGCATAAAGTTTAACATAAATCAACAAAGAAAATGAGTTGGGGAACTCTACAAAGTTTGGAGCAAAAATAAATATTGGTGCAGCCAGTGGCGCACTGGACACTGTCCGGTGCCCAGGCCGAGGCACCTCACGAATTGGCCGCTCTCGGGTTTTCTCAGAGCCACTCCACTAAAATTCACCGGACTATCCGGTGAGCCACCGGACTGTCCGATGAACCAATAGAGCAACGGTCAACTTCGCCCAAGGTCGACTGCGGTGAATAGTGAACAGTGAATAGTGTAGAAGTCAGAAGTTAGTCTGCAAAGTCAGAACGCACCGCACTGTCCGGTATACCACCAGACTGTCTGGTGCTGCAAGAGGACAAAGGACTTCAATAGTCAATAGCTCCAAACCCCAACGGTTGGCTGACGTGGCACGCACCGGACAGTGAACAATGCCATGTTTGGTGCACCACCGGACTGTCCGGTGTGCCCGTCGACAACAAAGTTAGCCAACGACTAGGAAGTGGTTGGAGGCTATAAATACCCCCCAACCACCACCATTCAAGCCATCCAAGTTTTCAGACCTTCACATTCAATACTAGAGCAAAAGCATACACTCCAAGACACAATCAAAATATCAAATCCTCTCCAAGCCTCAAAATCAACTCAAGTGCTTAGTGACTTGAGAGAGGGTGTTTTGTGTTTCTTTTGTTGCTCTTGCTGCTTGGATTGGTTTCTTCTCTTCACTCTAATTCTTTCTAAGTGCTTTGTAAAGCTAGCAAGAGACACCTAATTGTGTGGTGATTCATGCTGGGTCTTAGTGACCTGTGTGATTAAGGAGAAGCACTCAACCGGACTAAGTGACAGATTAAGAGAGGGAAAAGGTTGGAATAGACCCGGCCTTTATGGCCTCCTCAACGGGGACTAGGCTCCTTAGAAACGAACCTTGGTAAACAAATCACAGTGTTCATTTGTGTTGATCTCCACTCGATTTGTTTATTCCCTCTCCTCTCTCTCTAAAGTTCCCTTGCTTATATTGTTTTTGAGTTTGCTCCCAAGGTTATTCGCATTGATTGAGCAACTCATAGCAAGAAGAACAATCTTCTGCACTCCGAATTTATTTCTAATCCTAACCCCGGGTATAGTGTGTGTTCAAAGTTTGTAATTTTGAGGTTTCGCTTATTCACCCCCTCTAGGTGATTTTCAATTGGTATCAAAGCCCGGTGCTTCATTAGAGTCTAACAACTCGAAGTGACGTCGGGAGAACACGCCAAGAGGGAGATGGTCACCGGCGAAAAGCCCGAAGCCTCGGGAAGGAGGAACGATGAACGGACTCCATCGAAGGAGGCTGATGACAAGCATAAGAATCCACCGGCTCCATCAAGTCACATAGGAAGAGTGACAAGAAGAAAAAGAAAATGAAGATGGTGGTCTACTACGAGACCGACTCTTCATCACCTTCCACATCCGGCGCCGAGTCTACATCTTCAAAGCGCCAAGAGCGCAATAAGTATAGTAAGATGCCTTTACGCTATCCTCGCATTCCTAAATGCGCTCCTTTACTTTTTGGACCCCTAGGCAAACCACCATATTTTGATGGTGAAGAATATTGTATGTGGAGTGATAAAATGAGGCACCATCTAACCTCACTGCACGAGAGCATATGGGATATTGTTGAGTTTGAAGTGCAGGCACCACAGGTGGGCGACGAGGACTACGACTCCGATGAGGCCACCTAAATAAGGCATTTTAACTCCCAAGCAACTTCTATACTCCTCGCCTCCTTGTGTCGAGAGGAGTATAATAAGGTGCAAGGGTTGAAGAATGCCAAAGAAATTTGGGACGTCCTCAAAACGGCGCATGAAGGGGACGAGGTGACCAAAATCACCAAGCGCAAAACGATCGAGGGAGAACTCAGTTGATTCGTCCTCAATAAAGGAGTGGAGCCATAAGCTATGTACAACCGGCTCAAGATAATGGTCAACCAAGTGCGCAACCTCGGGAGCACCAAGTGGGATAGCCATGAAATGGTCAAGGCTATTCTAAGATCCCTTGTTTTTTGTAATCTCACTCAAGTTCAATTAATTCGTGGAGATCCTAGATATAAATAGATGACTCTCGAGGAGGTAATTGGCAAGTTTGTGAGCTTTGAACTTATGGTCAAAGACTCCAAACACATTGTCAACTTGGACCAAGGCACCACCTCCACACCCGAGGTGCAACCGTTGCATTCAAAGCAACGGAAGAGAAGAAGGAAGAGTCTACACCAAGTAGACTCCTAATCGATGCCTCCAAACTCGACAATGAGGAAATGGCTCTTATCATCAAGAGCTTCTAGCAAATCCTCAAGCAAAGAAAGGGTAAGGACTACAAACCCCGTTCTAAGAGGTTTTGCTACAGATGTGGTAAGTCTGGTCACTTTATTGCAAAATGTCCATATACAAGTGATAGTGACAGTGACAATGACAAGAAAGGGAATAAGAAGATGGAGAAGAAAATATACTACAAGAAGAAGGGTGGCGAGGCACACATGGGGTGGGAATGGGACTCCGATGAGAGCTCAACCGACTCCTCCGACGAGGACGCCGCCAACATCGCCATCAACAAGGGCCTTCTTTTCCCCAACATCGGCCACAAATGCCTCATGGCTAAGGACGACAAAAAGAAGAAGGTACATTTTAGAGATACCCCCAAATATACTACTTCTAATGATGAGGGTAGCTCTAGTGTTAATGAAGAAGATTTAACTTCTCTTTTTGCAAACCTTAACAAGGATTAAAAGAAAAAGATAAATGAATTGATAGAAACCATTAACGAGAAGGATGATCTCTTGGAATACCAAGAGGACTTGCTCGTTAAGGAAAATACGAAGTTTGTTAAACTAAAAAATGCTTATGCTCTTGAAGTAGAAAAATGTGAAAATTTATCTAAAGAGCTTGATATTTGCAATGATTCAATTTCCTATCTTAGAATTGAAAATGCTAGTTTAAATGCTAAGATAGAAGAATTGAATGCTTGCAATGTTTCTACATCTACTGTTGAGCATGTCATCATTTGCACTAGATGTAGAAATGCTAATATTGATGCTATGAATGATCACCTTGCTATGATTAAAGAACAAAATGATTACATAGCTAATTAAATGCTAAAATTGCCGAGCATGAGTTAGAAAATGAAAATTTTAAATTTGCTCAAACCATGCTTTATAATGGGAGACGCCCTGGCATTAAGGATGGCATTGGCTTCCAACAAGGGAGCCAAAGCAACATCAAACTTAATGCTCCCAAGAATAGACTATCTAATTTTGTTAAGGGTAAGGCTCCCATGGTTCAGGATAGAGAGGGTTATATTTTATATCCCGAGAACTATCTTAAGCACAAAATTAGAAAAATTCATGTTAGAAAATCTCATACTGTTTTCTCATCATGCTTATATGTATAGTAATGAGACATCTAACTCTAGGCATTCAACTCATATCAAAATGCCTAAAAAGAAGATTGTCAATGCATCAAATGAACATAGCATTTCATTTAAGACTTTTGATGCATCTTTTGTGCTAACTAACAAATCAGGCAAAGTAGTTGTTAGATATGTTGGGAGTAAACACAAGAATCCCAAAACTTGTGTTTGGGTACCCAAGGTGCTTGTTTCTAATGTGAAAGGACCCAAGACCATTTGGGTACCTAAGAACAAGGCCTAAATTTATTTTGCAGGTTTATGCATCTGGCGGGACAAGTTGGATAATCGATAGCGGGTGCACAAACCACATGACAGGGGAGAAAAGGATGTTCTCCTCATATGTGAAAAATGATGATCCCTAAAGAGCTATCACATTGGGGGATGGAAATCAAGGTTTAGTCAAAGGTTTGGGTAAAATTGCTATATCTCCTGACCATTCTATTTCTATTGGTTTTTAGATTCCTTAGATTATAACTCGCTTTCTGTCTCTCAATTATGCAAAATGTGTTACAACTATCTTTTTACTGATGTTGGTGTTACTGTATTTAGAAGAAGTGATGATTCATTAGCATTTAAGGGAGTGTTAGATGGTCAGCTATACTTAGTTGATTTTAATGATAACAATGTTGAACTAGACACTTGCTTAATTGCTAAGACTAATATGGGCTGACTCTAGCATCGCCAACTTGCTCAAGTTGGGATGAAGAATCTTCACAAGCTTCTAAAGGGAGAGCACATTTTAGGATTAACAAATGTTCATTTTGAGAAAGACAGGATTTGTAGCGCATGTCAAGCAGGGAAGCAGGTTGGAGCTCATCATCTACACAAGAACATCATGACAACCAACAGGTCGCTTGAACTATTCCACATGGATCTATTCGGCCCGATCACTTACATAAGCATCAATGGGAGTAAGTATTGTCTTGTTATTGTGGATGATTATTCTCGCTTCACTTGAGTATTCTTTTTGCAGGAAAAATCTCAAACCCAAGAGACCTTAAAGAGATTCTTGAGACAGGCTCAAAATGAGTTCGGATTGAGAATCAAGAAGATTAGAAGCGATAATGGAACGGAGTTCAAAAACTCTCAAATTAAAGGATTTCTTGAGGAGGGGGGCATCAAGCATGAGTTTTCTTCTCCCTACACACCTCAACAAAATGGTGTAGTGGAGAGGAAGAATAGAACTCTCTTGGATATGGCAAGGACCATGCTTGATGAGTACAAGACACTGGATCGGTTTTGGGCGGAGGCGATTAACACCGCTTGTTACTCCATCAACCGACTCTATCTTCACCGAATCTTCAAGAAAACATCATATGAACTCCTCACCGGTAAAAAGCCCAATGTTTCTTATTTTAGAGTTTCTGGGAGCAAATGCTTTATTCTTATTAAAAGAGGTAGAAATTCTAAATTTGCTCCTAAAGTAGTAGAAGGCTTTTTACTTGGTTATGACTCAAACACAAGGGCATATAGAGTCTTCAACAAGTCCACGGGATTAGTTGAAGTTTCTTGTGACATTGTGTTTGATGATACTAATGGCTTCTAAGTGGAGCAAGTTGATCTTGATGAATTAGATGATGAAGAGGCTCCGTGCATCGCACTAAGGAACGTGTCCATTAGGGATGTGTGTCCAAAAGAATCCAAAGAGCCTCCACAAGCACAAGATCAACCATCATCTTCCATACAAGCATCTCCACCCACTCAAGATGAGGAAATGGCTCAAGAAGAAGAGGATGAAGACCAAGATGATGAGCCACCTCAAGAGGAGGACATTGATCAAGGGGGAGATGAAGATGATCAAGACAAGGAAGATGATCAGGAAAATCGAGATCAAATACCACCGCACCCAAGAGTCCACCAAGCAATTCAAAGAGATCACCCTGTCAACTCCATTCTTGGTGACATTCACAAGGGGGTAACCACTCAATCTCGAGTTTCTCATTTTTGTGAACATTACTCTTTTGTGTCTTCTATTGAACCATACATGATAGAGGATGCACTAAGAGATCTGGACTGGTAGTGGCAATGCAAGATGAGCTCAACAACTTCATGAGGAATGAGGTATGGCATTTAGTTCCACGTCCTAACCAAAATGTTGTAGGTACCAAGTGGGTTTCTGCAACAAACATGATGAGCATGGTGTGGTGACTAGGAACAAAGCCCGACTTATTGCCAAAGGAAGTCGAAGGTTTGAATTTTGATGGAACCTATGCACCCGTAGCTGCCAAGTCAATTCGTATATTACTTGCCTATGCTACTTACCATGGCTTTAAGTTATATCAAATGGACGTGAAGAGTGCTTTCCTTAATGGCCCTATCAAGGAAGAGGTATATGTTGAGCAACCTCCCGGCTTTGAAGATAGTGAGTATCCTTCACATGTTTATAAGCTCTCAAAGGCGCTTTATGGGCTCAAGCAAGCTCCAAGAGCATGGTATGAACGCCTGAGAGACTTTCTTATCACTAATGGCTTCAAAGTTGGTAAAGCTGACCCTACTATCTTCACTAAAACAATTGCTAAAGACTTGTTTATATGCCAAATTTATATTGATGATTTTATATTTGAGTCTACTAATAAGTCATCTTGTGAAGAGTTTAGTAGGATTATGATACAGAAATTCGAGATGTCTATGATGGGGGAGTTGAAGTATTTTCCTGGATTCCAAATCAAGCAACTCCAAGAAGACACCTTCATCTGCCAAACTAAGTACATACAAGACATACTCAAGAAGTTTGGGATGAAGAATGCCAAACCCAACAAGACATCCATGGGAACAAATGGGCATCTCGACCTCGACACAGGAGGTAAATCCGTAGATCAAAAGGTAGACCTGTCGATGATAGGATCTTTACTCTATTTATGTGCTTCACGACCGGATATTATGCTTTATGTATGCATGTGTGCAAGGTTCCAGGCAAATCCTAAGGAAGTTCTCCTTAGGGCCATGAAAAGAATCATGAGATATTTAGTTTACACTCCTAAGTTTGGGCTTTGCTACCCCAAGGGATCTACCTTTGATTTAATTGGATATTCCGATGCCGATTATGCCAGATGTAAAATTGATAGAAAGAGCACATTAGGGATTTGTTAGTTTCTAGGAAGATCCGGCTTCAAAGAAACAAAACTCAGTAGCTCTATCCACCACCGAAGCCGAGTATATTACTGCAGGCCATTGTTGTGCACAATTAATCTAGATGAGGCAAACCCTTAGGGACTAAGGCTATAAGTTGAGCAAAGTCCCTCTCCTATGTGATAATGAGAGTGCAATCTGCATGGCGGATAATCCCATTGAACACAGCCGCACTAAGCACATAGACATCCGGTATCACTTTTGAGAGATCACCAACAAAAGGGAGATATCGAAATTGCTTATGTTAGCATCCACAACCAATTAGTCAATATCTTCACCAAGCCCCTAGATGAGAAGACTTTTAGCAAGCTTAGGAATGAACTAAACATCTTAGATTCTTGGAACTTTGACTGAAACATTGCACACATTGCTCATTAATATACCTTTGATCATGTCTCTTTCATTTGGTACAAATGCATATTTCTTATTCTTCTTGTGCCAAAGCTAAGACTAATGTGCTTCAATGAGTATCTCAATGATTAGTCTTAGATTGAAAGGGAAAAGGAGTATTCGGCAAAGGCAAGGCTTCTACTACGACTCTGTCGGTATCATTTATCCTTTGCCCTACTCATAAACCTTCATTCATATCCTTTTACAAAGAGGGAGAAAAGATTAGGCCTCTCAAGTTTCTTCGTTTTTGGCGATTAATGCCAAAAGGGGAGAATTAATAGGCCCAAAGCAAAAGGACCGCACCACCACCCTGTTTTCAAAAACTATTTCACAAAGGGCGAGAAATTATTTAAATTGCAAAAACAACCCTCTTGACAGCTAAGGGGAGAACTTCTTCAGGGAGAACTTTTATTTAGCCAAAGGAAAAGCATTTAAAACAGGGGGAGAATTTTAAAAATCTTGAAAATGCTTTTTAAAAATCATATTCTTATACCATTGGCTATTTGCAAAAGAATTTGAAAAGACTTTTTAAAAAGATTTGCAAAAACAACCTAAGTGGTGTGAATGTGGTCCAAAATATTAAACTAGAAGAAAGCAATCATTTATACATAGAAGTACTTTCAATTGGTTTAATTCAAAGTGACTTATGCACAACTGTCAAATTGCAAACTAGTTACATTTCTACACTTTATATTTGCTTTGGTTTGTGTTGGCATCAATCATCAAAAAGGGGGAGATTGAAAGGGAAATGGGCTTAAACATTTCCTATAATCGATTTTGGTGTTTGACGCCCATCACAAACCACGTGGACTAATTAGTTTGCCTAGTTGTCATTTATCTCAGGTGCATAAAGTTCAACATAAATCAACAAAGAAAATGAGTTGGGGAACTCTACAAAGTTTGGAGCAAAAACAAATATTGGTGCAGCTAGTGGCGCACTGGACACTGTCCGGTGTGCACCAGACACTTTCGGGTGCCCACGCCGAGGCACCTCACGAATTGGCCACGCTTGGGTTTTCTCAGAGCCACTCCACTAAAGTTCATTGGACTGTCCGGTGTGCCAATAGACTGTTCGGTGAACCAACAGAGCAACGGTAAACATCGCCCAACGGTCGACTATGGTGAATAGTGAACAATGAATAGTGCAAAGTCAGAAGTGAGTCTGCAAAGTCAGAACGCACCGGTCTATCGGGTGTACCACCAGACTGTCTGGTGCCGCAAGAGGACAAATGACTTCAACGGTCAACAACTCCAAACCCCAACAATTGGCTGACGTGGCATGCACCGGACAGTGAACAGTGCCATGTCCGGTGCACCACCGGACTGTCCGGTGTGCCCGTCGACAGCAAAGTGAGCCAACCGCTAGGAAGTAGTTGGAGGCTATAAATACCCCCCAACCACCACCATTCAAGCCATCCAAGTTTTCAGACCTTCACATTCAATACTAGATCAAAAGCATGCACTCCAAGACACAATCAAAATATCAAATCATATCCAAGCCTCAAAATCAACTCAAGTGCTTAGTGACTTGAGAGAGGGTGTTTTGTGTTTCTTTTGTTGATCTTGTTGCTTGGATTGGTTTCTTCTCTTCACTCTAATTCTTTATAAGTGCTTTGTAAAGCTAGCAAGAGACACCTAATTGTGTGGTGATTCTTGCGGGGTCTTAGTGACCCGTGTGATTAAGGAGAAGCACTCAACCGGCCTAAGTGACCGATTGAAAGAGGGAAATGATTGGAATAGACCCGGTCTTTGTGGCCTCCTCAACGGGGACTAGGTTCCTTGGAATCGAACCTCGGTAAACAAATCGTTGTGTTCATTTATGTTGATCTCCACTTGATTTGTTTCTTCCCTCTCCTCTCTCTCTCTAAAGTTCCCTTGCTTATATTGTTTTTGAGTTTGCTCCCAAGGTTATCCGCATTGATTGAGCAACTCATAGCAAGAAGAACAATCTTCTACACTCCAAATTTATTTCTAATCCTAACCCCGGGTATAGTGCGTGTTCAAAGTTTGTAATTTTCAGGTTTCGCCTATTCACCCCCTTCTAGGTGACTTTCACTTGGTAAGATAGTTCCCAACAATTTTGTTACAATTCTTCTCTATAAGTTGCAACCATGCTGAAGAGGGAGCTTTAAATGAAGCTTGCTCCTTGAATTTGAAGGCCAAAGTGTCACACCCGAAATTAAGGACAAATCTAGGTGCATTTCATATGTGCGTCAAAGCAAAATCCACACATACAATGACTTAGTGTATAGATACGAATGTCATAATTTTTATCAAAAAACGAGAATGTCTTACAAAAAAATTGATAATAAAGTAACTCAAACTAAGATAACTATCTCCATGATGCCATAGTTGACTGGGAGACGACACCTAGATCTCATTGAGCTCATCATAGTAATCCTCCTCCGACGGTACCTGCTCTTCTCCTAGTGTGATTATAGCAAGGGTGAGCTCCTATACGGTCATCGCTCAACAAGTGTGGGGAATAATGTGCATGAGCTCACTTACAGTGGGGGCTCATGTGAAGTGTAAGGCTTACCAAGGAAAAATTAGTTAAGGCTGAGCATTGCTTTTAATAAGTTTGGTCAAGATTTTATTAGCAATTACTAAGTGTAAGTATATACCAACCCAATTAAATAAGAGATCACAGTTAATAATAAATCCCACAATGCAATGCAAATGGCAAAATTAATTTAATTCCATAAATTAATCATGCGAGAGTCCTGAGTCGCTCTTGATCGTGAGCATGGGTGATACACCAGTTTTACACTTTGCAGAAGTTGTACCCTTTACCCACAAGCTGTGTTACCCATTTGCCAAGGGGTCTTGAGTCCAAATCATCTCTACCGAGGAGACGAGGCAGGGTCCCACTACAAGGCCTTTACAAAGTTCCACTAGCTTTAGAAAACCCACTACGATTTTTGTGAGAAGGGGGCAACATAGGAATTACTCGTCCAAAAAGCCATTGCAACATGATCGACCTAGAACCTCCTATACCAGTAACTCCTCATACTGCGGTTGCCCCTTTCGGGTAAGGTAGTCCTCCACTAGCTTTCCTAATTAGTTAGTCAAGGGTGTCCCATACCATCCTTGTGGTAGTACTGTTATCTCAGGTTAAGCTCCATGTTCCAACTAACACAATAATCTTATCATGCATAATAAGTAATCCAGCAATAACGATAAAGCATGATCATAATTTGGATACAATATTATTCCCAAAAACCAGGTAGAGCAATAGCAAGACTACCAAATAATTCATTTGTATGCAAGGTATAGTGTAGACAAAACTAGGGTACCTATTAGGTCCCATCAAATTAACCTAAGCATGTCACTGTGATTAACAAGACCATTATTAGGTAAAAGAATGTGATCAAGGGCACAACTTGTCTTTTACTTGTGATAACCTTGTCATGCAGATGCTGACCCAAAAGTTGGGCTTTAGATTCCTCGTCACCTCGCCTCTACTCGTAGCAATACATACAATCAAGCAAATAATGGATATGGTAATATTACACCAAAGCATAAGAATAAACCGCGTAAGAATATTCTACACGTTGCTACAAGATCGTAGGTTCGAGAACCACTAAAATAAAAGTTAAAACAGAGAAGATATGAATTATCTAAGATGTAGGAATTAATTTTGTACTAAAAAAATCAATTTCAGAATTAATTCTATAATTTATTAAGCACTAAGAGACGGTGGGTACTATATTTGTAAAATTCAGGGTTGAAAACATAAATTCTAGGACTCCTCTGTAATTTCTTTTGAACTAAAGTGCACTGCAGGTTGATTTTAATTTCTGCCAGGGGCTCTTTTAGTAAATGACTATGACTATTATAATGCGCGCCTGATCTCAGCCGTTTGATTCAAGATCGACGACCGCAACTTAAATTCTAAATCGGTACGCGTTTTCCTACCTTGGATAAAAATCCACAACCTAAATTCAAAATGGTCGAGATCGCCCTGGGGCTGTCCGATCTTGATCGAATGCTCCCCGCTACTTCCCTCGAAACGGTATTGGCCATCTTAATCTCAGTCATTCGGTTTATGATGAATGTCCCTTGTATTCCCTCCCCACCACATCGGCCACGAACGGTGGCGCCATGGCCGACAACCATGAATTCCCTGCTCTCAGGCTCAGTTTGATGTGAAAGGTGCTACAAGCTATGGGGAAGATGTCAAATTAGAAGGAAGGGTTCTCATCGAGATCCTAGGCATGGAGATCCCTGCCCATGGAGAGTAGCGGCTTCGCGACGGTGCTACAACTCCGTCGAGCGATTCCAGGGGCACTACTTCTCCTCCGCGGATGACTAGGCTTTGATAGCCTTGGCAGTTTCTAGAGCACCCATGAATGCCTTCCCTCGATGGCTTTGTTACTGGTGCGACGCGAATTGGATCGACGGCGATCCCCCTATCTTCCTCTGTGCTCTCACGACGGTGGTGACTTGGAGACGGCTTTCTACGATGTCACTGATGGATGGTTGGATGGGCAAGGTAGCTGCTGGCATGGGTATAAATACCCCATAGTTCGACCAAGGAAACAAAATCCCAACAACCTCCCCCCATGAATTACAACAACCCCATATTTCGATATGTTCTGAGTTGGTACGGAGGGGATGGGGTTGACAAATTGGGCCCACAGGTCATTGTATAGGGGAATGAGTCCGCGCCCGCGTGTGATTTTGAGGAGACTGATGTACCATTCTCATGTGTTGGTGCGTCCAACCTGGGGTCGGTTGACGATGTGGGAGTTGGGCCAGGAAACTGGCCTAGGTGATCGAGATGGGGCGAGGAGGATTGGATGGCATAGAAAGGGAAGGGGGATGAGCCAGTAGGCTTGTCGGTTTGCTGTTGATGTGATGACATCGGACGTTGCGACGCCGATTCCAGTGGTGGCGTGCGTCACACTGTTGTGGGTCTTCTCCCTCCATAGTATGCTCGTCATTAGAGACATGATTGTTGTCTACTCCACGTGGATTGTTGTCTTCTCCCTCCTTAGCATGCTTGGTGGTTGTAGCGACTTTCAGCTCATGCTCCCTTCTTCTCTGACTAATCTAAGTCCAGATCCAAGTTAGAGAAGTAGAGAGTCGAGTGTGTTGCATCAGAGATGATGTGGGGCTCGACCAGCACAGATGTGCTGACGTAGGTTCGCGCCTGGCCGATGTTGTGGCGATTCGGCATGGTTTGGTCATTGATCAAGACGTTTGTACCCAGGAATGGGTTGGTGTGGCTCATGCTAGCGCAATGGCTAGCCGAGGCCTTGTTGCTGGTGTCGTTGTAGGCTTGGATGAGGAGCCCTTCTAAGTTGGGGCAGCAACCGTCTACGCTCAATCTTTTTCCTCGTATCGACGATGCGGTGCAAGGTCCCATTCTGATCAGTGCTACAGGAGATAGACCTAAAATGGAAAATCTTACTAGGAGTGAAATTGATGGCGTTTGATGAATATGATGGCCATAGAGCTATCCAATGTTGATGTCACCACCCCTACTTAGCACGCCAGCTGTCGGTGTTTTGTACCGGCAACACAATATGGGATGGATCACGTAGTGCTTTTCGTGGATTGCAACATCGACTGTAGCTCGATGGTTCATTCTTAACATAATGGAACACGAGGATTTATATTGGTTTAGGCCACCGGAGTGTGTAACACCCTACGTCCTATGTGCTGTGGAGATGATCTTGTTCTGAATTTGAGGTTACAGAGTATCTAGGAAGCGAAAATGCTCTCTTAGGCTACGAGAGGTCTAAATAGTTTTGTAGGGGACCTAACCCTCCTTATATAGATGATGAAATTAGGATTACATATTAACTTCTCCCTTATCGCTAATCCTGCATGTTTGGGAATCTGCTTCGACTTGTGTGCAACATAGAGTTTCATGTTGGCCTTATCGGAAATGATCACCCCAATGCCTTTGACTTCAAGTCTTGTGCCATCACTGGTTTGAGTTAGTCAGCCAGCCCATGGAACTAACCGTTCGGTCCACTCAGGCCCTTTAGCAGCCCATGTATCTAATCTGCGTTATGAGGACCCAAGAATTATATATCCCCATAGGCTTTACATAGTTACACAAGTAATTTCTAGTAATGCATACATGTTGGAAACATTGTAAGGTGAGAAGTTACCTAAAGTATTAAATGGTAGTTTTCTAAAGTATACCATCCTAGTGTATGACAGAATGCTTAGAAGACTGATGTTCTCACATCGAGTTGTATCATTAGAAAGCTTGTACTAGATGCTTTTGGCTCACTAAGCTCCACCAAAAGGAAGGGGACATGTGTTGGGCACAAGATTTGACACCTGGACGGTCGAGCGGTCTGGCTATGTGGCTCGGATGGTTCGTGCTCTAGATGGTCTGTGGGATAGCCTAGATGGTCTGCAATTATATTACTTTAGGTTGGAGTCCTTATCTCTTGCGTGATTATTGTCACACCCGGATTCAAGGACAATCTAGATGCATCTTACATGTGTGTCAGGATAAATTTTTACACATATGGCGACTTAGTGTATAGAAAACAATGTCACATATTTATTACTTAATACAATTTATGTACAAAATAACTAAATAAATTACACCATGTGGAAATAATGATCTTCCACAACCATAGTTGATATGGAAACAACGTCCTAAACCTCTCCGAATAACCCTCCTCCGGCAGTACCTGTTCTTGACCTGGTATGAGTATAGCAAGGGTGAGCTCCCATGCAGTCATCTCTCAGCAAGTCTGTGGAAAAGTGTGGTGTTAGGCTTACCAAGTAAGATGGTTAAGTATGAGCATAACTTTAACCTTTGTTGGTCAAAAGTTTATTAGCAATTACTAAGTATAAGTAAATACCATCCCAATTAAATAAAAGATCATAATAAAGAATAAAGCCCACAATGTGATGCATGGCATGATAGATTTAATTCCATAATTTACTCATGTGATTGTTTGAGCCGCTCTTGACTGTGAGCACGGCTGATATACCAATTTTACACTCTACAGAGGTTGCACATCTTTACCCACAAGTCATGTTACCTATTTGCTAAGTGATCGCAACTTCCCATTCATCTCCACCGAGGAGACGAGGCATGATAGCACTATGGGGCCTTTCCAAAGTTCCACTAGCTTAAGACCCGATATGGTTTCAGGCAAAAGGAAGCATACGCCTTTTTCCATGGTCTGTAACCCCATCACAGTAATTACATCCAGCACTATGCTTTGCAGTGATTCACTCCCCACTTGCCCCTTTCGGACTTTCCTAATTAATTAGCCAATGGTACCCCATTTCACCCTTGTGGTATCACTGTTTTCACTGATGGTTCTCCATGTTCCAATTAAATAAGGTCATCTTATCATGAACAATAATTAAGCCAACAATAATGATAAAGCATGATCACAATTCAGATATAATATTAATCCCTCAACCAGGTAGAACAATAGCGTGCTACCCAATAATTCATTTGTATACAAGGTGTAGGGTAAACAAAACTAGGTAACCTATTAGGTTCCATCAGTTTAACCTAACTGTGCCGTGATGATTACAGAATCATAAATATTATTGGGTCAAAGAATATGATCAAGAATACAACTTACCTTTACTTGCAAATCCAACTGTTCATATGCTTTCCCAAAGTTAGGCTTTAGGTTCCTTGTAACCTTGCTTCTACTCGTAGCAATATATACAAATAAGCAAATAATGAATACAAATAACATTACACCAAACATGCCATCAAACTGCGTAATAATATTCTACGCGTCGAGAGAACCCGTAGGTTCAACAACCACTAAATTCGGGGTTAAAACGGAGAAGTTATTGATTCTCTAAGTTTCTAGAATTAGTTTTACACTAGAAATTCAATTTAAAAATTAATTCTATAATTTATTAAGCACTAGGAACGGTGGGTTCTAATATTTATGAACTTAAGGTCTAATTCATAAATAAAAGGACTAGATTGTAATGATTCTATAATAGCTATGGACTACGAGTTATTTCAAAATAAGCTCAAGGATTCTAGCAAATATCGTTGGCTGAAGGGGTAACTTCAGATTTTGACCGTCCGATTAGAAACTGATGGCTAAGATTAGATCTAGGCCGCTATGAATCGGTACACTACGTGGGCCATCCGATCAGAGATCAATAGATACTATTTAATGAAACGAAGGGACTCGCCCAGATTTAGTTTGGGACATTCATCCCAAAATCAATAGTTAGAACCAAAACTCGAACCGGTAAGCTCTAATGGCTGTAGGATCCGAGATCTACGACTAGCATTCGCCCCCAACTCTCTCACCTCCGCACAGTGGAGCAGAGCTCTCGTGGCGGCGTGTCTCGCTTGAGCAACACTCCACGACTCCCTGGTGCTCCATTTCCCGCACGGTAAAGTGCTATGTGATGTGGACAACAACACGAATCGTAGGAAGGTACCCTTACTGAGAATTAGGACACATGTGCAGCGGCCTACGGTTTGTAGCGACTAGGTGAAGCGGATGGATCTCCGGCGGGTGATCACCGGTGCTCCGTTCAATCTTCGGGCTCAGGAACTACGCACATATGTTCTTGTCGTCCGAAAGAATGTCCATGAACCCTCTTTGAGGGAAAGCGGCGGCATATGCTTGAATTGACGATGGTAGCGAATCCTTCTCCTACTGCGCTCACGGTGGCGCTCGGCTATGGCTCACGACAACCAAGATAGATGGAGGTACATGGAGGGGTTGTTGCGGATTTGATACGTGGTTTCTATGGAGTTTGTTAGTGAGGGATACGACAGAGAAGATGCATCAGACGAGCTGGGCCCACGTGTAGGCGTCCGAGAGTGAGTCCATGCGCGTGGTGAGATGCTAGTCCATGGGTCCCCCGAGCCAGCGGCAGGTGTCATCTAGGCGCGCGTGTGAGCGAGCACTGGCCGAGTAGGCCCACAAGCTAGAGACAAGGCCCAGGTGGAACTTGGGCCGACTGGCCGTGATGGATTGAGGGGAAAACTAAGGAAGAAGTGGGTCGGTGGTGTGCATTCAGCCCGAGAGCAGATGGGATCTTATTTCTTTTTTCTATTTCTTTTTAGTTTTCTATTTTTTGTTTTGTTAATTTTAATTTCAAATAGGCATTGACATTTCGAACACTAGTCAAGTGCAGCAAATAAATAAACTCAGCATGTTACAAAGTATATATTTATTTAAAAGAAGCATGTCTCAACAATAAAGCACGAACTAAAATAAACTTAATTTTTATATTTTTTCCAAATAATGAAACAACTACTTAAATTTGTAAAAACCATATTTTGGGGTTAACAATTATCCTTATGAATCTCATGGAAAGCTGTTGGAAATTGCCTAGAAATGGATCTAAAACTCACTCTATATTATATATATGAAGGGGTACGACCGATTGAAACACACAACAACCTAATTTTACCTTATATATTAGAAGTAGGAGTAATTTAGCCTTTCTCAATCTCAATCTTTACCTCTCTTCGGCTTTACGTCATCTAGAGGTGTCTTAGATGGCATGTCGATCCCAAGACAACCCTAGAATATTTCATTTCTGATGGGGTCTGTCCTGAGAGGCGAGATCCAGATTCTACAGGAGATTCCTAAAACCCTCTATGTCCTCGCGGATGGTCCATCGCCTCTAGGAGAATGGTCTGCATGCCCACAGAGAAGAATGGAGTTCTCTGCACAGAGTCGCGGACTGTCCGATAACCTATCGTGGATGGTCCATGCTCCTGCAGAGAGATCCACAAGGTCTTGTTGTCCGCGAGCTGAATCTAGGGATCGTTAGTGTTTTGCCTAAAAAGGCGCTAGTAGTTTTCTAATTAGACTAAAAAATCCCTATTTAGAGGGTGTTTGGTTTCTATGGACTAATTTTTAATCTCTCCATTTTATTCTATTTTAGTCTCTAAATTGTCAAATACGAAAACTAAAACTCTATTCCAATTTTCGTATTTGGCAATTTAGAGACTAAAATGAAAGACTAAAAATTAGTCACTAGAAACCTAACACCCCTTAATACTTCCAATAGCATTGAAATATGTGATGTGACAAATTAAAATTTAGTTTTTGGTGTCAAAACGGGCCCTATGTAGCACTTATGATTATAGATGTATAGAAAGCCCAAGCCCGTAAGCCTGGTCCAAAGCATGTTTTTTGCTCGGTACGAGCCCGATCCGACCCACTTTTATACAGGCTCGGTTCGGCCCGACCTGCCACGAATAAGCGGGCCAGGCACAGACAGGAAACTAAGCCCAACCTGTTTACCTCTAAGCCCGCTAAATCCACTTTTTTGCACTAACCATGCTTACTGACCCACTTAGCCTGCTTTTTGGCCCGCTTTTTTCGTGCTTACCCGGTCGGCCTGGCCCATTTATGCCCGCAGCGGGCTGGGCTCGGATAGGGAAATGAGCCTGTGGGCTTGGAAGGCTCGTCCTGGTTTTCTAACCGTGCCTAGCGGGTTAGGTCCAAATTGGGCTGGACCAGACGGCCTGTTTGGTAATCTCTACTTGTGATGAAATTATTGGTAGTAAATAATATAACACAAGAACCAAAGTGGTGGAGGAAACGAAGTCATATACGCCTGAGTTGGTCTTTTTCTTGGGCATATATTGATCCCTCTGAGCATTTGAAGTGCTCTGATATGAACCTAGCCTCATACCCCAAACACCTACCTTCAAGGCCATCTCGAGCAGGTCGTATAAATGGTCGTGCAAATTACTGTTTTGCACTATTTATAAAGTAGAGTTTGAAATAGAGAACGAGATAAAAAATGGAATAGGGAGTCTGTTGAATATAGTCTAATCTTGTTGGTTCATTCAATAATCAACACACACTTGAATTCATTTTAAACATCTCATATTTTTTTTATCTCATTACGTTACAACTGTACGCTCTGATTAACTAGCAACACACAACAGCAAAATACGAACAACAAAACTAATAGTCTAGTACCATCACAGGTACAAAAGAAATTAAACATGTTTCAACTAGTGTCATGAATCGCTGGCAATCAAATCCTCATCCCTATCCTCGCCATCGCCCTTCCATATCAATTGCTCTCCATTTTTGATCCTCCTCATCCTGGCTATCATCTCGTCAATGATGATATCGAACGCGTCCCTCATGTCCCCCTCGAACCTCACCCTGGGGTCCTTGTACAGGAATCTCGGGATCATCTTGATCACCTCCTCCCTCATGGCGGTGACCTCGTCATCCGTGTACCTGCTCAGCTCCTCCTCAATGTCCACTCTCCCTTCCAGCACGTCGTTGGAGTCGATGAGCACGTAGTACCGGCGGTCGTCGCTGTAGGTTCTACCCGGCTCTGGCTCGTGCCAGCGGTACTGCGCCTTGAGCGTGGACGGCCGGTGGAAGAACACGGGGATGCAACCGGCCATGACGCTGTCAATGGACGAGCGGCGCGCGAAGGAGTCCCCGCGCGGCTGCAGGCAGAAGCGGGCCGAGGTGAAGAGGGAGACGAGCTTCCGCGGCGACCGGCATGTGATGCTGCCCTCAAGGCCATGGCTGCAGTCCACCATCCCGCACCGGCCGCGCCGCGCCGCGGCCTCGCACACGTCGAAGACGCGGTCGCGGATGGCCAGCTGCCCCTTGATACGCCGCGCGCCTGCGAACGCGTACAGGAACGGCCGCGGCGCGGCCCGCGCGCGCGCCTGCCACGCGACCACCTCGCCGGCCGACGACGGGTGGAAGTAGCTCGGGTACGGCACGGCGATGTCCCGCGGCGCCCAGATGTTGGACTCGTAGGTGAGCACCGTAATGTTCCGGGCCTCCGGCTGGCCGAGGAAGTTGTTGCCGCACCCTTCGTCTCGGCCGCCTGGCTCCCGCCGGAACATCCACGTTGTCTTGGCGGCCACCATGAAGTGGTCGCGCCCGCCGAGCGCCGCCCACGTGGGCTGCGAAGATAGCCACCGTAGGAACGCCTCCGACGGGCCGTCGCGTACTGTGGTGTTGAACCCGCACAGGTGCTGGTGCAGCTCCAGCGCTGGGTAGTACGGTACGTACACCGCCGTCGCCGCTGTCGGGTCGTCGGTGAGGCACTCGTACCGCCGCATCCAGTTGTGGAAGATCACCTCCAGCGAGTACTGGTCTGTGCTGTACCTGCCGCAACACATACATACACGCATCCGTCAGCACAAATACGCTGTCCAGTCTCACAAATTAAGTTAAAACCATCATAGCCAGCTTACCATCCGGTGCTAGGGATGATATCTGTGTCGCCGTCGCTGCCATTGCCGGCGACGGGGCTAATCTTGGGGCCAAGCCCAGCATTGACCGTGATTGCACACCAGCTCCACATGTCGTCGAACAATGGCGAGCCGGCAACGCAGTCCCTGAGCATATCGAAGCGTGGTGGCACGTCCAGCATGAAGAGATACCGTCCCTCGCACGATGGTTGTGACGACGGCGAAGGTGACGCTACCACCGACGACGATGTTGATCGCTGCCTGTTGTAAGCCTCGACGGTCGGGGTGGGAAGGAAGTTTGCATCCGGTGCGATGGGCAGTACGACCAGAGCAGCGGAGCGGGGTGCTGCAAAGGAGGAGCGAGAGAGCTGGAAGTACTCGAAGTGGAGAAGACAGGAGAGGAGCCATGAGCCGAGTATGAGGTAGTAGACAAAGCACTTGGGGTAGTGTGCGTCGATATGCATGGCTGGAAGATGGATGCCTCCCGAGCAAGCTCCGGGCGTGTAGTATGGAGCCTATAATGGAGGTTAAGTAAGGTTGAGCTAATGAAAGCTCCATTTAGTGGACTAGCTAGGGTTTTGTGTTGATCCATATTCTTTGTGTCCTTTGAGGCTTTGACCATGATTGTATGCAAAACCAACAGCGGTTCATCTGTAATATCTTTGATCAATGTACTTAGTTATATGTACTCTTTTTGATATTATGCACAATGTAGATTGTGGTACTCTAATTAATCCTGCGCCTTTTGCAATCTGATTGTATGTACTTTCTGCATTTTAAATTATAAATTATATTCCCTTCGTTCTTTTTTATTTATGGTGTTTTAGTTTAAAAATGAACTAACGGACAACAAATATTTGAGAACGGAGGTAGTATTTTCTCTTATTTAAACTTATCTAATTTTCTAATTTGGATAGAGTTTATTGAAAATTAGTTAAATAATATTAATAAATAAAAAAATCATGTTAATTATTGTAACAACATTTATGCTATATCCGACACTAGTTATGCTTAAATTTGAGTATTTTACGCTCAAATCTGGTGGTTTGTCTACTAGTATCTCGATCAGGCTGGTCCCCACCCGATTGAACCGAAACTTACGCACTGGTTCTCCAGGTGGGGTCCAAGTTGGTTGGTGCGACCCGAAGCGCACACTGGTGGGGGCTTTCTGTAACTATTGTAAGCTCTGGGTCCAAATATCCTCTCACTAAGTATATATTGTGTAATCGATTAACAGACCCGCACTAGAGAAATCAATCAGATCAAGGAGCCCATTGTACTAGCCGCGCAAGATTAATGCTACCGCCCATCGCCTGTAACGCGCGACACCAAATATTCAACCATTCAAGACATAGTTTCAGTCATTCAAAGTTTACTTCAACAATTTATTTCAACGTGCCGGAGGAACAAACTTTAGGAATTTAGGCATTTTAATGTTAAATTCAATCCACATAAACCACATAAAATTTATGACGACAATTATGTGCACATGTATAAGGCTATCAATTGAAGCAAAAACACATAACATACTTATCATAAATAAGACCATGAATGAGAAAAATGTAGGATTATACCCCACGGAGGGACCCATGCTCAAGTGAATGTCGTCTAGAGTGGGGTAAATAGGAGAAATCTGAAATTTACAACTTAAAACACAAACTTCAACCCGAGTTAGCGTTAAAACGGAAATAAGAACAATTGGAGTAAGGGAGAGGTGTTCTTCTTGCTTATAGTTGCTCTAATGAATGCAGAATTACTCGGGAGTAACTCAATTTGATATAAATCAAGCACAAGCAAGAGAACAAGAGAGAGGGGAGAGGAAGAAGAAAATCACAAATGAGGAACAAGCACAAAGAACACGGGCAATTTGTTTCCTAAGTTTCAGCTCTGAAGAACCTACATCCCCGTTAAGGAGTTCACTAAGGACATGTATTTTAAACCCTTTTTCAACCCTTTCTCTCTCTCTCTCTCTCAAACGGTCACCGAGACCGATCAACTTTTCTTCCCTTTCTTGGAGGACGCCAAGTCCCACAAGGACCTCCACACAAAGAATTGGAGTCTCTTGCTAGCTCGTTACAACTTGAGAATGAGGTTGGGAATGAGAAAGAATCTCAAGAACAAGAGCACAAGAACTTGAAACAACTCAAAAACACAAGACACTAATTCTCTCTAACTCAAATCTATCGAATGTGGCGCTTGTGTGGCTTTGAATGCTTGGAAGATGTTACAATCAATGTATGAGTGTTTGGTGTAGATCTTGTGTCTTTAATGTGATGGTTGGGGTGTATTTTTAGCCCCAACCACCCCACATAACCGTTGGAGTGAAGTGGGAAAATCTGCACAATTCTGCATCGCACCGAACCTTGAACAGTGTCAGTCCGGTGGCGCACCGAACCCTATTAGTTTGCTGTAGCAGGGAGCCATTCTGATGGGAGTAGTCTTGTCAGGGGCACCGAACCAGTCCGACGTGTCACCAGACCTTAGCCAAGTCAGCCTAGCCATTGGAGATGGAGATGACTGTTGAACTTGGTAGGCGGTCCGGTGTGCCACCTGACCGGGTCCGTGCGCTAGCCTCCGAAGGTCCATTTTACATCCTCTCTATGTAATCAGTCTGTATAGCCACCGGACCGGTTCGGCGTGCTAGCTGGTAAAGACTATGTCTCAACTTTCTTTGCGAACATGGTCTGGTGCAACACAGGACCAGTCCGGTGTGCCAGACAATAGACCAATTTTTGCACTCTTGTCCAAAACTTCTTCAAATGATTTTGACTGGTCTTGAGGATGTTCATGTGACTTAGACAAACATATCCAGTGGCAATCCAACTAGTCTAAGTCATGGATTTTGGATAGTTTAATTTCTCTAACTCATATTCTTGTTTTTGCTCAATCTAGCTCCAAAAGGTGTTCTATTGAAACTGAGCTATCCAACCTCTCTAGATGAGTCAAATATGTCCCTAGGGTTATTTAGAACTTATCCAAAGTGTAGAATTACAACTAGTTCATATCTTCCAAGTTTTGCCCCTTTTTGGTTGGATGTGAGCTGTTTCTAACTTAGAAAACTGAATTATTGTACTTATGAACATG
The DNA here is from genome assembly GCA_029449295.1 of Zea luxurians. Taxonomy (NCBI): domain Eukaryota; kingdom Viridiplantae; phylum Streptophyta; class Magnoliopsida; order Poales; family Poaceae; genus Zea; species Zea luxurians. The sequence continues at coordinate 188,458,617 of JAOPSE010000003.1, forward strand.
TGAATCAAAGACTAGGCAAACTAGTTAGTCTGAATAGTCATGATGGTCATCAAGCACCAAAATCAATATAGAAAATGGTTCAGGCCCATTTCCCTTTCAATTTCTGTCCTTTTGGTGATTGATGCCAACACATAACCAAACCAAATATGAATGAAATTGTAACTAGTTTGCATTTTGGTCAAGTGTTCATAAGCTACTTAAGTGAAAGCAGTTCTAAGTGAATATGAGTGCTTTTGATATGCTTAACATTTTGGACCACATTTGCACTACCTGCATTGATTTTGCAAAGTTTTTTGATAAAAAATTTTCAAGCTCATTTACTTTGGCCAAAAGTATAAGAATCAAAATTTCATAAGCATTTCTAAATTTGGAAGAAATCTACCCTTTCTTAAATGATTTTGCTTTGGCGAAATAAATGCTCCCCATGAATAAATTCTCCCCTTTTTGGCATGACAACATTTTTTTTTCTCATCTTGGCTGTCGAGAGGGTTTTCTCCAATGAAACAGTATCGATTTGGAAGACTAAAAAGTTTTGAAAAACATGGTGGTGATGCGGTCCTTTTGCTTTGTCCTAGTAATTTCTCCTCCTTTTGCATTGAGCACCAAAAACGGAGAAAACAAAGTCCTTTACAACAAAGATATGAAATTAAGTATATAAGTTGGAGCAAAGAGTGTTGATACCAAACAAACATGTGGTGGAAGCCTTCCCTTTGTTGCCAACTCTATCCCCCTTTCAATTTGAGACCAAGTACAAAATATACTAGAAATGTGTGGGGGACAGATATCACCCGGGTCCACCAGAAAGCTAAAATGCCTCGCGTGGGGCCTCGGGCCAGTTACCTCGCAGGGCCCTCCTTTCGTGGGCCGAGCAAGAATTACTGGCAGAATGGGCCGACCTGAGGAGGAAGCTGACTCAGGACGGGGCAGCCTGTCAGCTTATTCTCTATCCACAACAACCGCTCGACTTTCCCGCATGTAGCGTCCTTGAATATCGGGACGGGTTAGGGACAAGTCGGCAGGATTGTAGGAAGTTCTGTTCAATCAGTTCACTATTATTTAGGGGATATGCGTCCACTCATGTACGCAAGGTGTGCCCTACGGTTGGATATATAAGGCCATGGGGTACCCTTCCATTGCCATCATCCAACCCTCTACCAATCTCATCAGCTTATCTCCATTCCGGAGACTCCAATTGTAACCTACCTCATAGAGATCCACACCAGGAAGTAGGGTGTTACGCCTCTCCAAGCGACCCAAACCTATAGAAAACTGCCTGTCCATCTCTCGTGCGCCTAGCACGAACCATTAAGCTACAGTCGACAACACCGTCCTACCCAAAAGCACCGTAAGGGGCAACCCCGGGTGTGCAGTCGGACTCTAAACACCGACAGCTGGTGTGCTAGGTAGGGGGTGTGTCGTTGATCCAAGCTAGCTCAATGGCCATTACATCCCAGTGCAAGATTGCTCTTCGCCCTGGATCCATGTTCTGCTTCAGAACCATCTCGTCCATAGTAGACGAGAAAGGAACTCTGCACCACATAGCAGATCCACCGAAGAAGAAGTTTTTCTCGAAGATCCCTAGGAAAGCCAGAGCAAGACAACGGGTGGCGCAGCCTCCTGCGCCTCAAGCGAATATTACCTCTTACAAGCCAAAAATCGGGAGTTTACCTGCTTGAAGAACTCCGCTGCCCACCTTGCCCACAAAGGAGTGGACGTGGATTACAAGAAAGAAGGAGGCAAATGTCCCGGGAAAGGGGACGAAACCTCGCCGAGTTATCTTTCCAGCACCTTCACCCTTAAAGGAGGACGGAAAGAAACATGCTGTCACGGCAGGTCCTTTCTACCCTGACATCCTCTTCATCGGGGGTAGATTGGAGTCGTCTCCCATCTCTGACGACGAGCCGACCGTGCAAGGGGAAGAACCTTCCCAGCATGAAGCACGACGACGAAGGAACAGACGCTGGAATGTTCGGTGACATCACGAGGCTGGGGAGCGGGACCCAGCTCAGCCCGTATCTCGGGATGAAGTTTTAGAAGTGGGGGAAACTCCCGATGAGCGAGTATACTGAGAAAGACGGAATTCCCGCCGACGTGATCGTCGACAGGCTCAGGACCGAGAACAGGAACAAGCCGAGCAAGGCGTAAGGTTGTGCCGGGAAAATTCTCTCAACGCTCGGAACCTGTACCCCAACTTTGCTCGTGCAATGAACATGCCGAGTGAAGTCGGAGGGGTGCTGACCCAGATAGCTAACGGCCTTCCACGAACTTCGGACGCAGAAGGCTACCGGTGGCTGCTTACTCGGGCAACTAATCATCTTCTACCCATCGCTCATCCCTCGAGCGACCTACGCCATGCCATCAACAATCGACGAGACATGTGGAGCTCCATCAATGCTTCACGCGACCGACGGCACGAAAACGAGATAAGGCGCCAGGAAGAGTATGACTAGGACCATGGTGTCCCGGCTCGAAGTCGCACCACTCGAGTTGAGTCGGCTGCAGCCTCAACTAGTGTCCCAACCCAGGGACGGTCGAGACGACACGCCACCAGCTCCCCTCCTCGGGATTGACCTCATGAACGTCGACAAGAAGACACGTGCGGGGTCTTCGCGCTCACTCCACGCCTTCAGGCCATCTAGTGGCCCCCCAACTTCAAAGTCTCCAATGTCGACAAGTACGAGCCCATGCAGGACCTGGGAGGCTAGTTGGCCGTCTACACGACCGCCACCCAGGCAGCCAGGGCGACGGAAGATGTGATGATGGCATACTTGCCCATCGTCCTAGGGCAAGATGCTCTGCAGTGGCTATGACATCTGCCACGACACTGCATCGACGATTGGAGCGACTTCAGTCGACGCTTCATCGCCAACTTCCAGTCTCTCTCCGACAAGCCGGCGCAGCCATGGGACCTCAAATCCATCAGGCGCCAGGGCGATGAAATGCTCCGGTCGTACCTCAAGAGGTTTCAGACCATGAGGAACTGCATCCCCGAAGTCACCGAGGTGGCGGTGATCGAAGATTTCTACCGGGGATCCAATGACTCGGCCTTCGTCCGAGCCATATTACAAAAAGCGTCTGCCACTTCTGAACAACTATTCCAAGAGGCAGACCTCTACATCACCGTGGACAAGCGAGCTCAAGACCTCATTGGAGGAACAAAACCTGCACCCGCCGCGCCACGCGCGACATGAACCAGCAACCTGATAGGCGCTGGGAGAAGAGGCCTCGTGAAGAGGTACATGCCACCGGGCCACCCGTCGCTCGAATCCGCGGTGTGCCTCATGGAGGGGAACGGACACTAGATGAAATCCTCGACACCCAGTGCCCGTACCACAAGGATATGTGCCACACCCTACGGAACTGCAGGGATTTCAAGCACTCTATCGGACACGGCTGACCGTTCCAACCTCTGCCACCTCACCCACCATGAGGAGGGCCTGGTGAGCTCAAGCATCCTCAGCAGCAAGAATGGGGAGGGGGCGGAGTGTTCCCACGCATTGATAGGGAGGTCAACGTCATCTTTGGGGGATATGGATCATAAGAAAACAGGAGGCAACAGAAGCTCAACGATCGATAGGTCCTGGCGGCGACCACCAGTGCCCTAGCTCCTTATCGATGGTCGGAGCACGCAATAACCTTTAGCTGAGTGGATCAGTGGCTCAACTTCAACCACCCCGGCAAGTACCCGCTCCTCGTTGATCTAGTGATCCGAGAGAGTCGTGTGAAGAAAGTACTAGTGGATGGGGAACGTAGCATTAACGTTACCTTCCCCTGGACGCTCGTAGCCTTGGGGGTTGCACTCAAAGACCTCACCGAGTCAGATACACCCTTCTTCGGTATCGTGCCAACCAAAGGAGAGTACCCACTCGGGCACATCTACATGTCTGTCACCTTTGGGACTTTGGAGAACTACAGAACCAAATTCCTGAGGTTCGAGGTGGCACGCTTCGACTGTGGGTACAACACCATCATCGGCAGGCCGGGACTGGCGAAGTTCATGGCCATTCCACATTACTCATACATGATATTAAAGATGCCAGGACCTCAAGGAATTATCACTGTGCGCACTGACTTCCAAGGCACCGCGGAGTGCTTTCGGGGAGCCATTCAAGCAGCCCTCACTGCCAGGCCCCCGACAGCTCCCCCCGCACAAGCAGATACCAAGTCGGAGGAAGGTCTCACAATACCCACTAATGAAGCTCAAGTCGTGACCTATATACAACCGACTAAGGAGACTAAGAGGATCAACCTGGGATTCACTGACGAGCGCAAGACCACCATCATCAGTTCCAGCCTCCACGACAAATAGGAAAACACGCTCGTCCGGTTCCTGCAAGATAACCGAGACATAATCACATGGCAACCTGTGGATATGCCGGGAGTCCCGAGAGAACTGGCCGAGCACAAGTTAAAGATCTACCCTCAAGCAAGGCTGATTCGACAGAAGCTGCGTCATTTCATGCCTGACAAAAGAGAGGCTATTCGCACCGAGTTAGCCTGCCTGGTGTCTGCAGGGTTCATTAGAGAGGTGCTGCACCCCGAGTGGCTAGCAAATCCTGTTCCTGTACTCAAAAAGAATAAAGTAGATTAGCGCATGTGCGTCGACTATACTGATCTCAACAAGCATTATCCGAAAGATCCCTTTGGGCTCCCTAGAATAGATCAGGTAGTTGACTTGACTGCTGGGTGTTCTATGTTGTCCTTCCTAGACTGCTATTCTGGATACCATCAAATCAGCTTAGCAAAAGAAGATGAGGAGAAGACTGCTTTCATCACCCATTTGGAGCCTTCTGCTATACCTCCATGCCGTTCGGCGTCAAGAATGCGGGAGCAACTTACTAGAGAGCCATCCGGACATGCTTAGCCGATCACTAGGGCAAGCGAGTGGAAGCCTACGTCGATGATGTGGTAATCAAAACAGAAAACTCAGAAAACTTTATCGAAGATTTGCAGTTGGCCTTCAACAGCCTGAGGCGCTACCGGTGGAAGCTGAACCCAGAAAAGTGTGTCTTCGGAGTACCAACAGGGAAGCTATTTGGATTCATTGTCAGCCACCGAGGAATTGAAGCTAATCTAGAAAAGATCGAGGCCATCATGAGGATGGAAGCACCGCGATCACAGAAAAAGGTGTAGAGGCTTACTAGATGCATGGCAGCCCTGAGCAGGTTCATATCAAGGCTAGGTGAGAAAGGCATGCCATTTTACAAATTGCTCAAGAAGGTGGACAAGTTTTAGTGGACCACAGAGGCACAGGAAGCTCTAGAGGCACTGAAAATGTTCTTGACCACACTACCAGTACTCAAGCCGCCACACCGAGCTACGCCGAGTCAGTCTACAGAAGATCTGCTGCTATACATCTCCTGCACGACTCACGTGGTAAGCATCACGTTAGTAGTCGAGCGGGTGGAGGAAGGACATGCATACCCGGTGCAACATCCAGTCTATGTCATCAGTGAAGTCCTCGGGCCCTCAAAGATAATGTATCCTCAAGTCTAGAAGCTGCTATACACGATACTCCTAACCGCTCGCAAGCTCCATCACTACTTTGACGACCACAAAGTCATAGTAGTCACAGGACTTCTGATAGCAGACATTCTCCAAAAAGAAGCTATTGGAAGGATATCCAAATGGGTGTGCGAGCTTGGAGCTCACGACATAGAGTTCTAGCCTTGCACGGCAATAAAGACTCAAGCGCTGGTCAACTTTGTATCAGAATGGACTGAACACTAGGTCCTGAACAGCCCAGAAGTTACTAAGGTGTGGAGAATGTACTTTGATGGATCATTAAAGCTACAAGGAGCAGGTGCAGGGATTCTCTTTATTGCTCTTGAAGGTGAACAACTCAAGTACGCACTTCAGCTGCTGTTTCCAGCATCAAATAATGCGGCAGAGTAAGAAGCACTGGTCCACAGACTGAGCATTGCCGCGTCACTCAGCATCAAGAAACTGATGGTATACGGTGACTCGCTGGTGGTCATAAACCAAATAAACAAGGACTAGGACTGCTCGACTGATTCAATGGGCAAGTACTACGTAGCCGTGCAAAAGCTGGAAGACAAATTCGAGGGATTGGAGTTCCATCACGTAGAAAGAGACCTCAACGCAGTAGCAGATGCGTTGTCGAAGCTAGGATCTAGTCGGGCCCAGGCTCCGCCTAGAATTTTCGTCTAAGAAATATCATAGCCGAGCGTCCTCACGGATCAGGCAGAGGAATGCAACGCCTTGAGCCAACCAGAGGCAGATTCCAACGACTGGAGAGAGCCTATCATCAGGTACATAAAGAATGAAGAAGAGCCAGATGATAAAGCTGTAGCAGAGCGCATCGCAAGACAATCGGCCCACTACACTATAATAGGGGGCTCACTGTACAGGAGAGGCGCCGAAGGAGTCTTCATGAAATGTATTCACTTGGCTACTAGGAGATAATTGTTGGATGAAATCCACGCTGGGCAGTGTGGGATACAAGCTGCATCAAGGACTCTGGTCAGGAAGGCTTTCAGATCTGGTTTCTACTGGACAACTACAAAGAGTGATGCTACCGAGTTAGTCCAGAAGTGTGAAGCATGTCAGTTCCTGTCAAAGCAACAACACTTGCCCGCGCAGCAGCTGCAGACCATTCCTGTAACATGGCCATTTGCATGCTGGGGCTAGACATGATCGGACCTTTCAAGAAGGCTCAGGGAGGCTATACTCATATACTAGTCGCCATTGACAAATTCACAAAATGGATAGAGTACAAGCCAATCACCTCCTTGACCTCGGCAAAAGCAGTGGAGTTCATCCAGGATATAATGTTCAGGTTCGGAATACCGAATAGCATCATTACTGACCTGGGATCCAACTTTACCAGCTCTGAGTTCTTTGATTTCTGTGAGCAAAGGAGCATCCAGATCAATTACGCATCAGTGGCACACCCAAGAGCCAATGGCCAGGTGGAAAGAGCCAACAGAATGATACTGGAAGCACTTAGAAAGAAGGTATTCGACAAGAGCAAAAAGCTTGCAGGAAAATGGATCAGAGAACTGGCATACGTGGTTTGGAGTCTGCGAACTCAACCCAGTCGAGCTCTGCATGGAAACACCTCGTTCTTCATGGTTTACGGGTCGGAGGCAGTGTTGCCTGCCGATCTAATCTTTGGGGCACCAAGGTTGACTTTCGAAAACATAGCTGAAGCAGAAGCAACCAGGCTAGAAGACATTGATGTGATATAAGAAGAACGATTGAACACAGTAATTCAGTCGGCCATGTACCTGCAGACCTTGAGGCGCTACCACGACAAAGCTGTACGGCACCGATCCTTTGCAGTGGGAGACTTGGTCCTTCATCGAATTCTAACGGGGGAAGGATAGCACAAGTTGTCACCACCATGGGAAGGACCATTCATCGTATCAGAGGTCACACGGTCGGGATCATACCGACTTACTCAGATGGACGACACAGAATTAGGGAACTCGTGGAACATAGAACACCTCAGAAAGTTCTACCCTTAGCAAGGCCTCAAAAAACTCTTGAAGGAATGTTGTACTCTGTAATCTAAAGGCTTCATCATCAATAAAGCTTTCATTTTCCAAAGGCATTTAGACTCTTAACTTACAACTGACTTCGATTGGGCTTGACTTGAAATCAGCATGACTTGACTTAGGGTGACCACTATACCCTACTAACAGAGCAATTGGCTTAAGTTGATGACATCTTAAGTCAGTACGACATGCTCACGCTTACTTAACTTAGGGTGACCACTATACCTACTAACAGAGCAATCAGCTTAAGTCGGCTACAGCTTAAGTTGGTGTGACATGCTCACGCTTACTTAACTTAGGGTGACCACTATACCCTAGTAACGGAGCAATCGGCTTAAGTCGGCGATAGCTTAAGTCGATGCGACATGCTCACGCTTACTTAACCTAGGGTGACCACTATACCCTACTAACGGAGCAATCGGCTTAAGTCGGCGACAGCTTAAGTCGATGTGACATGCTCACGCTTACTTGACCTAGCGTGACCACTATACCCTACTAACGTAGCAGTCGCCTTAAGTCGGAAACGCTTTAAGCCGATACGGCATGCTTGTACTCACACGATATAGGGTGACCACTGAACCCTAGCAGCAGAATAACCAACACAAATTGAGAGTACTTCGAAAAAAGAAAACATCTCGCTTGCAAGTGCTAGGGCTGTTTTCCAGCACCTTGCACACGGAATAATCAAGTTCTAACATAATTGTCGAACACATTCAGAATTCATATTACATCTTTCCTCTAAAAGATGCTAACTCGATAAATAAGTGTTTTACAGGGAGTCACTACGTCGAAGTGTCATTGCCTACATCATCCTTCACAGGGGCAACAGAAGAGGATGGACGACTCGCAGCATTAGGCGTGGCCCTGACATCAGCAACAATATCGTCGGGCACTGCAACACCGGGTCTCCTCATCAAGATCCGCCTAGCACGAATGGCTTTGTCCATGGCCCTGTCACGCTGAGACTTCAGGACAACATAGTTGCTCTCCAAGGTCTTGATAGCAAGTTGAGCGGCCTACAACTCCTATGCGACAAGCTTCTTGGAGGCGCACAGTTCCCTGATGGCGAATTCCTTAGCAGACAGCAACTGTCCAAGTCGCAAAACTTCATCCTGAGATGCTTGCATCTCGTGGCGGTGATGGTCTAGGTCAGACATGGTGAAGTGGTGGCTCCTCTCCAGGATGGTCAAGGAGTTACTGGCGTCACAATATAGCCTGTCTAGATTGTCGCGAGAAGCGACAAGTGCTCGTTTTTCTTCCTGCAAGCAGAGAGCAGCATTCAGCATTAAAACAATAATAGCAAGGCAGGGTCAGCCAAGGAAGTTTACCTCATGTGCCATCCTCTCGGAATCAAGCTGAGCATTTAGAGAATAATTTAGGGAACATGCACTATCCAGAAAGGCAGAAGTCTGGGCTAAGTCGGTATGACTCTGAGAGTACTTCTCCTCAAAGTCAGAGCACTGCCGAGCCATATCAGATAAAGCAACTGAAAGAGAATGCACGATTAAAGATAAGCCAAGCAATTAAAGCAACTAGAGAGACCATGAGTTCACTGACCAGCATTCGATGCCTTCAAATCGTCTATCTATTTTTGAAGTAGCAGAGGGTTCCACTACATCCGAGATAAGGCTTGGTCGAGAACAGTAGCGTCGCAAGATCTCAATTGGGCAGATAAACCGTCAACAAAATCATGTGGTCATGGACAGATAAGCAAAAAACATAATTTGCTAGTATGAACAATAAAAGAGCGAAAGTTAACTCACCTGAAGGTTGGAAAGGAATAGTGGAAGACCCAACACAAGAAGAGCCGATGCATGGCTTGACGAGGGAAGATCAGTAGGAACAATTTCAAGAGCACGACTCGAGGTAACTTCGGTTCCACCAGCAGGCAGCAGGCTCCTGGCGTCTGGCTCGCTGATCTCTAAAGCGACTTGACCAGCGAAAGCCGTAGAAGCACGTGCCACCGTCACCTCCTCGGACTAGACTGAGGGTGATCCAATGTGGATGTCCATGGAAGTAGTGGAGAGAGAGCATGCTCCAACACCCTCGGGGGCTGGGTCACCACCAGCGGCACCCTCGGGGGTTGTGTCTTCTGCAGTAGCCACCTCTAAGGCTGAAGGCCCCTCAACCACCTCCATAGGAGTTGGATGACTCGAATCAGTGTTTTTGCATGGAATACTGCCCTCCAAGGTCGACGATGCACGAGACACCACCCGGGTTACCTCTTGCCCAGCAGAGTCAGGCAGAGAAAGTCCACCATCTGGGACCTCCAAACAGATGGTTGGAATGTCAGCCTCAGGAGGCTCTGATAAAATGTCTTTAGGAATGACCTCTTCTAGTGCCTGATCGAAGTCTGATATCGAAACTCCCTAAAGGTTGACGAGTGCTGACAAGGCTTGGGAGGGAATACCGCTGCTCCCGTCGCTGCCTTTATAGTGATGGCTGTTCTTTCAGATCAGCAGAATTTCTTCTTCTTCTTCCTCTTCATCCTCGTCAAACACACCGCCAGTAGCCTGCGCATCATCACAACCTTCAACGTTGACCTCGGGAATGGCATCCACCAAGCCATCACCGAGGATTGACGCAGAAGGACCGGCATCTTGATCTAGACATGACAGTCGCCGAAGTCGCCTCTTCTTCTTCTCCTCGACAAGTGCAGCCGGGCAGTTTACTCAGCGTGAATGCTTTGGGAGAGCACCTTCGAGTTTTTGGACCTTCACTTCCCCACAAAAATCTTGTCCTGTTGTAATGGCCATTGGCTCGGTGCGGGTAGAGTCAGACGATTCCTCGGCCAGTAGGCTAAGTACGACATCCATCTCAGCATTGTCGGTGCTAGATGGCATATTGAAGTGAGTTTGCCTCTCAGCTTTAGGAAGGTTTCAAAGTGGAGCAATCAAGGCTTCAATATCCTTAGGGGAGGGCCGCACTCTATGGCCTGAGCTACCGTCACAAGCAGGAGGATCGGAGACAAATCTAGAAAAGGGCCTATTGGGAGGCAGGTTCCACGCAGAGTAAGCCAAGGGAGCACCAGTATTCGAGACTGCCCCTCAGAATCATATCCAGTCGGCTCAGCAAGTCTTCATCAGGAACCTGCCTATTTGTGACCCGGGTGAAATCATTAATGCTGGTATACAAATAGGCAGGGTAGACTCTGTCTTTCAGAGGTTGAATGTTCTTGAAGACAAAGTCAGCGACTACAGCCTCAGTAGTCAAACCCCTGTCCTTCAACGAGCAGATTTAAGTGAGCAGCACCCTGGCTTCAGCTACCTCTGAAAAAGTGGGAGGCTCCACCTAGCTAGATGTGAGAACATCCGGTTGTCTTCCTGACCGAGGGGGGAGGGAGTCGCTATGATTTTCCAAGATGAACCACTCAAGACGCCGTCCTTTAATGTTGTCCTTGAGTGGAATGTCGAGGTATTCCACTTTCCTGCCCCGACAAAGTTCTAAACTTGCGCCGTCAACGAGCTGGTGCTACCCTCCAGCCATCCTAGGCCGACAATGATAAAGATACCTCTAGAGCCCAAAATGGGGGAAATCCCAAGAAAAGCCTCACATAGATGTACGAAAATAGCAACTTGAAGGATTGAGTTTGGGTTCAAGTGCATCAGATTCAAGTCGTAAAAATTGAGAAGACCACGGAAGAAAGGAGATACGGGAAGAGTGAGTCCGCGGATGAGAAACGACACATAAACAACAGATTCGTGGGTATCCTCTGTCAAAACAGTGATCCCACGATAGATCCACCAAGAACAGACCTCTTTTGGCGGCAAAACCCCAGTTTCAACAAGATGGAAAAGGTCGGATTCAGAAATGGCAGACATACGATTACCAGTGAATGGAAGCTGGCTGTTGGGATCGATGGGCGGGATGATCGGAACAACGACGCTCTGTCTCTTCCGCTTGGGAGCCATTGCAATCTCTCGGGCGGATCGAGCGGGCTTGGGGTTTTGAGAAAGCAGAGAAGCAGCAAAGGGAAAAAGTGTAGATAGGGCTCAGAAATCAGAAAGGCACATTGGCATGGGTCTAAATGGACTCCTTGGGTCGGGCACTACCTCTAAAGTGCCAGATCACCACTCGGAAAATTGACAACTGCAGTCATCACTCGGGCATTACCTCTAAAATGCCAGTACTGTCAGGCGCATAGACAAATCTCCAAGCGTGCAAATGAAAAAGCAAAACAATGACAACTGTTTGGAGCAACCGCATCCTTGATTCATAATAAGAGGGGGTAGTACAAACTCGAAGCCGACTCATTATGAGTCGACCCTTTCCTACCCTTACAACTACATTACATTACATTACATTACTCTACTATTTACACTACGCTACGCTACTAACGAACACTACCTTATTCTACTACTACTCACTGCTTACTACTAGTACTACTATTATCTATACTAATATTTAACTAGTGGCCTTGCACCACTAGTCTTGTTTTTGCCGCTGCCGCCGCCCTTGCCACCGCCGTCACCGTCGCCGCCGCCACCACCCTTGCTGCCGTTGCCCTTGCCGTCGTCACCTCCACCGTCATCATCGCCGCTGCTGCCATCGCCTCCGTCGTCGTCGCCACCGCTGCCGTCGTCCCCGTCGTCGTCACCGCTACTGCCGTCGCCCTTGTCGTCATTGTCGCTGCTGCTCCACTCCTCAGAGGAGTCGGAGGAGTCTGCCTCATCCGAGGAGACCCTCGACTCGTCCGAGTCCGGCGCGCTCAATGGCACGCCAGTACGCCCAGACTACAACGGATAGCCCCCTAGAGTCATCCGAGTCGTCGGATGACGCCGGGGGAGAAGCAGGAGCCGGTGATCGCTCAGACCCAGAGGAAACTTCCTCCGAGTACTTGGAATCGCCGAAATCCTCCGAGGGAGGACTTGGAGCACGCTTCCGCTTATCGCTAGCATGGCGAGGCAAACCCTGACCTCTCCTGCCTCTACCCATGGTTGGTTGGAGAAAGGAGAGAGCGAAGAAGAAGAAAGCAGAAGATCAAAGGCCGAACGAAGAAAGCAACGGAGCAAGCAGGCTATTTATAGAGGCCGGGGGTGATCGTCCACTTCCTACCACGCTCGCTGAACAGTCGCAAGAATTCAATAAGCAATTCAAGCCGTTTGAAAATGAGTCAAGCAATAGGCACCGCTTCGCATAACACGATGCCACTTGGACCAAGGTCAACTGCTCAGGCAATATGATTACACCCCACGGTCACATCAAGTTACTACTCTAGGACAGTGTGGTAAAACACTCTACGTACCAAGACACCCATTGGGCACACCCATTGGGTGTGTCGCTAGGAATTTCAAAGATTTTCTGAAGAAGTCATATCCACAAAATATACGCAATGAATGTACCGTGACAAAAGAAGGAGATTGGCTACGATGGAATCAACAGAAATATTGAAGCACAGAGTGAAGTGACGTCTAACTGAGAACCATCTGCTTCGGCTGGACAGATGTCCAATTTGTCATTGATCAAATTAATTTCACACCTAACAAGGCATGGACAAATAGCGTCATTTGAATTCCCAGAGCATAACATGAAGACGAAATGCTAATTTCTAAAGCATGATATGAAGACTTTTGAATGGATTACTTCCAAAATCCACTCAAAGCTCGGGGACTACACCCATTGGGTGCACCTTCGGTGCACCCAATAGATTTTTAGTCCCATGAAGACAAAATGCTGATTTCTAAAGCATAGCATGAAGATGAAATGTTGATTTCTAAAGCATGAGATGAAGACCTTTGAATGGATTACTTCCAAAATCCACTCAAAGCTCGGAAGCTACACCCATTGGGTGCACCTTTGGTGCACCCAATAGATTTTTAGTCCCATAGAGGCAAAATGCTGATTTCTAAGGCATAAGATGAAGACAAAATGTTGATTTTTAAAGCATAAGATGAAGACCTTTGAATGGATTATTTCCAAAATCCACTCAAAGCTCGAGGGCTTGTGGGGGACAGATATCCCCCGGGTCCACCAGAAAGTTAAAAGACCTCGCGTGGGGCTTCAGGCCAGTTACCTCACAGGGCCCTCCCTTCGTGGGCCGAGCAAGAATTACTGGCAGAATGGGTCGATCTGAGGAGGAAGCTGACTCAGGACGGGGCAGCCTGTTAGCTTATGCTCTAACCATAGCAACCACTCGACTTTCCCGCATGTAGCATCCTTGAATATCGGGACGAGTTAGGGATGAGTCGGTAGGATTGTAGGAAGTTTTGTTCAATCAGTTCACTATTATTTAGGGGATATGCGTCCACTCATGTACGCAAGGTGTGCCCTACGGTTGGATATATAAGGCCAGGGGGTACCCTTCCATTGCCATCATCCAACCCTCTACCAATCTCATCAGCTTATCTCCATTCCGGAGACTCCAATTGTAACCTACCTCATAGAGATCCACACTAGGAAGTAGGGTGTTACGCCTCTCCAAGCGGCCCAAACTTATAGAAAACTGCCTGTCCATCTCTCGTGCGCCTAGCATGAACCATTGAGCTACAGTCGACAACACCGTCCTACTCAAAAGCACCACAAGGGGCAACCCTAGGTGTGCGGTCGGGCTCTAAACACCGACAAAATGACATTAGTCTCAAAGATTTTAAGTGCAGACCATTGCTCCCCCTCAATTAGTGCATACAAGGGATGAATATTTGTAAAGCAATGCACTTAGGTCTTATGAGGCTTGGGATCAAGTTTTGCAACTTAAACCTAGACATAAAAATAAATGTCAAATATGTAATTGTACCAAATGAAAGAGACAGACATGATCAAAGGTATAATGAATAAGCAGAGTGTACAATATTTCAATCCATGTTCCGAGAATCAAGTACATTTAGCTCACTCCTAAGCTCACATAATCTCTTTTCATACAATGGTTGGTGAAGATATCGGTTAATTGTTTATGGGTGCTAACATGATCGATTACAATATTTCCCCATTGTGAGTGGTCTATCAGAATATGATCCAAATGTCTATGTGCTTAGTGCGGATGTGGTCAATAGGATTATACGCCATGCAGATTGCACTCTCATTGTCATATAGGAGGGGGACTTTGCTCAATTTGTAGCCATAGTCCCTGAGGGTTTTCCTCATCTTGAATAATTGCGCACAACATTGTTCTGTAGGAATATACTTGGCCTCGGTGGTGGATTGGGCAATAGAGTTTTGTTTCTTTGAAGCCCAAGACACTAGGGATCTCCCTAGAAAGTGACAAGTCCCTAATGCACTCTTCCTATCTACCTTACATCTGGCATAATCGGTCCTGAATACCCAATGAGACCAAAGTTTGAACCCTTGGGGCACCAAAGCCCAAAGTTAGGAGTATGAACTAAATATCTTAAGATTCTCTTCACGACACTTAGGTGATATTCCTTAGGACTGGCTTGGAATCTTGCACACATGCATACAAAAAGCATAATATTCGGTCTAGAAGCACATACATACAGAAGTGAACCTATCATAGGCTGGTATACCTTTTGATCTATAGAGTTACATCCTATGTTGAGGTCGAGATGCCCATTAGTCCCCATTGGAGTCTTGATGGGTTTGGCATCCTTCATAACAAGCTTCTTTAGAATGTCTTGAGTGTACTTCATTTGGCTGATGAAGGCGCCTTCTTGGAGTTGCTTGATTTGAAATCCAAGGAAATACTTCAACTCCCCCATCATTGCATCTCAAACTTTTGTATCATGATCATACTAAATTCTTCACACGAGGATTTGTTAGTAGAACCAAATATTATATCATCAACGTAAATCTGGCATACAAACAAATCTTTATCAATAGTCTTGGTGAAGAGAGTAGGATCTGCTTTACCAACTTTGAAGCCATTTGTAATAAAAAATCTCTTAGGCATTCATTCGATGCTCTTGGTGCTTGCTTAAGACCATAGAGCGCCTTTTTGAGCTTAAATACATGAGATGGATACTTATCATCTTCAAAGCTGGGAGTTTTCTCAACATAAATTTCTTCCTTGATTGGACTGGTGAGGAGGGCACTCTTCACGTCCATTTGAAACAACTTGAAATCATGGTAAGCAGCATAGGCTAATAATATGTGAATTGACTCAAGCCTAGCTTCATGGATATCCAAACCTTCGACTTGTGAATATCATTTGGCCACATGTCACACATTGTTCCTTATCACCACAATATGCTCATCCTACTTGTTACAGAACACCCATTTTGCCCCTATAACATTTTGATTAGGACATGGGACTAAGTGCCAAACATCATTTCTTTTGAAGTTGTTGATCTTATTTTGCATTGCCACCACCCAGTCCGGATCTCTTAGTGCATCTTCAACCCTAAAAGGCTCAATGGAAGACACAAAAGAGTAGTTTTCATAGAAATTTGCAATTCGAGACCGAGTAGTTACCCCCTTTTGAATATCACTGAGAATCATGTCGATGGGGTGATGTCTTTGAATTGCTTGGTATACCTTTGAGTGAGGTGGTCTTGAATCCTAGATCTCCTGTTCATCCTCCTTTTCTTGCTCTTCTTCTTCATATCCCCCTTGATCCATGCCATTATCTTGAACTTGTTCCTGATCTTCTCGAGCTTGCTCTTCATCCTAAGTTGGTGTAGATGCTTGAATTGAGGATCATGGTTTATCTTGTGCTTGTGTAGGGTCCTCAGCACTTATGGCCACACATCTCCAATAGACATGTTCCTTAGCACAATGCACGGGGCCTCCTCATCATCTAGCTCATCAAGATCAACTTGCTCAACTTGAGGGCCATTAGTTTCATCAAACAGAATGTCAGAAGAAACCTCAACTAACCCTATGGATTTGTTGAAGACTCTATATGCCCTTATGTTTGAGTCATAACCAAGTAAAAAGCCTTCTACTGCTTTAGTAGAAAATTTTGAATTTCTAACTCATTTAACAAGAATAAAAAATTTACTCCCAAAGAGTATAAAGTATGAAACGTCGGGCTTTTTATTGTGAGGAGTTTGTAGGGTGTCTTCTTGAGGATTCGGTAAAGATAGAGTCGGTTGATGGTATCGCAAGTGGTGTTGATTACCTCCGCCCAAAACCGATCGAGGACTTGTAGTCCTCAAGCATGGTTCTCTCCATGTCCATAAAAGTTCTTGTCACACCCGATTTTAAGGGACAAAGCCGGGTGCATCTCATACATGCGCCAAAGAAGACAACATATATAATAACATAGTGTATAGAGATAAATGTCACAATATAATCAAAGTATTTATTACATAGAGGAAGTCTTACAAAATAAAAGATAAATATAAAAGGATCTAAAATCCATCCTTGGCGCCAGAAAGTCAACTGGGAGATGCCACCTAGATCGAATCGAACTCCTCGTTGTGTGGCTCCTCCTGAACCACCTGTTCTTCTCCTATGGGGGGGTGTGAGACAGCAAGGGTGAGCTCACACATGTTCATCGCTCAACAAGTTGTGGGGAATAATGTGCATGAACTTACAAAAGGTGGGAGTTCATGTGATGTGTAAGGCTGATCAACAATAGAGGTTAAAGCTGAGCATTGCTTTTAATAAGTTGGTCAAGTTTTATTAGCAGTTACTAAATGTAAGTAAATACCAAACCATAACAAATAATAGAACAACGTTAATAATAAATCTCATGCAAATGCAAATGACAAAATTGAATTTAAGTTCCATAAATTAATCATGTGAGAGTCCTGAGCTGCTCTTGACCGTGAGCTCGGCTAGTATACCCGTTTTACACTCTGCAGAGGTTGTACCCTTTACCCACAAGTCATATTTCCCACGTCGCCAGGGTTTGCAAAGCCCTTAGACACTACCGAGGTGAATGGCTAGGGATCCACTACAAGGCCTTTACAAAGTTCCACTAGCTTCCGAAAACCTGATATAGTTTATGGGAAGAGCACTTGCAAGAATCCCCCGTCTGACCGCCATCGCAGAAAAATCAATCCGAGAACCTCCTTGCATGCAACTCCCCTACTGCCCTTGCCCCTTTCGAGTAAGGTAGTCTTCCACTAGCTTTCCTAATTAGTTAGCCAAAGGGTCCCATTCCTCCCTTATGGTGGCACATGTTTCTCAAGTTAAGCTCCATGTTCCAATTAACATCATATAATGATCTTGACATGAACATAAATAACATAACAGAGTAATTGGAACATGGATATAATGAAATATTAACCCAAAACCATATAAAGCAATAGCATAACTACCCAAATGATTCAAGGGTAAACAAGGTAAAAAGATAATCAGACTAGGGTGACCTATTGGGTTCCATCAAAATTAAGCCTATGCATGAATAAATGATTATAAAGAACATTACTGGGTAAATGAAGGTGATCAAGGGCACAACTTGCCTAGCACTTGAGATTCCAGTTACCACGATGATTCTTCAGATCCTCGTGACCTCGAGCTAGTCATAGCAATACAAACAGACATGGTATAGACAAAATTAACATCACACCAAACATAAGAACATACTGCATAATAATGATCTATGTGTCGCTACGAGATCGTGGGATCGAGAACTACTAAGATCGGAGTTACGGTTACTAAGATATGATTTATAAAAGATCTATGTGATTTAAAATATTAAACTATATTATAAATTGGTTAGTATAAATCATAGGAGAGGTTATACTATAAATAATTATCTCAAATTTGATTAAAGATCGTCTAACCAAATTATAACCATAAGATCATAATACTATATTAATATTAAAATAAGCTAATCCAAAAAACATAGATTAGTCAAATTTGTTACCTAATATAAAAGTATGGGGTATCATATAGTCAATGTTTCTACTGTGTAGTAAATATTTATATGAAGTTAACGCAACTTGAACTGATCATATCAGAGTTACAGATTGTGGGGTATGAATTTCTAAAGGTTTTATGTGCCTGGCATAAGATTAATCAAGAAATAAATTTTATTACTGTTTTCATAACAAAACAAAGACACTAAGTATTAATCAATATTAATACAGAATTATAGGAACTGGAATGGGCCAATTTGGACTTCAAATGATTTTTCTAAGGATTAAATAAGTTTCTGTAATTAATTTTGTATTGCAAATGATTTCTAAAATGAATTTATCTATCTCTGGTCCGCACACACTAATAAACGGAAATCCAGGGGCCTCAGCGCAAGTGTTCCCAAGACTCAGAGCGCTAGGCGCTGGACGGCGGGTTAATTACTGAATACTACAGGGGCTCTTTTACAAAATCAATCGGCGAAGGGGTATCGGAGATCCAGGGCCGTCCGATCAAGAGCTAATGGCACAGATTAAATCCATAGTCATGCGAACCGATATGCTATGTCGTCTCTCAGATCCAGATCCGACGGTCTAGCACGTTATGAGCCCTAAATTCAGACGCGACTGCCCGATTGAAATCCTAGGGTGCAAATTCACCTGATCAAGGGGGTACGCACAGATCTAATCGTAGCCGTCCATCAAAGATCGAACCGCTCTGGTTCGTCCTCTACCTCCCTCCTCGTCGGATGGCGGCACGAGCCCAATCCGCAGCGGACGCAATGGCTAGGAATCCCATATGGCCCCCACCGTGCATGACTACGTGATATGACCGGTGCTAATCGAAGCTGAGACAATGGCGGTTCCAGAGAGGGAATTCTCACCAGCGACGATGATGACATGGAGCCCGGTCACGACAGGGAGCAGCTTTGCGGTGGAGATGGACACTGGTGCGCAATTAGCCGCATACGAGGCGACGACAAGATTCCGCGGTACTCAAATCGACCCCAACAATCCCCGTCGACGGCCCACAGCGCACATCGTTGTGAAGGAGAAGAAAGTGCCCTGATATGCGGGGCCCGCTTTCCAGTGAACATGGCACGCACGCAAGGCTCAGTCACCGACAGGTGGGTTCCACCAAGCAGTGAGCCTGTGAAAGCATAACGCGGGCGCGTGTGTGTGCCAACCAAGCGGACCCATGTGTAAGTGGCGGAGTTGATTTTGCGCGCGAGTAGCCAACGATGGGCCAGTGGGTGAAGGGGGAAGTTGGGCCGTGCGCTGGAGTGGTGATGATGGGCCTGATTTGAGGTTGGCGGCCCAATGCACTGTTTTCTCGTTTTCTTTTATATCCTCTTTTCTTTTCCTTTTAAATTTTCAAATTCATAAATTTAAATTCATTATAATTCAAACTTCATGATAAACTTACCTTAACTTTAAATATCCAACTCAAACATGGCATGGGGTCATCTTATCTATTTAAATATTTATTTTGTGATTATTAGTGCCTCTCTTTTCTCCAATTTCTAGGATTAAAATTTGAGTCCTAAACTCCAATTCAAATTCAAACTTGTGGTAAACCCACACTTAGATTATATTGTGTATTTAAAGGTACCGTACCAATGTGCATTTTTCTGTATATTTTATATCTTTTCTCCCTTTTCTTGATTATTTACTTAAAACATTCAAGATGTTCTTGAATTCTCAAATGACTTCATTTGTATCAATATGAATATTGTTATTATCAAATGCCCATACAAGTAAATTCTAACATAATGCAATAGATATATGTTTATTTTAATTATTCTATTTATTTGGTGGATGCTTGAAATATGAACCACACTTATATTGTTTTCTTTCTTTTTAGAAAGATAGTATTTTGAATGTGGGATAAGAATAAAAGTTACTTCCAAATTACATATTCATGTAAATAAAAGCTTATGGTGCTTTATTTAATGTAATGCATAATCATTTAGTTGAATTACAAACTTTTCTATTACTTCTTTTCTAATATAATTCTTGGTTTTCAAAATTCAGTTCTCAATTTTCAACACTCAAGTATAATTTGAGATATCTGGATTTACTATTTCTTTTCTTCATATATTTATTTTATTATTATTAATAATTTTTTTCATACAAATTTTTGGACCTTACAAATCCTACCCCCTTAACAGAAATCTCGTCCTCGAGATTTGTAAGAGGGTGCATAACCATGTTATCTCAAAACATATGCACAAACAAAATCTCAACATGATGAATACTTTATTAGCAACACATGGGGTCAATAAGACCTTATTATTCCTCCTGAAATAGTATCATACCATTTACTGACTAAAGTAACATCTAGGTCTTACAAATAGTAGTAGTTTATATATATATATTTATATAGCTTGGTGGAGATGGTGGTGGTGGAGGTAGTGGTTGTTGTTGTCTCTCCAACTGTGCTTGCCTTATTTGTCGACGTATCTCCAGCCAGTCCTGATGTATTTCCTCGCGTTCTTGTCTTATCTGATTTTGCAGTTCGGTAACCATGTTTGTCATTTGTTGTATTATCATCATTTGAGTGGCAACCACTTGATCCATTCCAACCGGTGGAGGATTTGGAGGATTCATTTCTATTTGCTGTTGCTTGATAATCTTTCCTTCCTGGTATTGACCATGAGAGTTAGAAGCATATGGTAGGATAGTTTTGCAATAGAAAGTATTTGTAAGCAGAATGAATAGGCCATTAGCTGGTTATGATCTGAAGATTCTTTAGCAGGGCTTAATCTTTGTTTTATGTCTAGATTTGGGTAACTAGTCGTATAAGGTGATTATCCAAAGGTAGGATAGAATTTTGTCAAGACAAGATAGATTACATGATGTAGGTCAAAAATTTTGTTTGATGTTAGGTGGGTATGGATAGGTTATACCATTCATCATGACTCTATGAGTCGGGTTAGCTCTTATGTTCCTGGTTGTGTTGGTCTAATGTGCTAAGTTGTGTTAACGCCTGGCTAGTAGGGTCCAAAAACCACTAATATGTTTAAGCTGACCACATCGGATTAGATCACTCTAGATTCCATAATCCTATTTAAGAATACCATTTTAGTTGAGCATATCCAGCTGACTTTATCTTTATGAAATTCTAGTATATATTTTTTATCTCAATGAAACTTCCAATTAGTATATATTTTTTATACACCTAAACTTTTCATGCCATTAATAGATGTGGTATAGAAACAAGGGTACATCATGTTTTAACTATCAGGTGAGTGTTGACATAGAATGAGTGTACTATGGCATAACCGAGCTTCCTTTGGAGGTCTATCTTAGGGACCATCGGTTCTGTGTTAGATGCCATTATCTGAGTTGAGATAACAATGCGGGTACATGGGCTAGGTAGGTTAAACAGAGTTTTATTTTGCTTTTGGGATAAATGAGTTGGGCAACCTATAACATAAGCTAGGTCGTGATTTCACGGACGAGTTGGTGTAAAATACCAATTTAGGCTTAAAACTCATTTATCAGAATATGGTTTAGTTAATACTTGTAACATAGACTAGGTCGTGGTTTCTCGGACAAGTTGGTCTAAGACACATATTTAGGTTTAGAATCCATTCGTATGAAGATGGTCTAATCTGTGTTACCAGCATTAACTAACTTGTTTAAGTAACTCCCTGTAGATCAGATCATATTAGATTAGGTAGGGTCTAGATTAGATTAGATATAACTAGATTAGACTAGTTTAAGTTAGATAAATCTACCAGGATAGCACAAATATTATTAGGACTTGTTAGAACCTTTTGAGATATGATGGATCATATGACGTAGGTAAGTCAGAATCTCTGTCGTTTAAAACAGAGGGGTTATGCAACTATTGGGTGGTTAAGGTAGTTGCATATGGTCAGGTTGGACTAAGACTTTGATTCAGGTTAAAACATATTTATATGAGTAGGATCCATTCTTATTTTACTAGTATTATCTAACATGTTTGTCCATTAGATTAGATCTGATCAGATCAGATGGGATAAGAATTAAATTGGTGTAATCAGTTTAGACTAGATAAGATCTACTTAATTTATTTTGGAATAGATCATGTTTGTTACACTTATTATGAGATAAGCAAAGTGGTGATTGGGATAAGTATGCTTATTAGAACAAGATGAATCTATAAGAATAAGATAGAATCTTTATAAGATAAGATGGATCTATTAAGATAAGAGAGAATCTTGTAAGATAAGATGGATTTATTAGGATAAGATAGATTATATATATATATATATTTCAACTTAAAGGAATCTACCTAAATTAGATACACTTTAATGGAGGATAATCTAGGTTGTTTAGTTATGTCATGAATTTTATTTATTTATATCTATACGTATATGTAGATGTAATTGTGGACATTACTCCACGACTCATCACACTCAATCAAAGATCCAAATCAAACAAGTATCATAAGAACAAACACTCAAGCGTATAATACCTATAAAAATAGTTTTATTTTTGTTCCTAAGAGTAGTTCTCCTATTCCTAAAGGTCACTTTAGGCATAGGACTTCAAAGTTTGAAATCCACATTTGTCTTTAGAAAGAAAAGGTAAGAATAATCAGAGTAAAGCGGAATTAGATGAGAAAAGATTAAGAGAAGTTTAAAAAAGAATCAGAGTAGCAAATGTAAGTAAGTATGGGTTGTCCAATTCTATCTAGGTTTCGTCCTACAGTCAACATTCTCTGATACCACTTCTGTCACACCCGGTTTTAAGGGACAAAGCCGGGTGCATCTCATACATGCGCCAAAGAAGACAACATATATAATAACAGTGTATAGAGATAAATGTCACAATATAATCAGAGTATTTATTACATAGCGAAAGTCTTACAAAATAAAAGATAAATATAAAATGATCTAAAATCCATCCTTGGCGCCATAAAGTCAACTAGGAGACGCCACCTAGATCTTATCGAACTCCTCGTTGTGTGGCTCCTCCTGAACCACTTGTTCTTCTCCTGTGGGGGGTGTGAGACAGCAAGGGTGAGCTCAAACATGTTCATCTCTCAACAAGTTGTGGGGAATAATGTGCATGAACTCACAAAAGGTGGGAGTTCATGTGATGTGTAAGGCTGATCAACAATAGAGGTTAAAGCTGAGCATTGCTTTTAGTAAGTTGGTCAAGTTTTATTAGCAGTTACTAAATGTAAGTAAATACCAAACCATAACAAATAATAGAACAAAGTTAATAATTAATCCCATGCAAATGCAAATGACAAAATTGAATTTAAGTTCCATAAATTAATCATGCGAGAGTCCTGAGCTGCTCTTGACCGTGAGCTTGGCTAGTAGACCAGTTTTACACTCTGCAGAGGTTATACCCTTTACCCACAAGTCGTTTTTCCCATGTCGCCAAGGTTTGCAAAGCCCTTAGACACTACTGAGGTGAATGGCTAGGGATCCACTACGAGGCCTTTACAAAGTTCCACTAGCATACGAAAACCCGCTACAGTTTATGGGAAGAGCACTTGCAAGAATCCCCTGTTTGACCGCCATCGCAGAAAAATCAACCCGAGAACCTCCTTGCATGCAACTCCCCTACTGCCCTTGCCCCTTTCGAGTAAGGTAGTCTTCCACTAGCTTTCCTAATTAGTTAGCCAAGGGGTCCCATTCCTCCCTTGTGGTGGCACATGTTTCTCAAGTTAAGCTCCATGTTCCAATTAACATCATATAATGATCTTGACATGAACATAAATAACATAACAGACTAATTGGAACATGGATATAATGAAATGTTAACCCAAAACCATATAGAGCAATATCATAACTACCCAAATGATTCAGGGGTAAACAAGGTAAAAAGATAATCAGACTAGGGTGACCTATTGGGTCCCATCAAAATTAAGCTTATGCATGAATAAATGATTATAAAGAACATTATTGGGTAAATGAAGGTGATCAAGGGCACAACTTTCCTGGCACTTGAGATTCCAGCTACTAGGGTGATTCTTCAGATCCTCGTGACCTCGCGCTAGTCGTAGCAATACAAACAGACATGTTATAGACAAAATTAACATCACACCAAACATAAGAACATACTGCCTAATAATGATCTACGCGTCGCTACGAGATCGTGGGATCAAGAACTACTAAGATTGGAGTTACGGTTACTGAGTTGTGATTTATAAAGATCTATGTGATTTAAAATATTAAACTATATTATAAATTGGTTAGTGTAAATCATAGGAGAGGTTATACTATAAATAATTATCTCAAATTTGATTAAAGATCATCTAACCAAATTATAACCATAAGATCATAATACTATATTAATATTAAAATAAGCTAATCCAGAAAAACATAGATTAGTCAAATTAGTTACCTAATATAAAAGTATGGGGTATCATTAAATCAATGTTTCTACTGCGTAGTAAATATTTATACGAAGTTAATGCAACTTGAACGGATCAAATCAGAGTTACAAACCGTGGGTTATGAATTTCTGAAGGTTTTATGTGCCTGGCATAAGATTAATCAAGAAATAAATTTTATTACTGTTTTCATGACAAAACAAAGACACTAAGTATTAAACAATATTAATACAAAATTATAGACTTCAAATGATTTTTCTAAGTATTAAATAAGTTTCTGTAATTAATTTTGTACTGCAAATCATTTCTAAATTGAATTTATCTGTCTCTGGTCCGCGCACACTAATAAACGGAAATCCAGGGGCCTCAGCGCAAGTGTTCCCAAGACTCAGAGCGCCAGGCGCTGGACGGCGAGTTAATTACTGGATTCTACAGGTGCTCTTTTACAAAATCAATCAGCGAAGGGGTATCGGAGATCCAGGGCCATCCGATCAAGAGCTAATGGCACGGATTAAATCCACAGTCCTGTGAATCGGTATGCTATGTCATCTCTCAGATCCAGATCCGACGGTCTAGCGCGTTATGAGCCCTAAATTCAGACGCGACCGCCCGATTGAAATCCTAGGGCGCAAATTCACCCGATCAAGGGGGTACGCACGGATCTAATCGTAGTCGTCCATCAAAGATCGAACAGCTCTGGTTCGTCCTCTACCTCCCTCCTCACCGGATGGCGGCGCGAGTCCAATCCACGGCAGACGCCATGTCCAGGAATCCCATATGGCCCCCACTGTGCATGACTATGTGATATGACCGGTGCTAATTGAAGCTGAGATAATGGCAGTTCCAGAGAGGGAATTCTCACCAGTGACGATGATGACATGGAGCCCGGTCACAACAGGGAGCGGCTTTGCGGCGGAGATGGACACTAGTGCGCAATTAGCTGCATACGAGGTGATGACAAGATTCTGTGGTACTCAAATCGACCCCAACAACCCCCGTCGACGGCCCACAGCGCACGTCGTTGCGAAGGAGAAGAAAGTGCCCTGATATGCGGGGCCCGCTTTCCAGTGAACATGGCACACGCGCAAGGCTCAGTCACCGACAGGTGGGTTCCACCAAGCAGTGAGCCTGTGAAAGCATAACGCGGGTGTGTGTGTGTGTGCCAACCAAGCGGACCCATGTGTAAGTGGCGGAGTTGATTTCGCGCGCGAGTGGCCAGCGATGGGCCAGCAGGTGAAGGGGGAAGTTGGGCCGTGCGCTGCAGTGGTGATGATGGGCCTGATTTGGGGTTGGCGGCCCAATGCACTGTTTTCCCTTTTTCTTTTATATCCTCTTTTCTTTTCCTTTTAAATTTTCAAATTCATAAATTTAAATTCCATTCTAATTCAAACTTCGTGATAAACTTACCTTAACTTTAAATATCCAACTCAAACATGGCATGGGGTCATCTTATCTATTTAAATATTTATTTTGTGATTATTAGTGCCTCTCTTTTCTCCAATTTCTAGGATTCCAATTTGAGTCCTAAACTCCAATTCAAATTCAAACTTGTGGTAAACCCACACTTAGATTATATTGTGTATTTAAAGGTACCAATGTGCATTTTTCTGTATATTTTATATATTTTCTCCCTTTTCTTGATTATTTACTTAAAACATTCGAGATGTTCTTGAATTCTCAAATGACTTCTGTTGGGGCCATGCTTCGGTGCGCCGAAGGTCTTACACGAAGAAGCAGCTTCGGCTGAAGTCGTCCCCAGGAGATGGCCGAAGGTTCCTTTTCATGGAGCTTCGGCATTACAAACCGACATAGAGATAGAATGACCTTTTTATCCATAGAGGTCTGAGTCAATGTTGTAAACTTTTGTAAGGGGCATAATTGTAATTTGTCACAGGCTGTGACCTGTGTCTATAAATAGATGAACAGTACCTCTGTACTGTTCACGCGAACCTGTCATTTGCCTTCGCATCACACTTGTATTCTCGCCTTCCTCAGGACCGAAGGTACATTTGTAATTTGAAATCATTTATATTCATTCATGTTAGTAAAAATGAAAATGATTCTATGATAACATTTAAATGTTTATTTCATACCTCATGATTTATATGAATACTTCGTTCCTCGTTATTACGCTTACGAAGGTACGCTCTTCGTAACCTTCGTCCGAAATCCTTTATATCCCGAAAGGATATAATGTGGTAGAGGACGAAGGACTTTAACACTTAACATTTTCTGTGTTGCCTTGTTCTTAACTCATAGCATTTGAGAACAAGCCCCCAACAACTTCATTTGTATCAATATGAATATTGTTATTATCAAATGCCCATACACGTAAATTCTAACATAATGCAATAGATATATGTTTATTTTAATTATTCTATTTATTTGGTGGATGCTTGAAATATGAACCACACTTATATTGTTTCCTTTCTTTTTAGAAAGATAGTATTTTGAATATGGGATAAGAATTAAAAGTTACTTCCAAATTACATATTCATGTAAATAAAAGCTTATGGTGCATTATTTAATGTAATTCATAATCATTTAGTTGAATTGCAAACTTTTCTATTACTTCTTTTCTAATATAATTCTTGGTTTTCAAAATTCAGTTCAAAATTTTCAACACTCAAGTATAATTTGAGTTATCTGAATTTACTATTTCATTTCTTCATATATTTATTTTATTATTATTATTAATTTTTTTCATACAAATTTTTGTACCTTACAGTTCTATTCTTCCTCTCTACAACACCGTTTTGTTGCGATGTGTAGGGAGAAGAGAACTCATGCTTGATCCCCCTCCTTCGCAAAGTTTTCAATTTGAGCGTTCTTGAACTCCGTCCATTACCGCTTCTAATCTTTTTGATCCTTAAGCCAAACTCATTTTGAGCTCTTCTTAAGAATCTCTTCAAAGTCCCAAGAACACCCAAGTGAATCAAGAATAATCATCTACAACAACTAGACAATACTTACTCCCGCCGATGCTTATGAAAGTGATCGAGTCGAATAGATCCATGTGTAGTAGCTCGAGCAGTCTCTCCGTTGTCATGATGTTCTTGTGTGGATGATGGGCACCAACTTGCTTTCCTACTTGGCAAGCGCTACAAGTCCTGTCTTTCTCAAAGTGCACAATGGTTAGTCCTAAAATGTGCTCCCCTTTAAGAAGCTTATGAAGGTTCTTCATCACTACATGGGCAAGTCGACGATGCCAGAGCCAACCCATATTGGTTTTATCTTTTAAGAAAGTGTCAAGTTTAGCTTTATCGTTCGAAAAATCTACTAGATAGAGATTTCTCTATGTTGGAAGATGATTCATATATTCTTTTCCTATCATGTCCTAACCATTGAGCAATAATCTCCATAAAATCCAAACTTGTTGTCCCATTTGTGATGGACATCATCATTATTATGACTTGGGCAACCTGGAAACAGAGAAATGAATTGTTTTTGAAAGGGACTAGATCCATCTCCTCAGTCCGGTTATAGGGACTTCAAAGAGTTTTTTGACCTTCTCCACAACAGGAATCCTAAAGATTCCCGTTTGCTAGGGTAATTCCCATCGGCATTTGGCCAGGCCGACGGGAATAAGATAATCCTCGTCGGCCGCCAGAGAGTCGACGGGACTTACTTAATCCCCATCGGCCCTATACTCTGGACGACGGGGATTGATTAACTCCCGTCGGCCCTGCACCCTGGCTGACATGGATTGATGGACTCCCGTCGGCCCTGCATTCTGGCCGACGGGGATTGATTAACTCCCATCGGCCCTGCACATTGGCCGATGGGGACTAATAGTTTATGACTGTGGCCTATCGTCTTCACAGGCTCATTTCAAACGGCTGCACAGAGCCTCTCCTCCGCCACCGCCGAGACGTCCGCTGCCATCACTGCCCTTCGCCTGTTCTGCCCCACCGCCGCCGGTGGCCCTGTGCTGGGACGCCCCACACCGGCAGCCACCGCTCCTCCGCCGGGATGCCCCACGGCCTGTGCCCCACCGCTGGGAGTGCCCACCACTGCCGCTGCCACGTCCCACCACCCGCCGCCCTGCGCAATCTCCTCTTCACGGAACAACGTCGTTTGAGTAATGAGGTATAATCTTAGACCTATGCAATGTAAATGAAAGTCTGATTAATTAGAGGTGCTTAATATGCATATTAAGACGTTTATTTTTGTCGGTTTTTTTGGTCGATGGGAGTTAACTTTTATGCGATTATAGTTATCTAAAATCTGTTAATTGATATTGTTATTAGTCTTCATATGACTTTATATATTGTAGCCGCTATTTTTAATAATATGTTGCAAATATAAATTGTGTGGCTTGATGTTATTAGTTAATGAGTTTGATGGTGAATGTGATGTTATACAAATAGTAGCCGACGGGGATAAGCTAATTCCCGTTGGCTTGTATGCAACCGACGGGAATTACTAATTCCCGTCAGCGCCCGATGGGAATTAGCTTATCCCCGACATCTTATTCCCGTTGGCTTAAGGCCGACGGAAATTAACCATATACCGACGGGAATTAGTAATACCCGTCGGTTTAGTGCTTATTCCCGTCGGTTCTAAGCCAACGGAAATTAATTGGATTCCTGTAGTGCTCCCACACAGGATGCGACAGAAGACAATTTTCTCCGCCGCTAAAACATGGAGATTGAGTCTGCCCTAGCTTATTTAATGTTACTTTTTGTTTTTATTGTTCTATAATTTTCTTTTTGTAATTTTTTGAACTTTCCTTTTATTAATATATTTCTAGTAGGGGATCCCGCCCCTACTGTTCATGCAAAAAAAACTTATCATTCATCAAGCCATGGCAATATATCCACCTTATCCTCTCATAATTGCCCTTGGAATTTTACTAAACATTAGATAAATAGGTTTTACCCCAAATATTCTAACAATCTCCACCAAATTCCAAGGCAAATGTAAAATATTATTAGTTCCGCTGTTATTTCATATACCCGTGTTTCAATAAAGACTGTTAAGTTGAACATCCATCTAGGACAGAGGTTATGTTCATCCACAACTGAACAATGGATTGTGCCTTGAATTGCTAGGTTTGTGTGAATAAATTTTACCAAAGCCATTAACTAATACTAGGCTGCAACATGCATCCCCTTGGTTTGGAGCATTTAAGTCAAACTCCACAACCTTTAATGAACTTTTAGAGACCACCCAAATATCATGGACTATGACTAGCAGTCAAGTTCATATGGGTGTGTGTTCATCAAAGGATGTTTTGTAGGACATCTTTGCTAAAAAACCCGCTTGGAACACATTAAGGCGACAACACCAACCTGCATTATAGAAAGAAAAATATGCATCTAAAATGAACCTTGTTAAGTATCTTTCCTCATTCTACCACTAGTTTATTTCACCATTCTAATTCATGGGATCTTCGATCACATAAAATAGGTTAGTACTATGATAGATTTCAACTGGGTCTTAGGCCCATCTCACTCGATGCAGTATCTATCACACTACGTGATAGCCCCTTAGTGAATTGGTCTACCAGATTTTTAGACATATGGAGATAATCCAACGCTACCACTCCAGAGTTTCTCAATTTTCTAATAGACTTCAAACGCCTCCTTATATGCCTTGTCAACTTTATGTTATCCTTTTAACTGTTCACTTTGATAATCACAGTCTAATTATCACAGTTTAGGGAAATAGCTAGAACAGGTTTTTCAACCACATGTAAAATCCATAAGAAGTTCATGAAACCAGTCAGCCTCAACTGAAGCGATGTCTAATGCTACGAGTTCTGCTTCCATAGTCAACCTCGTTAATATGGTTTGCTTGCAAGACTTCCATAAAATAGTGCTACTTCCAAGTCAAAACACATATCCACTTGTGGCATATATCTCATCAGCATTAGATATCCAGTTTGCATCACAATAACCCTCCAGTACCCTTGGGTACCCGATATAGTGAATGCCAAAACTCATTGTACCTCTTAGATAGCGCAGTACTCTCTCAAGAGCACACTAGTGATAATCTCCCAGATTTGATACAAATTAGCTAGGTTTGCTCACAGCAAACAAGATGTTAGGCCTTATAGCGCTAGCTAAATACATGAGCAAACCAATTATTTGGGAATATACCAATTGATCCCTCACTATTCTCTGATTTTTCCTTAATAGCTTACTAGGATCATAAGACACAGGAGCAAGTTCACATTCGCTAAATCCAAAGCTACTCAAAACCTTTTCCACATAGTGGGATTGTACAAGTGTGATCCCACCATTGCCTTCTCTTAGTAGCTTAATGTTAAGAATAACATCAACTTCTCCCAAATATTTCATTTCAAAGTTATTGAACAAATAAATCCTTTACTACTTTAGTCACACCAAGACTAGTACCAAAGATTGGAATATCAACAACATATAGACACAAAACTACTCCCTCGCCCCACCATATGGATAATATATACATTTATCTGCTTCATTCACAACAAATAGGCAGATGTCAAAGTCTTATCGAACTTTTCATGCCATTGCTTATGTGCTTGATAAAGGCCATATAACGATTTCAATAATTCACACACCATGCCTTCATGACCATTTGCTACAAACCTGGATGGCTGCTCCATGTAGATTTTCTCATCTAGCTCTCCATTTAGGAAAGTTGTTTTAGCATCCATTTGATGGACGAGAAGACCATGAGAGACAGCCAAAGAAAGTAGCACACGAATTGTGGTCAATTGAGCCACAGGTGAATAAGTATCAAAGACATATTCACCTTCCTCCTGTGAATAGCCTTTAATCACAAGTCTCGCCTTGTACCTTTCAATAATACCATCAGACCCAAGCTTTTTCTTGAACACCCATTTACTTCCAATGGGTTTACACCCATAAGGACGTTCAACCACCTCCTACATTCCATTGGACATAATTGAATCCAACTCCTTGCTGCTTCCTTCCAAAAGACAACATCAAGAGAGCAATATGCCTCTTCAATGATTTTCGGTGTGTCATCCATAAGATACACAATGTAGTCATCACCAGAAGACTTTATAGTCCTTAGTCTCTTATAATGTAGATGTTTCAAACCTTCTCCCTTCGACGATCTCTTCTCCTAAGAAATAATTCAAGGGAGAAGATGAGAATAAAGAATACAGACGAGGTAGGAATGCACAAGAGTGTGATAAAGAATGAAGCATGTTACTCATTTCATATGCCTTAGCATTCTTTCATTCCATCCTTCTTCTTGTAAATTAAATGTACAAAAATTCCTTCGACTTTACACAAGAGATAGCTTGAAGATGCTTCGAAGGCTAAGGGAGACAAAGCTTGAGGCCTTCCAAAAGGTGAATTTATGTATGGCACTATTCACCTATTATAGGGGATGGGTACAACTTTGTATGAAATTACAAGCGTGCCCACAAAGTTTACAATCATGATTTACAAAATAATACATGGGCATGATCGTCTTTTCTATTTCTTTCTTGTTGCACAAGACTTCGACCTTTTCTCCTTTGCCACTTTGCGTAGGAAGTCTTCTCCACTCCGAAGCTGGTGGCCTCGGCTCATTCCTTCGTCACACATGTGCTTTAGTCGAAACCTTTTCTTAGACTACTTTGGCCGAAGGCTATATTCGTCCACTCTTTGTTATATGCCTGAAACACATCTGCTTATGCCGAAGGTTAGTTGTTTTGAGGATTTTCGGCCAAGTAGGCCCCCAATAGTTCCTCAATGTGTTCTATCGCAGTAAAGTGCTGATGGGGTATCATTGGTTCATGACTAGACACATCATGTGTAATTTTCATAGGAAATCCCCTCTCAAAAAATGTAGTATATCTAGACTCTATAATTATACCAACCAACATGTGACAATGTTGTGGAAATCATACACAAGGAAAACACAATCAACATTTTTCGGTCCTAATTTGTGCTTCTTGTTAATTGGCACATTCACTTTAGCCAAACAACCCTAGGTGTACAAATAGGAGATATTTAATTTTTATTTTCCCATTCCTCGAATGGTGTAATTTATTTGTTATTTGTGTGAATTTTATTCTGGATATGATATATAATCAAGTTTGCCTCACCCCACCATTCCTTAGATAGCACCGTCTCTAACATGACATTAACCAAATCAGTTAGAGTATGGTTCTTTGTTTTGGCAAACCCATTAGATTGTGGTGATTAAGATGTTGTCCTCTCAGGAATAATACCATGTTCCGCACAAAAATTAGAAAAATCACTCGGAAAATATTCTCCACCACAATCAAACCTTAACCATTTAATTTTCCTCGCAAGTTGATTTTTTAGCTTCTACTTTGTCGGTCTTAAATAATTCAAAGCTTCATCTTATGATTGCAATAGATACACATGACAAAATCTAGTAGAATTATCGATAAAAGTAATAAAGTATTGATTGTCTCCTTTAGTCAGTATTTTGTTCTAACTAACATTGCAAACACAAGGTTGATTTGTCCCTTGTGGTTATGGTTGATGATGAGTGATTGTTGGTGGGTAGCGTCTTGGGTTGAGTCGTAGAGTAACCAAGGCATTAGTTATGTGTTGTGCAACCATGTCTGTCGGCTTATAGTGTGCAGGTGTGGAGCATAGGGACGGTGGTCGACGATGAAGGTGAAGATCATGCGAATTCGTGTCAATGGACTGGGAGTGTTGAAGGACAGGCAATGAGACTTGACTGAGGGACCAGAGTCATAGGATGACTAGCCATGGTTGTTGACACCTAGGACATGTACTCGCGCGAGGACGTGGTGGAGGGGGCCGTGTTGTTGGCGCGATCAAGGACTAGCGGGACATGTGTCTAGGACGTGGGAATGCACACGCTATGCGATACTCATAGTGGTTTCGTGGTTGAACCTCAAAAACCACCCAACACTATGGACGGTGGGTTTTCGACCAAGTTTGGCCTCAAAACTCAGCGGCGGCGGTTATGACGGGAATCGAAGGAGGTACATGTCATGAGGCGAAGCAACTTCATGTGGAGCGTGTGGCCATTAAATTAAAACTCCAAGAGTTAGTCTATTTTGCCCCCGGCTAAATGGATAGGCTCTACATATCTAAGGGTAGTTTAGCATTTAGTAATAACCCTCTATAAATAGATGGGTGGGTTGTTGTTATATCATCTCTTTGGCAATTTATTTTAGGGTTCCGCTTAGAAACTCTAGTTTTCCTCTCCATAGTGTAGCCGAGATCCATAGATGTTTTAAACTTGCGTCTGTGTTTGTAAATTTCACTGCCCTATTCAAAGGAAGGGTGGTCGGATCCATCCACTTGGATGGTTCTATTTGTTCACTCAGTTTTGTCTCCCATCAAATTTGTGGAAACCATCGATTTCTTGAGTTGTGGTTGGGTTTGGGGATTGTTGTGGGGGTGAGAATCACTCTTTAGATCACTGC
The DNA here is from genome assembly GCA_029449295.1 of Zea luxurians. Taxonomy (NCBI): domain Eukaryota; kingdom Viridiplantae; phylum Streptophyta; class Magnoliopsida; order Poales; family Poaceae; genus Zea; species Zea luxurians. Next base: position 188,492,553 of record JAOPSE010000003.1, read on the forward strand.
ATACACCCTGTTGGTGCAGTTTTTGGTTGTGATCCGAGATGATATCATTTTGAGTTTGTTTGAGAAAACCCCAACAAAACCCCAACCCTGTCGGGAAATCTGATCCGCGCATGTGTTTTTTATTTGCTCTGGGTGAAACTTCAGGATTCATCTTCTGTGTGATTTTGTATTTGAGATTTTGCAGATAGTTGGGTAGTTTCCTGCTTAACATTTTGGTATATTCAGTCAACACTGGACTGAGTATTGCTATGTTACGCAGTTTCAATCGTCCCTTGGAGTTTCATTGAAGTCAGGATCAAAGTCATGGCGTTGTTCTTGTCAGTGGCTCCCATTCACACCTATGGTTGCCTCATTGGTCCTTCACACATAATTCGGAATGGATTAAATATCGTAGTGCAAAGTTCCTTGCCTCCGTAGCCTTATGAGGCCTGCGAGGTTGCTTAGATTGCACACACACCTAGCACTTAGAATTCTAGACTAAATCAAATTTTGGGATTAAATTTAAGTTTGCAAGCGCAAGAGGCAACCAAAATTAACATGACAAAGTCGTGAATGCCAAATATTTGACTCATTCAAAACAACGTTTTTCATAGTCTTATTACACATATCATGCAAAGATAAGCGGAACAATCCTCCACAGTCATAGCTGTCACACCCGAGCTTTAAGGGACAAAGCCGGGTGCATCTCATACATGCACCAAAGAAGACAACACATATAATAACAGAGTGTATAGAGATAAATGTCACAATATAATCAGAGTACTTATTACATAGCGGAAGTCTTAAAAAATAAAATATAAATAGAACAGGATCTAAAATCCATCCTTGGCGCTAGAAAGTCAACTGGGAGACGCTACCTAGATCGAATCGAACTCCTTAGTGTCAGGCGGCTCCTCTTCGACCACCTGTTCTTCTCCTGTGGGGGGGTGTGAGACAGCAAGAGTGAGCTCACACATGTTCATCGCTCAACAAGTTGTGGGGAATAATGTGCATGAACTCACCAAAGGTGGGAGTTCATGTGAAGTGTAAGGCTAATCAACAAAGTGAAGGTTGAAGCTAAGCATTGCTTTTATAAGTTGATCAAAATTTTATTAGCAATTACTAAGTGTAAGTAAATACCAAACCATAGTAATAAGTAAAAGTAATAATAAAATAATCCCAGATGCAATGAAATGACAAATTGAATTTAAGTTCTATAAATTAATCATATGAGTGTCCGAGCCGCTCATGACCGTGAGCACGGCTAGTATACCAGTTTTACACTATACAGAGGTTGCGCATCTTTTCCCACAAGTCGTGTTACCTATTTGCCACGGAGTTGATCAGACCCCATACACCTCTACCAAGGAAGCGAGGCAGGGTATCGCTACGAGGCCTTTACAAAGTTCCACTAGCTTCAGAAAACCCGCTACAGTTTATAGGAAGCTCCAGTGCAGGAATCCCTCGCCTGACCGCCATCGCAGCAAACTCAACCCAAGGACCTCCCTACACTGACCACTCCCCTACTGCCCTTACCCCTTTTGGGTAAGGTAGTCATCCACTAGCTTTCCTAGTTAATCAGCCAAGGGCGTCCCATTAAACCCTTGTGGTAGCACTGTTTTCCCAGGTGGTTCTCCATGTTCCCATTAACATAATGATCTTATCATGAACAGTAAATAATAAACATATAATAAAAAGTATAACAATGAGTGATGAATATCTCTATACCCAAAGCCACATAAAACAATAGCATGTACTACCAAAAAATTTAGTAGTAAAACCAGTGGTGAAACAAGGTATAAAGATAGTCAAAATCTAGGGTAACCTATTGGGTCCCATCAAAATTAACCTATGTAGATCATTATGATTAATAAGAACATGACTGGGTAAAAGAAGTGATCAAGGGCACAACTTGCCTGGCACTTGAGATTCTAGGTACCAGGATGATTCCTCAAATCCTCGTGACCTCACTGCTAGTCGTAGCAATACAAACAGACATGGTATAGATAAAATTAACATCACACCAAACATAAGAACAAACTGAATAGTAATCTACGCGTTGCTATGAGATTGTGGGATCGAGAGCTACTAAGATCGGAGTCATGGTTAAGGAGTTATGATTTTTATAAAGATCTGTGTGATTAAACTATATCATAAATTGGTTAATATAAATCATATGAGTGGTTATTCTATAAATAATTATCTCAATTTTAATCTAAGTCATAAATTTACCAATGATCATATTCTAGTAGATTATAATGATAATCAGATTAACAAGACTAACCAACATAAGTTAAACAAAGATCTAATTATAAAAGAATGAGACATGGTATAATCAATGTTATTACTGCGTAGTAAATATTTATACGAGACTAACGCAACTTGAATGGATCATATCGGAGTTAAAACAAAGAAGTTATGAATTTATAAAGTTTTAAGGGTTAGATAAAAGATTAATTAGGATATTAATTTTAATGCGACATTTATGTCAAAACAGTGGTACTAAATGATAAAGAATAATATTACAAAATTATAGGAACTAAAATGAATTAATTTGGAGCTATAATGGATTTTCTATGAATTAAATACATTTCTGGAATTATTTTAACACTAAAAATCATTTTCTAATTGAATTTATGAATTTATCTATGATTCTGGACTGCGCGCATAAAAATAGAGGAGTGCATGGGCTTCTGTGTAAAACGCCTGAGACACAGGATACAGACTCTGGATCGCGGGTTGATAACCTAGAACCAGAGGGTCTCTTATGTAAAGTGTATGTGTCGAAGGGGTATCGTTTAATCTAAGCTGTCAGATCAGCAATCCACGGCCCAAACCAATTCGCGAACCGGTACGAATTGCAGACCGCCGATCCCGATCCAAGGGTCAGGATTTTATGCAAACGAGATCTAATCTTATCCACCGGTGATCAAATCAATGGCTCAAATTAGGTTACCCCTAGATCTAATCTAGAGCGCACATCGTGGATCTAACGGTGCTTAACACATTACGCAGAGATCTAATCTTGGCTCTACATCTAGATCCAACGGCGTAGAGCGCTATCTTCTTCCTTCCCTCTCCCACACACCTCGGTGCTGCACCTCCCTACGGCGGACAGCACGACGAGGTCCACGCCCGACACAAATGCTAATAACGGGCAGATGCAACGCATAATCGAGATTGCAACGAGCTCGATGAGGGTTTCTTACCGAAGAATCAGGCCCTGGTGACCACCGTCCTCTACCCAGTGTGGTTGGCGGCGCCCCAAACGCTCCGACGAGCGATTCACCGAGAACCGGTTGCCCGCGAGCTCCGGACTTCCACCAGCGACGCCCGCCACGTACCAACGAGGCTCCCAGGCTCTCAGCAAGCGCCAAAACACTCTACCACTGAGATCTGACCACGACGACAACACTAGCGCAGCGGCGGCGGTAGCACGCTATTTCTCCCAGTTCCCCACGAGATTGGTGTGCACGGTGGTGGATGAGGCACAAGAGGCGGTGTGGTTGGAGAGGGTCAGCGGCCCTAGGCTATATAGGCCTAGCGAGCAAGCTTCTTGGAGGCGCCCAACCACCCGGACCGCACTAATCTCGCAATGGTTGTTGCGGTGTGGAAGGCACTCCTTACATCCGGGCCCGCATGGTGGTGGGAGACGCACATGATGCCTAGGGCTAGCACGGGGCCCATCATCCAGTGACTCGATATGGACGCGCGTGGGATCCGGCCGTGCGGTCGTGTGGGCCAATTCAGCCGAGTGGTGTCAGCGGGTGTGGCCTGACCAGTGGCCCCCACGCACGAGTGAAACAAGGCGTGGTGTGCGCGGGTGGAGAACTGGGCTGGCGCGTGGGATTTGGGAAATGGGCCAACAGTGTGGAAAACGACCCAAGCGCCCCTTTTCCCTTTTCTCTTTTCCTTTTATTTTTAGATTCCAAATTTTGAGTTCCACTTTGTGGTGAATTTGTCCTTAGTTTAAATGTACCATTTGGACATGCCAATATAAGGTGAATTTATTTATTTATAAATTTTATTTTGTATTGTATAGCATTTTTCTCTTTCTTCTCTATTTTCAAACTCTAATTTTTTAATTCAGGGTTCAATCCACATCTCAAGTCATTATTTTATTTCTACTAATATTATTGTTATTATTATTTAAATACACACACAAGTAAACCCCAACTTAATGCAATAGATATATATGTTTATTTTAATTAATTAAATGTTTGAAATATGAAACGCACTTATATTGTTCCTTTCTTTTGGCAAAATAGTATTTTGAATGTGGGATAAGAAGTAAAAGTCACTTCAAAATTAACCATCCATGCAAATAAATGCTTATGGTGCATCCTTTCATGAAATACACAATTTATTTAGTTGAGTAGAAAACTTTCCTATTACTTCTTTTCTAAAATAATTCTTGGTTTTTCAAAAATTCAGTTTTTAATTTTCAACAGTCAAGTTTAATTTGAGATATCGAAATTTATTATTTTATCTCTTCATATATTTATTTTATTATTATTAATTTTTTTATAGATTTTGGGACTTACAAATCCTAACCCCATAACAGAAATCTCGTCCTCGAGATTTGTAAGAAAAAAGGGCGTATAATCATATTGTCTCAACACATATGCAGAAACAAAAATCTTAGCATGATGCATAATTTATTAGCAACACATGGGGTCAATTAGACCTTATTATTCCTCCTAAAATAGTATCATATCATCTACTAACTAACGTAACATTTAGATTTTAAAAATAGTAGTAATTTATATATATGTTTATGTAGCTTGGCGGAGCTGGTGGTGGTGGTGGGTAGTGGAAGATTGGGAGAGCATAGGTATCCAGCTACTATTTATGTGGGATATAAACTGAACAGGTTGAGGTAAGAAAGATTAGGGCAAGGAAAAGACTTTATACAAAATGTTTAAGTCCTGATTCATTTCGAGATTCACTTTGACTGTTATACCCTTCCTTGTCGATGTTGATCTTTTCTCCTTCGGTCTTGGTCTCATTGTTTCAAGGTTAGTGTACACTATCAGGGTTGGGAAATGTGGTTAAGATAGATATGGATGAGGTAAACCACATGATGTAGATCAAAAGTTTGTTTGATGTTAGGTGAGGATAGATTGATTATACTGTTCATCATGACTCTATGGGTTGGGTTAGCTCTTATGCTCATGGTTGAGTTGGTCTAATGTGCTAAGTTATGTTAACACCTGGCTAGAAGGATCCAAATTCCACTAATCTATTTAAGTAGACCACATTGGATTAGATCACACTAGATTCCATAATCACATTTAAGAATACCATTTAGTTAGGCATATCAAGCTGACTTTATCTTTACGAAAGTCCTAGTACCTTTTTTAGTGGAACTTCCATTTAGTATATTTTTATACACTTAAAATTCTTCATGCCATTAGCAGGTGTGGTATAGAAAACAAGGGTACATCCTGTTTTAGCTATTTGGTGAGTGTTGACATAGAATGGGTGTACTATGACATAATCGAGCTTCCTTTGGGGTCTGAATTAGGGACCATCGGTTGTGGTGTTAGATGCCATTATCCAAGTTGGGATAACAATTGCGGGTACATAGGGTAGGTAGATTAAATGGAGTTTTGCTTTTTTTGGATAAATGGGTTGGGCAACCTATAACATAGGCTAGGTCGTGGTTTCTTGGACAAGTTGGTCCAAGACACCAGTTTAGAAAACTCATGTATCAGATATGGTTTAGTTAATACTTGTAACATAGATTAGACCATATTAGATTAGGTAGGGTCTAGATTATATTGGATATAACTGGATTAGACTAGTTTAGGTCAGATAGATCTACCAGGGTAGGATATATATTATTAGGATATGTTAGAATCTTTTGGGATAGGATGGACTGACATGGGTAGGTAGATCAGAATCTCTGATGGGTTAAAACAGAGGGGTTATGCAACCATCGAATGGTTAAGGTAGTTGCATAAGGTTAGGTTGGACCAAGACTCCAATTTAGATTAAAGCATATTTATAAGAGTAGGATCCAATCTTATTTTACCTGTATTATCTAACATGTTTGTCCATTAGATTAGACCTGATCAGGACTAAATTGGTATAACCAGACTAGACTAGATAAGATCTACTATTTTTTTGGGATAAATCATGTTTGTGACACTGTTATGAGATAAGCAAAGGATAAGTATGCTTATTAAGCCAAGATGAGCCTCTAAGAATAAGGTAGAATCTTTTGAGATTAGTTAGATCTATTAGGATAAGATGAGAATCCTTTCGAGAAGAGATGAGTCTATTTAGGTAAGAGAGTATCTTTTAAGATAAGATGGATCATTTTAAGATAAGAGAGAACCTTCCAAGATAAGATGGATCTACTTGATATGTTCTAGTGGGGATACTTTTAGTTGGTCTAGTTTATCTTATAAACAAATTAAGAGGATAAGAATATTTTTTTAACACAAGATGAACCTACTTGGATAAGATAGATTCCTTGAAATTAAGAGGGGTCCATTAAAGTGAGAAAGAACCTTTTAAGGTAAGAAGGATCCATTTAAAATAGATACACTTTAATGGAGGATAATCTAAGTTATTTAGTTATCTCATGAATTCTATTTATGTCTATATGTATATACAAATGTAATTGTGGACATTACTCTGCAACTCATCGCACATAATCAAAGATCCAAATCAGACAAGTATCATAAGAACAAAAACTCAAGCGTATAGATACTTATAAAAATAGTTTTGTTTTTGTTCCTAAGAGTAGGTCTCCTATTCCTAAAAGTCACTTTAGGCCAGGATTTCAAAGTGTGAAATCCACATTTGTCTTTAGAAAGAAGAGGTAAGAATAATCAGAGTAAAGCGGAATTAGATGAGAAAAGATTAAGATAAGTTTAGAAATGAATCAGAGTAAGGTAAGTAGGTAAGGGTCTATCCATTTCTATCTAGGTTTCGTCCTATAGTCAACATTTCCTCTGATACCACTTCTGTCACACCCGAGCTTTAAGGGACAAAGCTGGGTGCATCTCATACATGCGCCAAAGAAAACAACACATATAATAACAGAGTGTATAGAGATAAATGTCACAATATAATCAGAGTACTTACTACATAGCGGAAGCCTTACAAAATAAAATATAAATATAACAGGATCTAAAATCCATCCTTGGTGCCAGAAAGTCAACTAGGAGACACCACCTAGATCGAATCGAACTCCTCAGTGTCAGGCGGCTCCTCTTCGACCACATGTTCTTCTCCTGTGGGGGGTGTGAGATAGCAAGAGTGAGCTCACACATGTTCATCGCTCAACAAGTTGTGGGAAATAATGTGCATGAACTCACCAAAGGTGGGAGTTCATTGTAGTGCAAGGCTAATCAACAAAGTGAAGGTTGAAGCTGAGCATTGCTTTTATAAGTTGATCAAAATTTTATTAGAAATTACTAAGTGTAGGTAAATACCAAACCATAGTAATAAGTAAAAGTAATAATAAAATAATCCCAGATGCAATGAAATGACAAATAAAATTTAAGTTCCATAAATTAATCATGTGAGTGTCCGAGCCGCTCATGACCGTGAGCACGGCTAGTATACCAGTTTTACATTCTGCAGAGGTTGCACATCTTTACCCACAAGTCGTGTTACCCATTTTCCACGGAGTTGATCAGACCCCATACACCTCTACCAAGGAAGCGAGGCATGGTACCACTACGAGGCCTTTACAAAGTTCCACTAGCTTTAGAAAACCCGCTATAGTTTACAGGAAGCTCCAGTGCAGGAATCCCTCGCCTGACCGCCATCGCAGCAAAATCAACCCAAGGACCTCCCTACACTGACCACTCCCCTACTGCCCTTGCCCCTTTCGGGTAATGTAGTCATCCACTAGCTTTCCTAGTTAATCAGCCAAGGGCGTCCCATTAAACCCTTGTGGTAGCACTGTTTTCCTGGGTGGTTCTCCATGTTCCCATTAACATAATGATCTTATCATGAACAGTAAGTAATAAACAAATAATAAAAAGTATAACAATGAGTGATGAATATCTCTATACCCAAAGCCACATAAAGCAATAGCATGTACTACCAAAAAATTTAGTAGTAAAACCAGTGGTGAAACAAGGTATAAAGATAGTCAAAAACTAGGGTAACCTATTAGGTCCCATCAAAATTAACCTATGCAGATCATTATGATTAATAAGAACATGACTGGGTAAAAGAAGTGATCAAGGGCACAACTTGCCTAGCACTTGAGATTCCAGGTACCAGAATGATTCTTCAAATCCTTGTGACCTCACTGTTAATCGTAGCAATACAAACAAACATGGTATAGATAAAATTAACATCACACTAAACATAAGAACAAACTGAAATATAGTAGTCTACGCGTTGCTACGAGATCGTGGGATCGAGAGCTACTAAAATCGGAGTCATGGTTAAGGAGTTATGATTTTTATAAAGATCTGTGTGATTAAAGTATATCATAAATTGGTTAATATAAATCATATGAGTGGTTATTCTATAAATAATTATCTCAACTTTAATCTAAGTCATAAATTTACCAAAGATCATATTCTAGTAGATTATAATGATAATCAGATTAACAAGACTAACCAACATAAGTTAAACAAAGATCTAATTATAAAAGGATGAGACATGGTATAATCAATGTTGTTACTGCGTAGTAAATATTTATATGAGACTAACGCAACTTGAATGGATCATATCAGAGTTAAAACAAAGAAGTTATGAATTTATAAAGTTTTAAGGGTTGGATAAAAGATTAATTAGGATATTAATTTTAATGTGACATTCATGTCAAAACAGTGGTACTAAATGATAAAGAATAATATTACAAAATTATAGAAACTGAAATTAATTAATTTCGAGCTATAATGGATTTTCTATGAATTAAATACATTTCTGGAATTATTTTAACACTAAAAATCATTTTCTAATTGAATTCCTAAATTTATCTATGATTCTGGACTGCGCGCATAAAAATAGAGGAGTGTAGGGGCTTCTGTGTAAAACGCTCGAGACACAGGATACAGACTCTGGATTGCGGGTTGATAACCTAGAACCAGAGGTTCTCTTATGTAAAGTGTATGCGTCGAAGAGGTATCATTTAATCTAAGCCGTCAGATCAGCAATCCATGGCCCAAACCAATTCGCGAACCGGTACGAATTGCGGACCGACCGATCCCGATCTAAGGGTCAGGATTTTATGCAAACGAGATCTAATCTTATCCACCGGTGATCAAATCAACGGCTCAAATTATGTTACCCCTAGATCTAATCCAGAGCGCACATCGTGGATCTAACGGTGCTTAACACATTACGCGGAGATCTAATCTTGGCCCTACATCTAGATCCAACGGCGCAGAGCGCTATCTTCTTCCTTCCCTCTCCCACACACCGCGGTGCTCCACCTCCCTACGGCGGACGGCACGGCGAGGTCCATGCCCGACACAAATGCCAATAACGGACAGGCGCAACGCATAATCGAGATTGCAACGAGCTCGATGAGGGTTTCTTACCAAAGAATCAGGCCCCGGTGACCACCGTCCTCTACCTAGTGTGGTTGGCGGCGCCCCAAACGCTCTGACGAGCGATTCGCCGAGGACCGGTTGCCCGCGAGCTCTGGACTTCCACCAACGATGCCCGCCACGTACCAACGAGGCTTCCCAAGCTCTCAGTAAGCGCCAAAATGCTCTACCACTGAGATCCGACCATGGCGGCAACACTAGCGTAGCACCGGCGGTAGCGCCCTATTTCTCCCAGTACCTCGCGAGATTGGTGTGCACGGTGGTGGATGCGGCACAAGAGGCGGCGTGGTTGGAGAGGGTCAGCGGCCCTAGGCTATATAGGCCCAGCGAGCAAGCTTCTCGGAGGCACCCAACCACCCGAACCTTGCTAATCTCGCGATGGTTGTTGCGGTGTGGAAGACACTCCTGACATCCGGGCCCGCATGGTGGTGGGAGATGCACACGATGCCCAGAGCTGGCACGGGGCCCATCAGCCAGTGACTCGATATGGACGCGTGTGGGATCCGGCCGTGCGGTCGTGCGGTCGTGTGGGCCAATTCAGCCGAGCGGTGTCAGCGGGTGTGTCCTAACCAGTGGCCCCCACACGCGAGTGAAACAAGGCGTGGTGTGCGCGGGTGGAGAACTCGGCTGGCGCGTGGGATTTGGGAAATGGGCCAACACTGTGGAAAACAGCCCAAGCGCCCCTTTTCCCTTTTCTCTTTTCCTTTTATTTTTAGATTCCAAATTTTGAGTTCCACTTTATGGTGAATTTGTCCTTAGTTTAAATGTACCATTTGGACATGCCAATATAAGGTGAATTTATTTATTTATAAATTTTATTTTGTATTGTATAGCATTTTTTCTCTTTCTTCTCTATTTTCAAACTCTAATTTTTTAATTTAGGGTTCAATCCACATCTCAAGCCATTATTTTATTTCTACTAATATTATTGTTATTATTATTTAATAACACACAAGTAAACCCCAACTTGATGCAATAGATATATATGTTTATTTTAATTAATTAAATGTTTGAAATATGAAACACGCTTATATTGTTCCTTTCTTTTGGGAAAATACTATTTTGAATGTGGGATAAGAAGTAAAAGTCACTTCAAAATTAACCATCCATGCAAATAAATGCTTATGGTGCATCCTTTCATGAAATACACAATTTATTTAGTTGAGTAGAAAACTTTCCTATTACTTCTTTTCTAAAATAATTCTTGGTATTTAAAAAATTCAGTTCTTAATTTTCAACACTCAAGTTTAATTTGAGATAACGGAATTTATTATTTTATCTCTTCATATATTTATTTTATTATTATTAATTTTTTTACAGATTTTGGGACTTACAATAGTCTTTTCCAACAAATGTTCCATACTTAGACACTATACATTTATTAGACTCAAAGACAATTTGTAACCATCTCGACATAATTGAGAGCCACTAAGTAGATTCTTTTTGATGGAGGGGACATTCTACACGTTCTTTAAAAGCACCGTCTTTCTGAAGTAACTTCAAAATGAACATACCAACACCAAGAACATGCATATGAGATCCTTTCCCCCATCAGCAAGGCTCCAATCCCTTTACATTGATAAGAAGAAAACAAAGAAATATTAGCACATACATGAATATTAGCATTATTATCAGCCCACCACTCAAGTGAATGACACACTAAAAGACTAGTAGGTAAATAATTAACGTACCTAGATGTTCCTTCTTCAGTCTTGCTAACAATCTTCTCTTGAACTGGTTTCTTTTCTTGCTTAAATTTGTGGTCTAGGCACGCCCTTGCCCAATGACCAGTACTCCCTCAAACAACGCAATCGACATATTTGTTTTTCTTCTTAAACATGGCTATTCGCTTGGGCTTAGAGGCCTTTTGTTGCTTGTTCTTCTTCTTGTTGTTACGATATGCATTGTAATTTTTCTTCTACATCATATTGGCACTAGAAGACTCAATTCCTTTCTCATGAGTGTATTTCGCTCTCGTCCTCTACTCAACATCAAGAGATCCAATAGGTTCAACCATGCTAAACTCTTGACTCTTATGTTTAAGAGTGGTAGCAAAATCCCTCTAAGAAGGCAACAACTTACCAATAATACCATAGACCAGAAACTTATCAGGCAACACACATGGAAATTATTTGAGTTCCTTAGCCAGTGTCTGTATCTCATGAGATTGTTCGAAACAGGAGGATTATCAACCATCTTATAGTCAAACAGTTGCTCCATGATGTACAACTCTCTACCGGCATTGTAAATACTGAACTTCTCATAAATAGCATCCCATAAATGCTTTGCAGTAGTACATGTAATGTAAGAATCAACATGTTAGTCAGCAGGAGCGCTAAACATGGCACATCAAAACAGGTTATCTACTACCTCGAATGCCCTCCTCCTCAAGAGTGAACTGTTCGGGTCTTCCCTGTGCAGCGTGGAAGCAGTTCATAGCTGCCAACCATAATATCATCTTACTACGCCACCTCTTGAAAAACATTTCATCAAATGGTTCATTTGTTTTTAGCGCAACTACAAAACCACTAGCAGAAAAATACCTAAGGTTAGGTTTTTGGATTGTTAGGAATTTAGGCATTTTAATGTTAAATTCAATCCACATAAACCATGTGATATTTATGACGACAATTATGTGCACGTATAAGGCTATCAATTACAGCAACAACACACATCATACTGATCATAAATAAGATCATGAATGAGAAATGTATTGGATAGTACCCTGCGGAGGGACCCATGCTCAAGGCACTAGTGGATCCATTCATACTTGACATGTAGTGTGCATGTTTGATGTAGTCGATCAGAATTTGATGTAGGACAATATTCGTAGTGCAATCTCGCGAATAGCCACCAGGAAGAAGACGAATAGGTTCCCACGAATAAGGCGATCTCAATCCCGCGAATAGCCGATGTCGATTTTGCGAACAAGTCGATGTCACCAGCGAGCCGATGTCGATCAAGCAGTTGTGCTGTGCGCTTCCCAAAAACCTGATCAGTCGCATATCCTGAGCAGGATCTCTACAGTGATGATGGTTTTAGGGGCCTGCTTACACTGTGTCTTGTGCACGCAAGAACACAGAGCCAAAAAAGCAGTACACAACATGATATGTTAGCAACAATTAGCCAATTAGTTAGCAACAATTATTCTAGGCATGTGTTGAGTCTTGGCTCATAGATGCCTTTTTGTCTTGTCATGATCTAGCACCAATTAGAAAGGTCAAATGATTAGTGAGCAAACAATTTGTCAACCCTCCGGCTAACAATCAGCCAACTTATTAGATAGCCTATTTAGAATCTAAGGTGCTAAAATTAGCTAGCAAACTGTTTGCCAGATAGATCTAAACATACCCTTACTTCAGCTATTCAGCTATTTAAGGCTTACTTCGGACTTTTAATATTTCAACATGCAATAGGAGCAAATATTGAACTATTGATTGCGTAAGTGTCTGATCTAGGACCACTCGTGTGGAGTATATATGTTGACATGCATGGTGCTTTATATACTAGATTACTCCTAGTAGTATATTAATTCATATAATTCATGCATGATATCGGTCGGTACTAGATTACTCCTAGTAGTATTTCCCTCATCCTCCATCTTTGGCAGATTTTGCTTCACATTTCCTTCGCTAGGATTTGTTTCCCTGGTAGTTTTCGGCACTAAAGTTAAATAGAATTTCTTGTAACCGATCTACCTTCTTCATTCAGCATTCTAAACAACTTCAGCCACTTGTCTATGTTGTCACAGTAAGTTGCTCAATCACCGATTGTGCATCAAAGAGGCGGGAAAACTTCGATGTGTGGCCATTAAGAACTTCTCGGAACTGTGAAATAAATATACAGTAGATTGCGAGACGAACAGCTAATCTATTGCCAACTGTTCCATTCAGGTGCACTTCATTACTTAGAACAATGTGCTTACTGTCTCCTTCAGCTGCACTGCACTACGTTTCGCACAAAAGGAAAAAAAAACTTGAATGATGCCACATGCACAATTAAGGGTTCTAGGCTTGTGCTGCAACTCATTCAGTATTGAAGTCCCTACACCATGCAATTGACTTGAGTTGTCAATCACATTTGGTCCTTGGGATTCCAAGCGAGCCTCCCGAGGATCAGTGTCAAGATTCCAGTGGCTCTTAAGACCAAGATTAGAAAAACTGTTTCAAAGTTCTTGTTTCGATACCTAAGAAGCCTGCGACTTCATTGAACACTGGGTAGGATTCGATAGGCCAAGGATCCGACCATGCTCGAGAGTACAAGACACAGCATCTAAGATTTTCCTGATCCTCTCGCTGAATGTAGTTGGTTGACCTGCATGCATCAAAGTGTGTATGGTTGTTAGTATTTTATTGGGCTGGATCAATTTAAAATATTTATTAATTCTAAAAGGAAAAAGTCTAAAATACTCCTCTTGTCTATAGACAATGTTCAAATACTTTAAACCTTGTTTGTATACTATAGTATTTATCTCAATCCACGTATTTTGTGATGGATTAGGGTGTATGGTGAATACTAGAGTACGCAAACCAGTCTTCAGAGGTTTGTGAACATTGTCTATAGTTGAGGGGAATAATTTAGACTTTTTCCATCCTAAAAACCCGTATTAAACATATGTTGTTTTATCGTTAGCATCATATGGCTAATTGATAGAACGATTATATCATTTATATGGTTGATGGTGTTTGTCTATTTTGAGTGTCCGAGAAAAGGATTAAGACCAATCACACTCATGTCGCTGAGCTGACACTACAGAAAAATCCTAAACTTTTGACAGCCAAAGTTATTTTCGGTGGCGAGGAAGAAGCCACCAAAAAAACATTATTTTTGGTGGTAACCTGTCAGCCACTGAAAATAAATTTTGTTTTGATGGCTGATAGGTTGACGACGAAAATAAGGCTTTTACTTTCAGCGGCTTCTTGCGGCCACTTCATAGCCGTCGAAAATAATGTTTTTATTTTTGACGGTTGAGGTGCCGAATTTATGGTGTTACTGTCGGCATCACATGAAGGCTACCGAGAGTTAACGATTATTAGGGCATGGGTCGGCGTCCTTCCTCCTGCAATCGTCACTTTCCTTGCTTCTGCCATCCATCCCGAATGCATTCGGGCCACACGACTGCGCCTGGCGTCATGCCCACATCACCTCACCCACGCCGTAGACCGCCTCTCCCGCGTTGCGCCCATGGCAAGCCCAAGCAGCACCCACACCACCTCTCCTGCACAGCCGCACCCATGTTACTGCGCCAGCACCCACGTCGTGCCTATGCCATCTCTCCGACACCGTCACACCCATGCTATGCCATCGACATGCCAGTGAGTGCCTGTCATTTAGGTATGTCATGCTCTATAAATCTTCAATAACCACACACAGCCCCCCCCCCCCGCCCGTGGTTAAGCGTTTTGATAGCAGCTCCCAACGATGTGCTCACTTATGGCAGAAACAACCGAACCAACTGGATGAGGCCCCGAGATCCGCAATTGTCCGTTCTTTATAAGGAGGAGAATAGATCCTCAGGTGGTTGAGAGGTTAAATCCGAGACCCACGTGTTTTTCTCGAAGGTTGTTGGGATCTGAATCCGAGCGGACGACATCTACCGGTGTGGCGGATAGCGGCTAGAGGATAGGGATGACGAGGTGGTCCCATGTGTCAGCGAGCTGGGCGCACAACCGTGGTAGCGCAAACGCTGACAGGGATGGCCCGCATGTTGGCGCCAATATTCCACGGGGCGCGCGTGATAGCAGAGAGCGCGACCAGTGGGGCCACCGGCCTGTAACACCCTGAATTGGGGGTATAAAATTTCTTTCTAATTATCTACCAAATTCAAGTGTTACTCTAGTATCTCTCTCTAGATTCTCTCTCTCTCTCTCTTTCTTTTAGCTAGAATTGAATTAATTAGGAGATGGATTAATTATTTATTTTGTCAAAACAATATGAGTCATGAAATGTTGCATCATGCTGAGCTTAAAATATTCTTTGAATTGTTGCACATGTTTGAATTTGAAACTTGGTTTGAATTTGAATTGAAAACCCTTGGTAAAATAAAATAGAAAAGCCATTAGAAAGTCAAGAGAAAAAGAAAAGACCAATTTAGCCTAGTCGGCCCAGCTCTGCCTAGCTAGGTCGTGCGCGCGCGCCCGTGTTGCCTGACATGTGGACCCCACCTGCCAACGAACGCCCGCGTCCGCGCACGCGTGCTCTCTCGCCCTCTCTCCGTCCCACTGCCCGGTGGGCCAGGCCTGTCGGCGCCAAACTCATCCGCACGCGTAGTCTTTCTCTCGCTGTACCGTGGGACCTCCCTATCAGCAGTTGACCGCCCGTTGCTGTGCGCCCTCGCAGGTCCGCGGATCCCGCCTGTCAGCCACACCCCTCGTCCCTAACCTCCCGCCCGCGCACTCCGCCATGGACGCGCCCACGTCGCGCGTTTCCCGACCACCTTTGCACGCACCCGACCTCCTTTTAGTGCCCGCTGCTCCACAGCTGCTCATCGAAGTCTGCCGCCCGTTCTACGGTCGCCGTCGAGCCATCGCCGCGCCCATTGCCTCGGTGAGCTCTGCCCCACCGTCAGCAACTCGGGACACCCCTCGGTTCACCCCCAACCCCTCTAGTTTGCCCGGTCCGCGCTCACCAGAAGTCTTCCCCGTGCAGCCGGAATCCGCCACCATCGACCCGAGGCTTCCCTGCGTCCCCACCGCCGCCCAAGCACCTCTGAGTCTACACTTGAGGTGAGCAACCTTCTCATGCCCTTATTTCGCCTATTACTGCCCTAGTGTCCGCGTAATTGCTTGCCGGAGTTGATCTGCGCCGCCGTAAGGCCACCTCGCCGCGTTCTACGCCCTCGGGTGCCCTCACGCCGGCGTTGCGTCCATGGCTAAGTTCGCCATGTCACCCTAAATGCGCCCAAGCCTTTGCCCAAACCCCTAGAGCCCGGCCGTGGCCGTCCCCCTTGTCTCCAATGACCTCGCCGCCACGGAGAAGGCAACACCGGCCACCAAGCTGTAAAGCCCCACGTGCCCCATCGCGACCATCCGTCCGTAATCCAACGACTCTGATCTGAGGATAACGGTTCAAGCCCGCGCGCTCTACCCCTGGGCCCCGCCGGTCAGCACCTGTGCCCCCAAGCGCTGGGCCCAATTGGTCAGCCTGCCTTCCCCTCAGGTCGTTGACACCCCACCCCCACTTGTCAACCGCGCTCGCTCGCTCGCACCCGCGCACTCACTCCCTGATCTAATCCTGGCCGTCCATCTGCGATCTAGCGGTTGGAAAAGCCCGATACACCTTCGTGTGTATTTTTGTTAAAGAAACCCCTGGGTTTTTTGTAGTCAACCTGCCATCCCTTTGTATCACACGCAGGCCCCTTTAAACTTGCAGATTGGACCCTAGGCTTTCGTTTAATCATAGAATTAGACTTAATTTTGTATTGCAAACTTCAAAACTTGTTTATTTCAGATCTTTTTCATATGAACTCCAAATTTAGTGGTTCAAATTGCAAAATGTTCATAGGAAAATTCTCTGTTCAAATAAATTATGTCATCCACAGTATGTGTATTTTAATTTCATGGCTAAGCTATAGGTTAGTATATGTAATAATTAATTTATGGAATAAGAAAATAAAAAGGAAAACCCTAAGGATACTTAGGTGTTTAATCTTGTGAGATTAATATTATGACATGTTTGAAGTTACCCATCTTGTAATTTTGTGTTCCACCAAAATTAGTAGAACGAAACTATAATCCATATTGTCTAGGGAATCACTAATCTCTAAATGAATTAATCCATAGCATTTAAGTCTATCTTTTGTGTTCATAATGTCCTATCAAACTTGTGTTCACTTGATTGTACATGTTTGGTGTGCTGTTCATTTGTATTGTTCCAAATGTATTGAATGTATGATCGCTTTATTTAGACAATGAGGAGCCTGTGGTTCCTGAGTATGTTGTCGAAGATCTCCCTCAGCAACAACCTGGTGAAGGAAAATGTCCTCTTACCTATCATGTCCTACATACTTTATAATGCATCGTCCTGTATTACATTATTGAAATCTAAGGATTAACTAGTCTGTATTTACATATCCTTGTTTACCTTTTGGGTTATCATGGTTAGCATTATGTTATTGCTTTAACTTAATCAATGAACATGATGTGAATGTTTATGATACGTTGATGTTATCCCGATGATGATCTTATGATATTTTATGGGACTCAGCTGTTTCCTGAGTACCTCTCCGTAAGGACCTATTCGTGGAGTGACAACCCGAGATAATAGTGGAACCATGAGGGTGGAATGGGACACCCTTAGCTGATTAATTAGAGGAACCAGCAGAGTAGTTGGCTTCGCCGTAGGGCCGTCAATGGGGTCTAGGCATAGTACTTGCTCTGCCGAGGCTGGTTGTAGAGGTTCTTTGATTTGGTTTTGTTAGTCACCCTTCCTTTGGGGAGAGGTACTGTGTTTATCAAACTGGAGAAACCTAATGGGTGGCTATGACCTTTGGAAAATCTTTGTAAAGGCTACGTAGTGATACCATGTCAGGCCACCTAGGCAGTGGTCAATGGAGATTAGCGCTTTCTGGGCAGAATGGGAATCAAGGCTTGTGGGTAAAGTGTGCAACGTCTGCAGAGTGTTAGAAACTAATATATCAGTCATGCTCATGATTAAGAGTGGCCTTGGGATCCTCTTTGATTAAAAGAACTTTGATTACTTTCATGGTGATGATTAATGATGATGGTATGATTATGATCTTTGGTATTTCCTCTTGGAGGGAGTACATTTGGGTAATAATTGGGTTCATTACTAAAACTTGGCTCTACTAATAGTAACAAATACTTGACCAACTAAAAGCAACTGCTTAACCTTAACTCCACATACAGTTAGTCCACTTTAGCCAAATGGGACATTTGCTGAGTACGTTGATGTGTACTCACCCTTGCTTTACAAACCACCCCACCCCAGGTTGTCCCCACTGTATTCAGTGCTCAGGAGGAGATGCTGGCAACATGGAGGACTTTGAGGAGTTTTAGGACTACGATGAGTTCTAGTTTATCTTAGTGGTAAACCCCCAGTCAGCTGCCTGTGAAGACCTTATCTACTACGTTACGTATTTCCGCACTTTGATGATATTAATGTTAATGACTATGTTATAGACTCTGTGGATGTCTTGGACATCTTGATGTAATAAAGTACCTTTCCGCTATTTACTTTGAGCAATGTGTGATGATGTCCAATTATGTAATCATTGTGTATGTGAGTTTCTAATTTTGGCACGTACATGGTTCGCATTCGATTTGCTTCCAAAACCGGGTGTGACACGGCCAGAGACCACGTGCAAGTGAGAGAGATGGCCAACGGGACCCACATGTCAACGCCGAGTTTAGTTACATGGGCTACGCAGTTGCAAAGGTCTAGTGGGCCAGAAGGGGAAAACCGGCCCAGGTATATATTCTTTTTTTCTTGTTCTATATTCTTTTCTAGTTTCTATCCCCTTTTTGATTTACAAATTTCAAATTCAAATCCGAGATAAAGGTTAAGAATTCAAATTTAATGCACACTCAAAATCCTAGGATGGTGCAAAATTATATTTTATTTATTATCCTATTTAAACAAACACTTTATAATATGCAATCTATACACAAAATAGTAATTAGGTATTTTAGAAAAATCATTTTTGTGTATAAAGTTCTTTAGTGAGTACTTGTAAATACATTTTTTAAAGGACAACTAACATCATATATGTATACTTTTATTTAAATTTTTATTATACTATCTTTGTTTTAAGAGGTGTAACCCTAAAGCTAACAAAATTCTTATTGAAAGGTATTTAAATTCAAAATTCATGAAAATTTTAATAGACTAACAATATAATATTTCGAGGTGTTACAAATTCTACCCCCTTAAAAATAATCTCGTCCTCGAGATTAGTTAGAAAAAGGGATATCGAGACATTGGTTGTAATTTAGCTTTTAGTTTCTATTTGGTACCAAACCATAAAGTTTTTTTAGGTTAGTTAGTGGTTTACTAGGATAGCATGGGTACATTAGAATCATGTTTTGGTTATTAGTGAAGAAGGTTGGGGTAAGAAGATCAGGACAAGGGAGGACTTCGTTTCGGATGGTGGATCATGACTTGTCTCGAGATCTTGTTGACTTCTTGACGTTCCTTATTGAAGTTGATCTCTTCCTTCTTCAGTCTTAGTGTTATCATCCGAGCTAGGGACATATGGATAAGATAGTTGTGAGTAGGATAGACTACATTAAGTCGGATAAGATCCGGTTTTAGGTTGTAATGGATAGTTCTTATGAACATGTTGGATAGGTTGTTTGTTCATGGCCGAGTTGGTTTAAGGTGCCAATTTAAGTTGAAACATGTTTATAGGAGTAGGATCTACTCTATCTTACTAGTATTAACTAACATGTTGAGTAACTTCCTTTAGATTAGATCAGATTTAACCATATTGGATTAGATCATGTTTGTTATTCTCGGATGGGATAAGTATACTCATTAGGACTAGATAAATCCTTTAAAGTAAGATAGAATCTTTTGAGATCAGATAGATCTATTAGGATAAGATAGAATCTTTTTAAGGTAAAATGGATCTATGAAGCTAGATATATTCTAATGGGGAATATTCTTAGTTGGTCTAGTTATCTTATAAACTCATTTTTTATCCATATATGTATATGTAGATGCAATTGTGGATATTACTCCACAACTCATCATACTCAATCAAAGAATCGAATCAAGCAGTTACCATAAGAACAAACATTCAAGCATATACATACCTACAAAAATAGTTTTGTTTTGTTCCTAAGAGTAGGTCTCCTATTCCTAAAGGTCACTTTAGGATTTCAAAGTGTGAAATCCACTTTTGCTTTAGAAGTGAAAAGGTAAGAGTAATCAGAGTAAAGCAGCAATAGATGAGAAAAGATTACGAAATGTTTAGAAAGAATCAGAGTAGCAAGGTAAGTAGGTAGTGGTTGTCCAATTCTATCTAGGTTTCGTCCTACAGTCAACATTCCTCTGATACCACTTCTGTCACACCCGAGTTTCAGGGGCACCAAAACCCGGGCGCGAGATAAAATCACCAAGTGTGCTAGGACCAAGTCTCACACATATGATGACTCATGGTACAGAAACGAATGTCACATCTTTACTATATAATATTAGTTCTGTACAAAATAGATAAACAATTACATCATATGCAGACAATGATCTAGCAACCATAAAGTTGACTGGGAGACGACGGTCTAGACCACTCATGAACAGCATCCTTCGTGCACCTCTTCCTATGGTACATGTTCTTGACCTAGGGGGATGTGAGTACAGCAAGGGTGAGCACACATACGTTCATCGCTCAACAAGTTGTGGGGAATAATATGCATGAACTCACCAAAGGTGGGAGCTCATGTGAAGTGTAAGGCTTACCAAAGGAAATGGTTAAAGTTGAGCATTGCTTTTAGAGTTGGTCAAAATTTTATTAGCAATTACTAAGTATAAGTAGATACCAACGCAAATAAATAAGAGATCAAATTAATAACCATACCCACAATGCAATGCATATGACAAATTAAGTTTAGTTCCATAAATTAATCATGCGAGATTCCTGAGCTGCTCATGACCGCGAGCACGGCTGATATACCAGTTTTACACTCTATAGAGGTTGTGTCCTTTACCCACAAGTCATGTATCCCATCTAGCCAGGGTTAGCTAGACCCTTAGACACTTCCGAGGTGAATGGCTAGGGATCCACTGCGAGGCCTTTACAAAGTTCCACTAGCTTCAAAAAACTCGCTACAGTTTCTAGGAAGGACAATATAGGAATCCCTCATCCGAAAAGCCATCGCAGCATGACCGACCCGAGAACCTCCCTATACGCAACTCCCCTATTTCCCTTGCCCCTTTCGGGTAAGGTAGTCCTCCATTAGCTTTCCTAATTAGTCAGCCAAGGGCGTCCCATTCCACCCTTGTGGTAGCATGAGTTTCTCAAGTTAAGCTCCATGTTCCAATTAACACAATGATCTTGTCATGAACAATAATTAAAACAATAGTATAATTGGAACATGATCATAATGTAATATCAATCCCAAAACCAGATAGAGCAATAGCATAACTACCCAAAAGTTTAGTGGTAAACAAGGTGTGAGATAAACAAGTCTAAGGAAACCTATTAGGTCCCATCAGATTAACCTGAGCATGTCACAGTGATTAACATGAACATTAATGGGTAAACAAAAGTGATCAAGGGCAAAGCTTGCCTTAGACTTGAGATCCTAGGTACCAACTTGGTCTTCAAGATTCTCGTAACCTCGCTGCTAATCGTAGCAATACAAACAAACATGGTATAGGCAAAATTAACATCACACCATACATAAGCACAAATTGCATAATAATGTTCTACGCATCGTAACTAGATCCTAGGTTCGAGAATCACTAAAATCAAAGTTACGGTTAAAAATTTATGATTTTTTGAAGATTTAAGTGTGGGGTACAAAAGAAATTAAGCGCATAATTTTATCCTAGATTTCATGACCAAATAAAGCTACTAGATGATAAAGAATATTAATATGAGATTAATGCAACTAGAATGGATCAAATTAGAGCTAAAACATAGGAGATATGAATTTTTCTATGATTCTAGGATTATTTTAATACTATCCATTCATTTTTAGGAATTTTCTAGATTATATAATTCATTCTATTTATTTATCCTACAGTCAGGGACGACAGCCATCATTTATAAGAAGCTCAGGGTCTGTCTTGCAAGAATCCACGAGCCCCCATACATTTGACTGGAGTGCGGGTTGTTTTCAAATATTCTTAAGGACTCTTTAGAAATATTGTCACGCGAAGGGGTATGGGTTGACACTGGCCGTGCGATCTTGCATCAAGGGCTACGATTAGACTACGCTTTAAGTGAACCGGTATGAAACCCCAATCGTTAGATCTGTAAACAAAGGCCCTGATTTAAATGATCGCGATCAGATCACCTACACCTGATCGAAATCCTACGACTTAGATGGAATCCATAATCGGTATGTAAGACTTAATCCTGGCCGTCGATTCTTGGATCCACGACACCCACCAGAACCCCCAACCTCAAGCCCTAGGCACGACGGCGCCATGCCCGTGCGGTGGCGGGCTCACTGGCGTCGGTCGTCTGGGCGCCCCAAACCCCAAATCCCCGCCCGATTTGTTTCAACGTGATGACAGGAGGATGGCGAATCTCACGGATAAACTCTCACCTGGGATGGAGGCATAGGGTCCCCTGACGATGGTGGGTTGCGGTTTCATGGCGATGGTGCACCACCGGCGAGAAGTTTGCCCACTGCACCCCGTGAAGATGCTATCTGTAGAGGCGAACGCTGGCGACCACACACAGCCACCCTCCCCCCTGCGCGGTTAAGCATTTCGATAGTAGCTCCCAATGACGTGCTCACTTATGGCGGAAACAACCGAACCAACTGCATGAGGCCCCAAGATCCACAATTGGTCGTTCTTTATAAGGAGGAGAATAGATCCTCGTGTGGTTGAAAGGTTAAAGCTGAGACCCACACATTTTTCTCGAAGGTTGTTGTGATCTGAATCCGAGCGGACGACATCTACCGGTGTGGCGGATAGCGGCTAGAGGATAGGGATGACGAGGTGGTCCCATGTGTTAGCGAGTTGGGCGCACAACTGTGGTAGCGCAGACGCTGGCAGGGATGGTCCGCATGTCGGCACCAATATTCTAGGGGGCGCGCGTGATAGCAGAGATCCCGACCAGTGGGTCCACCGGCCAGAGACCGCGCGCAAGTGAGAGCTAGCCAAGGGGACCCACATGTCAGCGCCGTGTTTAGTTACATGAGCTGCGTTGTAGCAAAGGTCTAGTGGGCCAGAAGGGGAGAACCGGCCCATGTATCTATTCTTTTTTTTCTTTTTCTATATTCTTTTCTAGTTTCTATCCCTTTTTTATTTACAAATTTCAAATTCAAATCCGAAATAAAGGTTAAGAATTCAAATTTAATGCACACTCAAAATCCTAGCATGGTACAAAATTATATTTTATTTATTATCCTATTTAAACAAACACTTTAAAATATGCAATCTATACACAAAATAGTAATTAGGTATTTTAGAAAAATCATTTTTTTGTGTATAAAGTTCTTTAGTGAGTACTTGTAAATACCTTTTTTTAAAGGACAACTAACATCATATATGGATACTTTATTTAAATTTTTATTATACTATCTTTGTTTTAAGAGGTGTAACCCTAAAGCTAACGAAATTCTTATTGAAAGGAATTCAAATTCAAAATTCATAGAAAATTTTACTAGACTAACAATATAATATTTCGAGGTCTTACACATGCTCTATAAATCTTCAATCTTCAGTGTATGAATGTAATTGTAGAATATAAATATGCTTAGTTCTTGGTGCATGAATGTAATTGCAGAAAGATAACATCTTATGCTCCTGCTACCGCGCTGCCATGCCCTAGCCGTGTAGCCACACCGTGCTCGCGTTGTCGGTGTCCCGGTGTTGTGTTTCCGGCGTAGACGTGTGTGGGCACTAGGTTAGTTCAGGTATTTTTCCAGTATTCTTGGCTATGCCCATGACTTGCTTAGATAAATGCCTGTGTGGAATGGTTCTAATTTGCACTGTACTTTGTTACCACATTACCTTGTGATTTAGTGACTAGCCTCATTGTTCTCCTCACTGGAGTTGTGTTTGCAACTGTATCACAGATTTGATTGTTACATTGTCTACATTCTTTGTGATCTTCTATTTTCTATCACATATAAAATTAAGGTATGAATAGTTATCATGTTGACTAATTCAGGTGCCACGATCGCCACCACGCCTCCCACAACCGCCACGATCGCCTTTGGCCACCTCTACACATGCCTATGCCATGTTCTCCCAAATACATCTCTGCCCAGAGATGAATTATTTAATTGTTTTCATATTCTATCAATAGTTTATTATTTTAATATTATGTCGTTTGAGTAACAAAACTTATGTGTCACCCATTTCGGATGAGAAATGTACGTGAGATTTATCGGTCCATAATTATCCATTATTTGGATAGCCTCGAAATTATGACGAGCTTGGTGGTTCGATCGAAATTTCGATGGCTTAACCTACATTGTTCTCCAGTGCACCATATACGGGCCTGCATATATAGAACAAGGGGTTATGCTGCCAAAATTTCATTCAAACCTTATAGCCTTGTCCTAAATATCATGCTATATCGGTCACTCTTGGGTATAGAACATATCCTGACATATAGACTATATAAGATGCTCATCATTGTATAACATACTTTATTTTATTGACGAAAATATGTCAGAGAATGGTGAGTGGATGCATAAAGGTTGGATCAAATGTTGGGCTCACTCAACTGAATGGATTGTAGAAGACGAAGATGGTAATAGTGCGAGCATCGATACGATAGACGAGATGCTTAGAGATATGAACCAGAATTCAACTTAAACATTATGGATGGGTCGATGTTGGAGGTTAAGTAGTTCCTCATATTAGTTAAAGCTTCGGAAGAGCCATTGCATGAACACATGAAAGTGACCTTACTTAATTTTCTGCCCCGCCTCTTGGCTATTAAGTTCATTTTTTATCCAACAATTGTTAAAATGAGCATATAAAATTATTTAGGGATTTTCTTCCAATGTGTGACACCCAAAGTCCTTCACCTAAAATCAACCCAACTTTGGCTTACTAGTTTCCAAAAGGAAGGAAAATGTTTATGTTTTCAAATAATGAAAATGGAGATATAAATAAATCAAATAATATCTTGCATAAATAAACTTTTTCCAACTATTTGATGCATTCATATTGGAGCATATACTTTGTTCGAAGTGTTTTTGCATAATTCAAATAAATGGATCTATTTATTTGTATAGAACCCCTTTAATAAATATAGTGAGTTGCTAAAAAAATCTTTACTGAAAAACATATATTTTATTATGTTAATAACATTTCTAAATTTATTATGATTTTTAATGCACACATATATACATATTTTTATTTTAGTTTCATAAAATAAAAGGGAAAGGAAAAGAAAAAAGTCCAACTTTCAGCTTCTAGCCCATGCAACCCATTTCCACACCTGGCCCCTTACACATTTGTTCCATGTCGCGTGCGCCGCCTGTGTCACTTACAGATGGACCCAAGATGTCTGGATCGTGCCTTCCTTGCAACGTAGCCCTCACGCCTCTTTGTTGCCTTGGTCCCACCTGCGTGCTGCATTTGCTCTACTTCTGCGTCTGCCCAGCTGCCTCCAACAAACCCGCAGTCATGATGTAGTGGAATGCCCTTAACCACATATGTTTCTCCTCCATTAATCACCGCCTAGTAACCAATGACATTCATCACTAGTTGTTACAATGGCGAGCGATTAATCGTCATCCATGCCCCCTTGGCTCGTAGCTTGGCACCTATAAAGACCGCTCGAGCTCCCTTTGTCGATCCCACTCATATGCTCGCTCTCGTGCTATCCTACTCTCTATCGGTGTACACCACAGCCATTGACCATCGTTCATCATGGCCAGCGCCTCTCGGTGCCTCTCAACACAGCTATTGCGGCATCAGGTGAGTGATAACTGTGTTGACTTGACTTTTTTGGCTCAAGGCATCAGCTATAGCATTTGCTTTGGTAGGGTGATACTGGATATCCAAATCATAATCCTTGATAAACTCAAGCCATCTTCGTTGCCTGAGGTTGAGATCCTTCTGCATGAATATATATACTTCAGGCTCTTATGATCGGTAAAGATGTTGCACTTATTCCCAATCATATAGTGCCTCCAAATCTTTAAGGCGTGCACTACGACAGCTAACTCCAAATCATGGGTTGGGTAGTTCTTCTCATGCTTCCTTAACTACCTTGATGAATAGGCTATCACTTTTCCCTCTTACATTAGAACACATCCAAGCCCTAAATTTGACGCATCACAATAGACATCAAATCCCTTATGGATATCTGG
Source organism: Zea luxurians (assembly GCA_029449295.1). Lineage (NCBI taxonomy): Eukaryota > Viridiplantae > Streptophyta > Magnoliopsida > Poales > Poaceae > Zea > Zea luxurians. The sequence continues at coordinate 188,519,035 of JAOPSE010000003.1, forward strand.
CATGACCAACACTGGTGTAGTGGTTAACCTTTCCTTGAGTTCCTCAAAATATTTTTGACAAGCTTCATCCCATTTGAACTCTTTTCTTTTATCAAGAAGTGAGGTAAGAGGTTTCACTAACTTGAAGAATCCTTTAATAAACCTCCTATAATATCCTACCAGTCCATGGAAACTCCTAAATTTCGACAGATCCTTTGGTTGCTTCCAGTTTTGAAATGAAGGGAGCAGGGCCCCATACATCAGAGTAAACAAGATCAAAAGGTCTAGTAGACACTGTTTGACTACTAGAATAGGGGAACTATAGCTTCTTGCCAACCTTACAACCCATACAAGGGATGAAGGTATCACTAGAAACCTTACTAAGGACACCACTACGAACAAGTGATGATAGTCGAGACCCACAAATGTGACTGAGACGATAGTTCCACTAAGTGAAGCTGACTGAAGTGGTGGTGGAAAAAGTTGTGGCATCATCAATGGAGGAGGATCGACAATGAGTGGAAGCTAAAGGAAGAAGCAGCCAGTCAAGCTCCCAAAGACGAGGAGGATCATGGTGCTGGCAGCCAGTACCAACAAGGGTCCCCGTACGAAGATCATGAACAAGGCAAGAGTTATATTCAAGAATGATGCAACAATCATGGTCAATGATCTAACTAGCAGACAACAACTACAAATTAAGATCAGGAACATGAGAAACAGAAGGAACCCAAAAAAATAAGTGTGAAGGGTGCCATGACTAAGAACAGGGTATGAAGTGCCATCAGAAGTGGTAACAAGCAAGGAAGCAAATGCTAGACTTAACGAACAAAGAGAAGTTGAATCTTGGGTCATGTGAAAAGAAGCTCCCGAGTCAAGAATCCATGGCACAACAGTACCTAACCATGAGGCACCTAGCGGCGGACCTTGTCGGAGTACACGAGCGGCATCCATGGAGACCGCAGCTGAAGCTAACGAACTAGCACAAAGGCGCTCCTTTCTCTCACTGAGTCGAGTCAGGTTGAGGGCCCATGTAAGAGGCAATTGAGGCGAGGCAGTGGTAGCATGAGTGGAGGAACCTACATGGTGGTGTGGAGGACGACACATGCACTTCTCGATGGTATGTGTCGTTGCCTTGGAGTAGCAATAGAAGATAGATGCAACAACACCCCCTAGAGCAAGAGGGACCGCTACTAGAGCTAGAGTAGAAGTAGGAGCTAGGATAGGCGACGCAGTTGGAGTAGCAAGAACCGTCAAAGAAGATGACATCACAACATGAAGACGGATCTCCTTAGTCCAAGCTAAGGTGACCACCTTAACTAGGGATGGGAGAGGAGAACGATCGAGGAGCTGAGCCTAAAGCTGCTCAAACTCCAAATGGAGACATCGGAGGAACTCGTGGAGGCGATGAACACCGGTGTGCCTGTGCTAAAGGACACAATAGGAACAAGTCTGATAGTGTGGGGGATAGATATCCCCCGGGTCCACTAGAAGGCTAGAAGGCCTCGCGAAAGGCTCTGGGCCCATTACTTCGCAAGGCCATCCCTTCGTGGGCCAGGGAAGGAATCACTGGCAGAATGGATCAACACAAGATTGGACAGACTCGAGCCCAGACGACTCATTGGGTTTAAACATTATCCACAGTGTTGATCCGTTTTCCTCACGCAGCACCCTCAGACATCGGAACTAAACGAGGATAAGTCGGCAAGATAATAGGAAGATAAGTTCAGTCGGTTCACTATTACTTAGCAGCACATAGTTATCATACCCGCATGTAACGTCCCATGGTCGAGTATATAAGGCCTAGGGGGCACCCCATCAAAAGATAGGTCATTCATTAGCCATCTACCCAATTATCTAGCATCCTTCATACTTGAGAACTCCCCTGTAATCCAACACATAAAGAGCCACACCAGGAAGTAGGGTGTTACGCCTCTCCAAGCAGCCCAAACCTGTATAAAATTGTCCACCGTCTCTCATGCGCCCAGCATGAACCATCGAGCTATAGTCGGTAACACCGTCCTACCCAAAAACACCTCGACGGGTAACCCCAGGTGCGCGGTCGGGTCCCAAACACCTACAGCTGGCGCGCCAGGTAGGGGGTGTGTCGCTGATCTAAGCTAGCTCCATGGCCATCACATTTCAGCACAAGATCGCTCTCCGCCTTGGATCCGTGTTCTGCTTCAAAACTATCTCATCCATGGTAGATGAAGAAGGGATTCTGCATCGTATAGTGGATCCACCGGAGAAGAAGCCTTCCTTGAAAATCTCCGAAAAAGCCGAAACGAAGCAGGAAATGGCACAACCTCCAGCGCTCCGGACGAAGACTACCTCCTGCAAGCCAAGAGCAGAGAATTCGTTTACCCGGAGAACCCCATTGTCCACCTCATCCGTGGAAAGATGGACATAGATTACAAGGAAAAGAGAAGCAAATGAGAAAAGGCCCATCAAGCTGCTCTTCCAGCACCTCCGCCCTCAAAGGAGAACAGAAAGAAGCTTGTCATCACGGCAACTCCATTCTACCCTGATGTCCTCTTCATCGGGGGGAGAGTGGAATCGTCCCCCATCTCCGACGATGAACCAACCGTGCCTGGGGAAGAACCTCCTCAGCGAGAAGCTCGCCGACGAAGGAACCAACGCCGGAATGCTCGGTGACAACATGAAGCCGGAGAACGAGACCTGGTGCAGCCTATATCATGAGATGAGATCTCAGAGGTGGGAGAAACTCCTGATGAACGAGTCTTCAGGTCTGGTTTCTACTGGCCGACAGCAAAGAGTGATGCAGCCGAGTTAGTCCAGAGATGTGAAGCTTGCCAATATTTGTCAAAGCAACAGCATTTACCAGCACAGCAACTGCAGACCATACCTGTAACATGGCCATTTGCGTGCTGGGGACTGGACATGATTGGACCCTTCAAGAAAGCTCAGGGAGGCTATACTCACGTGTTGGTCGCCATTGATAAATTTACCAAATGGATAGAGTACAAACCCATTGCTTCTCTAACTTTAGCCAAGGCAGTGAAATTCATACAAGATATAATATTCAGGTTTGGGATACCAAATAGCATCATAACCAACCTAGGATCCAACTTCACTAGCTCTGAATTCTTTTATTTCTATGAACAACGGAGTATCCAGATCAAATATGCATCAGTAGCACACCCAAGAGCCAACGGTCAGGTAGAAAGGGCTAATGGAATGATACTGGAAGCACTCAGGAAGAAAGTCTTTGACAAGAATGAAAAGTTCGCAGGGAAGTGGATCAGAGGATTACCTTATGTGGTTTGGAGCCTAAGAACTCAACCCATTCGAGCTCTGCATGGAAACACCCCCTTCTTCATGGTCTATGGTTTGGAAGCAGTGCTACCTGGCGACCTCAGGTTTGGGGTACCAAGGCTGGTCTTCGAAAGCATAGCTAAAGTAGAGGCTACCAGGCTAGAAGATATTGACGTACTGGAAGAAGAGCGATTGAATACAGTAATTCAATCAGCTAGATACCAGTAGACCCTGAGGTGCTATCATGATAGGGCTATACGACATCGATTCTTTGTAGTGGGAGACTTAGTCCTTCGCTGAATTCTAACGGGAGAGGGCCGGCATAAATTATCGCCGCTATGGGAAGGGCCATTCATGGTGTCGGAAGTCACTCGGCAAGGATCATACCGGCTTACTCAGATGGATGGCACGGAAGTGGGGAACTCATGGAATATAGAGCACCTCAGGAAGTTTTATCCTTAGCAAGGCTCAAAAGGCTATCAGAGCAATGTCGTACTCTGTAATTGAAAAATACGTCGTCAATAAAAGATTTCCTTCTCAAAGGCATTCACACTATTGGTTATCAATTGACTTCGACTAGACTTGGAATCAACATACTTACTCGACTTAGGGTGACCACTATACCCTACTAACGGAGCAATCGGCTTAAGTCGGCAATGACTTAAGACGGTGCAACATGCTCACGCTTACTCGACTTAGGGTGACCACTATACCCTACTAACGGAGCAATCGGCTTAAGTCGGCAATGACTTAAGACGGTGCAACATGCTCACGCTTACTCGACTTAGGGTGACCACTATACCCTACTAACGGAGCAATCGGCTTAAGTCGGTGTTGAAGGGTAAAAAGAGCCTCGCGGACGGTCTGGGCCTGAGGCCGGACGGTCCGCGGTCCGGACAGTTCGCGGTGGCGGCGCGGACGGTCCGCGCGTGCGTAGAACCAGTTAGGGTTCCTAGTTTCTCGCGGGATTTGTTACCTAAAACCACGGGAATAACTCGGAAATCAGTTCGAAGCGAATCCAGACCTCCCTCTTTATATAGATGAAGGGCTACGGCCGATTGAACCCCCCAACAATCGATCAAATCAAGTCTATTACTCGTTTTTACCTTATGCATTAGGAGTAGTTCTAGTCTAGTTCTAGTTTAGCCCTAGTTTAGTATTCCAATCCCCAAATTCTCTGCTTCTCTTTGACTCTACGTCGATTTGAGGATTCTAGGTTGGCCTGTCGAGCCTAGACAACCCCTAGGATCTCTCCTCCCCGACGGAGTCCCTCCCGGGAGCGAGATCCAGGCGCCGCCGGCGACCTTCGCCGCCCCCTACGCACGTGCGGACCGTCCGGCCCTAGGGCGCGGATCGTCCGGCCGTCAGGCAGGGAATGCCAGCCCCTGTACCAGGTCGCGGACCGTCCGGCCCCTGGCCGCGGACTGTCCGTGCCTGTGCAGAGAGCACCGCCGTCGGTTCTTGTTGAGTGTTTGGCGCCCGAAAAAGGTGTCAACATACTTTTTGGCAACTCCGCTGGGGACTAGGTGTCTAGATCTGCTAAAAATCGGCCCATAAATGGCCGGTTCTAAGGATCACACCAATATCTCCACTACCAACATCATCAAGCCGGCCATGGAGGCGCTCCCGGCTGATGACCAAAGGCCCTTTGAAGACCTCGTAATGCGCGATGAGAAGGAGGTGATGCGGCAATGGAACGAACAACGCGACAAGGAAGAGGCGGAACTGCTGCATAAACTCTCCGAACGGCGCAAGGAGGCGGCGGACAAGTACTTGTCACACTTCACGATAGATCGCCACCAGAAGATCGTCCATCAAGGGGAGATCGATATGGAATCTCTCCTATCCACTTCAGGGTCCCACTGTAAGTACTCCAGATCTATCTCTTATGACTTTCATGGATCAACGAGGAGATTAGTTAAAGCAATATGTAGATGAATCTATTAAAATGCATTTACGTGCATACGAGAAATCAGCTGCTCCTAACTTTCCATCGCGGGAGTCTAATACAGTGCCACCCACGTCAAACACATCGGCTATAAACGGGTCACCCTTGACCCAGCCATCATATGGTATGCCGATGCACGCTTTCGTGTCACCATCACAGCCGCAACCACTAGGCACGCGGCAGGTACTGGACGCGACCGGACCGTCCGAGCATCATCTCAGATAGTCCGGTTATACCGCAGACCGCCCGGCGTATTTCACCGGACCGTCCGACCAGATGCAGGCCCGCACACAAAACACTCAGGTCGCACCGTACATGGCCGGACCATCAGGGTACAACCCTGAACACTTCGGCCCCATCACGGACCGTCCGATGCATCACACCGGACCGTCCAGATATGTTGCGGACCGTCCGCCATCTTACGTCGGACCGTCCGGATATGGCATGAACCGGCCAACGTATTACGCTGGACCATCCGACTCTACATGAGTCCACGCGCAGACTACCCAAGTCGCGCCATATATGACCGATCCGTCCGGGTACAGCCCTGGACCATTCGACCTGATCGCGGACCGTCCAGTTCTTTACGACAGACGGTCTGGGTACGAGACTACCCACGTAGCACCATATACGGCTGGACAATCCGGATATACCTTCGGACCATTTGGCCAGGTCGCAGACCATTCGGCCTCTTACGCCGGACCGTCCGGATATGCATACGCAGAGCCGAGAGCTGCGCAATACGCACAGTTCCCACATTCATCGCAGCAACATTATGGTGCCCCACCAGCAACACATTATAATCATGCCATACCACCTCATGGACATAAGGCTGAATACTATTCAGCCACAAGAGAACCTGAGGGGTATAGGGCAGGAGCTGGTGACATTAATAGGACACCTAACACACACCTCAAACATCCCTGGGAGGAAAGCCGACAGAGTAATGTCAGGCAACCTGAGATCTCCACCCACAAACTCAATGGATGGTCACCAGACATGGCGGAGAGGGTCAGAGACGAGGTAGCCGGGATGTTCAGGGACAAACTCGGTGTTAGTGTGTCAGGTACAGGGCAATCGTATCGGAAGCCTTATAGCCACTGATTCGACACCGTGCCATACCCACAGGGAACTAGAATACCAGACTTCTCTAAGTTTTCTGATGAAGGTGGGAAAAGCACACACGAACATATAAGCCAATTCATAGCACACTTGGGAGAATTGGCTGATGGGGAAGCCTACCGCGTTCGTTTATTCTCGTTGTCCCTTACTAATACTGCGTTCGCATGGTACGCAGCCTTGCCACCAAACTCTAATAACTCTTGGGAAGAATTAGAGCAGAAATTTCATGAACACTTCTTCTCAGGAGAACATGAATTAGAATTGGCTGACTTAGCCTCAGTCCGACAGGGGCCTGAAGAATCGGTTAATGACTATATCCGAAGATTCCGGGACACTAGAAACCGATGCTTTCAGATCCATGTCACAGAAAAACAACTAACAGGGCTGGCTTTCAATGGGTTGCGACCCTACTTAAAAGAAAAATTAGATGGCACCCAATTCTTTTCGCTAGTGCACTTGCACCAGCGGGCTATGACCTGTGAAAGCCGAAGTAAGGAAACATCAAAATCGGCTAGCCATAAGGTGCATCTAGTAGGATACGATAATTCGGACGATGAATCCACGGATGTATACACCGCCGAACTGGTTTGGCTAGGACAGGCTAAACCTTCAGCATGTTCTGCTTTACAGTCGATTAGAAAGAATCGACAAGAAGAAGTTAAGTTTACTTTTAATGTTGCCAAATGCGATAAAATATTTGACGAGTTACTGAAAAACGGCAACATTAAATTAACTCATACTATTCCTCCTCCTGATGAATTAAAGAGGCGTGCTTATTGTAAGTGGCATAATTCCTTTTCTCATGCCACCAATGATTGTAATGTTTTTCGTCGACAGATACAATCGGCCATAAATGAGGGTCGATTAGCTTTTTAGGAGATGCAAGTAGACACACAACCTTTTCCTGTTAATACAATAGAACTCACATGCAAAAAGGTCTTGGTTCGGCCCGAAATGGCCGATAAAGGCAAAGGCAAGGGCATCGTCATTGGCGATCCTCGCATGTCAGATATATCCAAAAAGAGATTGCTCGAAAGGCTTTGGACGAGAAGGCTAAAAAGTCCAAAGACGCCGGGGGGCAGGCACAATTAATGAGCCAAACACATCAGCCTGGCCCAAGCATCGCAGATGGTCCCGCACGTACGTGTGGACGGTCCGGTGCTCAGACAAACAATCCGGCTAACTCAGCCGGACAGTCCACCTATGACCAAAGGCATCGGCCTTTACACGAGACAAGGAAAAAGATGCAAGGGCAAAGCACATATAGTCGGCTGATCAAAGCCGACCCTACTTTTGATCAGTTGCTCTCCAAAAATACTAGCAAAAAGACTGTTCCACGTGATTGGTCAACGAAGAAACCCCGGTCACCTGCTAAATCGAAACGGTCAAACAAAACGGCCCAAAAGGCGACGCGACAAGCATCGCCTGTTCATCCTATGAGACCAGTGTACTTTCCACCCGTTTATCCATCATCGGCATATTGTCCTACTCAAATGTGGAATGGCACAACGATGAATCCATGGCATGGCCGAGAAAGATACAATCTAAAACGGCCTTTATACATTGGTGCTTTATTGAATGATCTCCATATTGAAAAGCCGGTGACTTACATCAGGTTTAGTTCATATGCTTTTGGTTCGTCAACCTTCACCAAAAGGCAGGGGGCATATGTTGAAGGCTAAAAAGAGCCTCGCGGACAGTCCGGCCCTGAGGCCGGATGGTCCGCGGTCCGGACAGTCCGCGGTGGCGGCACGGACGGTCCGCACTTGCGCAGAATCAGTTAGGGTTCCTAGTTTCTCGCGGGATTTGTTACCTAAAACCACGGGATTAACTCCAAAATCAATTCGAAGCGGATCCAGACCTCCCCCTTTATATAGATGAAGGGCTACGGCCGATTGAACCCCCCAACAATCAATCAAATCAAGTCTATCTCTCGTTTTTACCTTATGCATTAGGAGTAGTTCTAGTCTAGTTCTAGTTTAGCCCTAGTTTAGTATTCCAATCCCCAAATTCTCTGCTTCTCTTCGACTCTACGTCGATTTGAGGAGTCTAGGTCGGCCTGCCGAGCCTAGACAACCCCTAGGATCTCTCCTCCCCGATGGGGTCCCTCCCGAGAGCGAGATCCAGGCGCCGCCGACGACCTTCGCCGCCCCCTGCGCACGCGCAGACCGTCCGGCCCTAGGGCGCGGACCGTCCGGCCATCAGGCAGGGAATGCCAGCCCCTGTACCAGGTCGCGGACCATCCGGCCCCTGGCCGCGGACCGTCCGCGCCTGTGCAGAGAGCACCGCCGCTGGTTCTTTTTGAGTGTTTGGCGCCCGAAAAAGGTGTCAACAGTCAGCAATGACTTAAGATGGTGCAACATGCTCACGCTTACTCGACTTAGGGTGACCACTATACCCTACTAACGGAGCAATCGGCTTAAGTCGACAATGACTTAAGACGGTGCAACATGCTCACGCTTACTCGACTTAGGGTGACCACTATACCCTACTAACGGAGCAATCGGCTTAAGTCGGCAATGACTTAAGACGGTGCAACATGCTCACGCTTACTCGACTTAGGGTGACCACTATACCCTACTAACGGAGCAATCGGCTTAAGTCGACAATGACTTAAGACGGTGCAACATACTCATGCTTACTCGACTTAGGGTGATCACTATACCCTACTAACGGAGCAATCGGCTTAAGTCGGCAATGATTTAAGATGGTGCAACATGCTCACGCTTACTCGACTTAGGGTGGCCACTATACTCTACTAACGGAGCAATCGACTTAAGTCAGCGATGACTTAAGACGGTGCAACATGCTCGCACTTATTCGACTTAGGGTGACCACTATACCGTACTAACGGAGCAACCGACTTAAGTCGACAACGACTTAAGGCGGTGCGACATGCTCACGTCTACTCATCTTAGGGCAACCACCACGCCTTACCAGCCAAGCGATTGACATAAGTCAGGAAAAAACTCAAAAACCAACACGCCACATTCACTTCCGCAATCGTTCAAGATAATTGTTACATCCTGACAACAGAAACAGATGTTATCGTTGTCAACGCTAGGGGCACATTTTAGTGCTCTATCCACCAAATATTCGAGCACAATGATTACACACACAAATGCATTCAGTATCTTCTAAACACGTTGCAACGGCGAAACATCTCTATTTGGCAATGTCTTTCGCAGGGGTGATTGAGGAAGAAGGGTGACTCGAGGCATCAGGCGCAGCCTTGACGTCGGCAACAATGTCATCAAGAACAACTACACTGGGCCTTCTCATCAAGATTCGCCCCGCGCGAATGGCTTTGTCCATAGCCTTGTCGCGCTGAGCTTTCAGAATGGCGCAGTTGTCTTCTACAACTTTGGTAGCTAGTCGAGTAGCCTCTAGCTCCTGGGCGACTGATTTCTTGAAGGAACATAGGTATTTGATGATGGAGTCCTTGCTTTACACCAACTGTCTAAGTCGTAGGACCTCATCTTAGGGCACTTGCAGTTCACGACGATGATGATCTAGATCTGACATAGTAAAGCGATGGTTTCTCTCCAAGACGGTTAAAGAATTGCTAGTATCATGGTACAACCTATCCAGATTGTCACAAGAAGCTGCAAGTGCTCGTCTCTCCTCCTACAAACAAGAATCAACTCTCAAGCATCCAGTAAACAATAAAGCACGGTAGAGCCAATTAAGTAAGTTTACCTCGTTAGCTGCCCTTTCAGAGTCAAGCTGAGCATTGAGAGAAGAACTCAAAGAATATGCATCGTCCAAAGAAGCGGAAACCCGAGCCAGGTTGATCTGACCTTGGGAATACTTCTCCTCAAGCTCGGAGTACCATCGGCTTGATGTTGAAGATGTTTTTCCTCAAGCTCAGAGTACCGCCGGGCCATATCTAGCAAAGCAGTCGAAGAAGGACACACGGTTAAGAACAAGTTGATCAATCAGCCAAGGAAGAAACAAAGTTACCAACCAGCATTTGACATCTTCAAATAAGCTATCTGTTTCTGAAGCAGCAATGGGTTCCACTGCGTCAGAGATAGAGCACCTTCTGGGATAGTAGCACCGTGTGATCTCAACTGAGCGGACATTCCGTCAACCAAAGCCTGTTATTAAAGACAAATGAGTACAGAGAAGATGATTTACCAGGAGGAACAACAGAATGAAAAAGCCAAGTTACCTGAAGATTAGAGAAGAATGAGGGTAACCCCAAGTCATGAGAAGCTGCGTTGTAGCTTGACGAAGGAAGATTAACCGGAACAATTTGAAGAGCATCGTTGGGGGTTGACTCAGCCCCACTAGCAGATATCAGAATTCTTGCATCTGGCTCGCTAACCTCCAAGGCGACTTGCTTGCTTGAAGTCAAAGAAGTATGCATCGCCATTACCCCATCAGATTGTGGCGGAGACGACCTAACATGGACATCCGTGGAGGTGTGGGAAGGAGAGCCCACATGGACACCCTCGGGGGCTGGGTTGCAGCTTGCACTACCCACCAGAGCCGGATCACTACCGGCGACACCTTCGGGGGCTGGGTAGCTGCCATCACCACCCTCGGGGGCTAGGTTTTCTGCAACAGCCACCTCTAAGGCTGAAAGATCCTCAATCACCTCCATGGGAGTCGAGCAATCTTGACCAACTTCTTGACATCGAAGACTGCTTCCAAAGTCAACGATGCGCGAGATGCTGCTCGAGATACCTCTAATCCTGCGTCTGGAATTTCAGAGCAAACATCCATCATATCGCCAGCAGTCGGCTCTGACAACATATCTTTAGAAATGACATCCTCAAGGGCCTGATCAAAATCTGTTATGGACAATTCTTGAAGGCTGACAAGAGCAGACAGAGCTGGAGAAGGAATATCACTATCTCCCCTACTACCTCTGTAACACCGGCTATTTTTACGAATTAGCGGAATTTCTTCTTCTTCATCCTCATCAAAAATACGGACAGCAGCCGGTGCACGGTCACACTCATTAGGATCAGCTTCTGCACGGTTACACCCATTGGGATTAGCTTCTATGCGGTCACACCCATTGGGGTCAGCTTCAATAGGTACACCACCAACGGGATCAACCTTAGTAAAGACCTCTGTTGGTACTTCTTCACAAATAGAAGTAGAAGGGCCAGCATCCTGGTCCAAGCATGACAGTCGCCGAAGCTGTCTCTTTTTCTTCTTCTCCTCCTCAACAGGCGCAGTTGGGCGGCTAACTTGGCGAAGATGCTTTGGGCGAATACCCTCAGGCTTTCGGGTATCCACTGTTTTGTCAAGCTCTTGTATAACCGTAACAGCCATTGATTCAGCATGGGCCGAGTCAGAAGATTCTCTAGCCAACATGTTGAGCACAACATCTATTTCTGCATCATCTAGACTCGCCGGCATCTCAAAATGAACTTGCCTCTCATCATTGGGAAGATCACAAAGAGGAGCAACCAGATCCTCAATGTCTTCAGGAGAGGGTCGCACTCTAAGACCTAGACCACTGTCGCCAGCAGGAGGGTTGGACACAAAATTGAAAAAGGACTTAGGAGGTGGCAAATTCCAAGCAGAGTAGGCAACAGGAGCACCAACATTTGATACTTTGCCCCTCAAGATCATGTCCAGTCAACTCACCAGATCCTCAGTAGGAATTTTCCTATTGGTAACTGGAGTCGAGTCAGTAAGCCGGGTATGCTCTGTTCTTCAAGGGCTAAACATTCTTAAAAACAAAGTCAGCAACCATTGCCTCGGCAGTCAAACCTCTCTCCTTCAGCAGATAGATTTCAGCATGCACAACCCTAGCTTCTGTTACCTCCAAGGCAGTAGGAGATTCAACCCAACTCGGAGTGCGTACATCTGGTTGTCTCCCCGACCGAGGGGGGAGGGACTTGCCGTAGTTTTCCACAATAAACCACTCAGGGCGCCACCCTTTAATGTTGTCCTTGAGAGGAATGTCAAGGTATTGTGTTTTCCTCCCGTGGCGCATCTCTAGACTTGCACCACCCACGAGCTAGTGCTGCCCCCCAGCCATCCCAGGTTGATAGTGATACAAATACTTCAATAAACCGAAATGAGGAAGAATTCCGAGGTAGGCCTCACACAGATGTACAAAGATAGAAATTTGCAAGATGGAATTGGGATTCAGATGGGTCAGGTTTAGATTGTAAAAGTCAAGGAGACCACGGAAGAAGGGAGAAATGGGAAGAACAAGGCCGCGGATGAGAAAAGGAACATAGACAACGGACTTATGGGTATCTTCTGTCAGAACAGTGACCCCATGGCAAATCCGCCAAGAACAAAGCACCTTCGGAGGAAGAACTCCAACATCGACAAGGCAGAGGAGATCTGATTCTGAGACAACAGACATATGGTTACCTGCGAACGGCAACTGGTTGTTGGGGTCGATGGGAGGAATGAGTACCATAGCAAAATTCTAGTTCTTCCGATTGGGCGCCATCGCAATCTCTCCGGCGGATTGAACAGAGGCGAAATCAGAGGGAAACAGAGGAGTGGTTTCAGGCAGAAGTGTGAAGTTAGGGCTCAGAACTCAGAAGCGTGCGGTGACGTGATATAAATGGGGTTTTCCCGGGTTGAGCACCGTTTCTAAAAAGTGCCAAGTCATCACTCGGAAAAACGAGATCTCCGACATAACTCGGTTGTACCTCTAAAACACCGACGTCGTCAAGCACCACTCGGCTGTTACCTCTAAAGCGCCGACAGTGTCTGTCCTAACCCGGTAGTTATCTCTAAAACGCCGGCGAGGTCTAGTGTAACTCGGTTGTTGCCTCTAAAACGCCAACATCATCAAGCATCACTCGGCGGTTACTTCTAACAAACTCCGATAGTGTCTATCGTAACTCGGCCGTTTTCTCTAAATGAATGCAGGCAGAACCAAATATGACTCTGCAGTTACCAGTCATTGTTATCTCTAAAAAACGCCAGCAGCGCTGGGAGTGAAGACAAACTATCAATTGACTATAAAAGGAGAAAGACGGAGAAGCGAAAGGATACTCGGAACAAGCTAAAATTTTCTTCAATAATAGAGGAGGGAAGTTCTTCCACAAACTTAAAGACCAACTCATTATGAGTCGGCCTTTTTTCCCTTTTTTGCTACATTACATTACTACATCACTACACTACTCACACTACACTATACTACTAACTACTACTACATTATTCTGCTACTACTACTACTACTACTACTAATAATTGCCTATACTAATATTTAAACCAGTGGCGCTTTGCCACTGGCCTTGCTGCTACTGCCGCTGCCCTTGCCGCTGTCGTCGCTCTTGCCACCGTCGCTGCCGCCCTTGACGTCGCCGTCGCCACCATTGCCGCCGTCGCCTCCATCGCTGTCACCGCCCTCGTCGTCTCCGTCGCCGCCGCTCTCCTCCTCGGACGAGTCGGAGGAGTTCTCTTCGTCCGAGGAGATCTCCAACTCATCCGAGCCCTCGAGCCCGGAGCGCTCGACGGCCCGGATGTACGCCCACACCTCGGCAGCGATCCCCTGGGAATCGTCCGAGTCATTGGACGACACCGGGGGAGAGGCATAGACCGGCGACCCCTCGGACTCAGAGGAAAACTCCTCCTCTGAGTTCTCGGAATCACCAAAGTCCTCCGAAGGGGGACTTAGCTCGCGCTTCCATTTGTCGCCGGAGTGGTGCGACGAACTTCCACTGTGACGGAACCTCCCAAGTCATTAGGCCCACCTAAAGTTGTCATTGTCCAACGAACCTCAAACAACCCTGCAGGTGCCCCTGAATCACTTGACAAGTTCGGTATCTGCTTTTCTTACCTTTCCCAAGAGCGTTTCACCCGTCATGCAGACATTACAAGCATCGAAGATACGAAAATGCGGAAGTAGTTACATAAACTTATCTTTATTTAAAAGTAAGACGGAGTTAAGTATTTACAGACCAGAGTATAATATACGAGTGCAGAGTATTATTATTACAAACCATGGGAGGTGAAAACCCCTCCGGATAAATTTTAAACAAAAGTTTTATGGAGGATCCTTTCCTCCCACAGCTTCACTCCTGGTGCTCTTCCTTTGGTACCACCTTTGAACAGAAGCAACAAAAGTTGGTTGCTTCCTCACCTAAAAACAACATGGGGCAAAGCCCTGAGTATGGAATTACTCAGCAAGTCTTACCCGACTAAAGAAAAGACTCTCAAGGGTATGCTGGCTTTCAGGGAGTCAAGGTAAGGCTTAACAATAGTCAATGACTCTGTTTGCAGAAATGCTTACTAAGAGTGGATCCTTAAAATCCAGTTTTATTTGTCCGGTTAAGTAGAATTACCTATAACTAGAGTTCATTCTACCCTAGTTCAATCACTTGACCTGCACTAGCCAACTTCTTAACAACCCTTTATCTTTACTGGAGTTCTACGTATAGGGCAGTGACCAAGTCTTCATAACCGCGAAGGTACGGTGATCCGAATCGATTATACTCAGTTGAGGATCTCCAATCACACGACATATGTAGCACTTAACCCTTGCATATGTCAACTCGCCACCGGGGTTATTAAGACCAGATCAGGTTCACGTCAACCGAGAGCACAGATACACCACCGTCTAGCCTCTTGCCACGGAGGGTACACGCTACTCTCGCCATCTCTCCACTCCCATTGCATGGTATCTTATTCTGGTATTAGTCTGCCCGAGGCAAAGCTTACCCATGACGAGGCATGTGACCAGTTAAAGGGTCCTCGGTCAGCAAGCCTACATCGACACGGTCCTTAATCGACTCAGACGGAGACACTACACCGAGACTCTCTTCTCGTGCAAGTCACTCGCCCGGTCTTAGCTTAATTATTTCAAACCCCAAAGTTTGGTACCTGGCAGAGGTACATCTTTTCCGATGTTGAACCCATCATGGCCAAGATGGATCCACAATCATGTTTTATTTTCAAAAACATCCCTCCCACTTTGCAACATCATCTTTTGTAAAAACAAAACATTTTGTTTTGCTAAAGCAAGACTAAGCATAGGAAAAACCTTTTGTAAAACAGGGATTCCAAGGAAGGTAATTAAATTCAAGGAAGGAAATACAGGAATTGTTTTAGCAATCAACTCCTATCACCTAATGCATCAAGCAAGTGAGAAAGAGTTTAAAAGAATCAAGGAGGTGGCAAATGCACCGGGGCTTGCCTTGTTTTACAGGTGAATTAGGCTCGGTTCCACAAAAGTCAAAATAGAAACAGTTGCCTGCCTGATGTTCCTCATGTGGTGGTGGTGAAGTCTTCTCTTCTTCTACTTCAACTTCCTCCTCGTTTTCTAAATATAACCATACATAATAATGAATGCCCATGTAATTCTTATGAGAGTGCAAAGATAATAAGAGTTGATTATCTTAAGTCTTGAATACAATTTTCCTTCACGGTACTCTAGAGAATCAGAGTTTCTAGAGTCAATATAGGAATTCAAAGGGCAGGGGGTAGGGTTTTGGGTTCTAAGTATCAAACAAGGTCCAAATCATACCAAACTCTACCCAAGGCTTCTAAATATTATATAAGGATCATCTAAAAAGTTTAGGGATTTTTGGGATTATTATTGATTTTCTAAAAATCCAGAAACAAAGTTTTAGATTGTTTTAAATACTCTATAATTTCCTATTTGGACTAAAAATCATGAAATTTTTTTTGTCAAATACTATGAAAATTTAGAAACCTAGTAAAATTGGTTTGATATTTTTACCATTTTTCTACAATTTTCTAGAATTATTTTAGCTCTGGCGGAAAAAGAAAAGGAAAAACTGTGAATAGCGTTGGACCGAAACCGGCCCAGTCCACACAGGAAATGGGGGCGCGCCCGCGCGCGTTTGGTAGATTTTCACAGAGGTCCCCGAAGACTTGAATAACTGGTTAAGCATCCTAACTACTATTTAAATGAGTCACTGACACATGCAGAAAAGACCCTGGACTTTTATTTCTTCACGATCTGAAACCCACGACGGTGACCGGCGGGGAGCTAAGCTCTGGCGAGCCAATACCGGCCGGATTACACTAAGACTGGTGCTAATCTTTGGTTTAAACCTAATTCCAGCTCTGAGGAGTGTTTCCCCTCAACTAATTTCTGGATTGGAGCCCTACAGTGCTCTACCCACGGTGACAGCAGCAACAACGGACCACTAAGCGTGTTCCCGATGATCTAAGGCAGCTCAGTTCAATTGGGTGGGTCAGTGAGCATCCAGAGCATGCAAGGGTGCTGAAACACTAACACAGAGGGCGAGATCGGACCTGAGTTGGGCTGGCCACGGCGAGGTTGAAACTGTGCGTGTTCTTGAGCAGATTGGGGGAAATCCAAAATTGAAGCTCCCTGGTGATCGACTGAGGACAATACTTGGTGGCTGGGTGCGTGATGATCCTACGGAGCTCACGGTGGCTTCAATTTATAGTAAGCATGAGCGGTGGCCGGGAATTTAAACGGCAACGCGCGGCGACCGGAGGAACAAGGAGTTACTGGCGCACGATTAGTGTCCGGTTATCGTGGCCATCTTCCCGGTGATGGACAGAGGATTACAGTGGGTCACGGTGACGCGGTGGAGGTGCCAAGGCACGTGGCGCCAAGCCGTGAGGCAGCTATCGCCGGCGAGCTTATCCCAAACCCGCTGTGGTGAGTGCGGTACGGTGGCCGGAATTGTTTACTGGCCGGAGTTATCCACGGCGACGATATTTACGTGACCTTGAGCACTATCCAGTCGGTCAACACGAATCACGGCGGCCAAAAACACGAATCCGTGCGCAACGGTTTTCGGCGGTGAAGGATTGCTGTCGATCTGATCTTATTCAGATCACTGTACAATGGCATCCATCTTCAGTCGACCTGACAGAGCGATTTGAAGCTCAATTTTCTCCCAATTTCACTTGGCAACCTATCCAAGGCTCTGCAGCAAAATTGTAGCCCAACATACCATCTTCATCTTTGTTATAGTATTCCAAAAAAAATTCTTACTAGATCATGCTTAGAATCGAGCTCAAAGTTTGCTCAAACCCATTGGCAGTCCAAATTCAGATTTCAAACAGCCTGAAAGGCTAACTTTGGGTGTATTTATCTCCAAATTCTTCATAACAACAATGATTAACCCCTTAAACAAAGTTGTTCACCTTTGATAAATCTACAAAATTTTTGTGGTGACCTAGGGCAAAATCCCTTTTGTTTGAAAGTTACAAGGCCCCAAAGTTGAACCTATTTTCTGAAATTCAGACTTAGCCATATGGTTACAAAAATGGTGTTTTTGCAAATAGGCCCAAAACCTAGGGTTTAAGTTGCAAATCTTCATAATTGTGAACCATATGACTAAAGACACCGTATTATTATGATTTTTGCACTTTAACCCAAAAGTGCACTCATTTTGCACTTAGCCCCCTAGGGTTTAGGTTTAGGGTTTCCCAGGGTTCCAATTAAGGTTTCTTGCTTTCTTAGGGTTTGGATCCTACTTAAGTTCATTCATGGAGACACTTTATGACATTTTTAATTGAATTTTAGAGTTTTATCATGTTTAAGCCTTGTTTGTTCTATTATACCCAATCTACGGTTCAGTTCCCTACTCCAGGGTTTTATTTGCAAAAGGTCATATCAATACAACTTGTTTGAATTTTTTTCCTAGTGAATGCACTCTAGGTGTGTCAAACATATGCAATGTCAATGCTTATGATGTTATGCTCAAGTTTTAGTGACAGTAACACCAGGGGTGTTACATCCACCCTTCTTGTTCTTGCCCATGGTTGATTGGAAGAGAAGAGAAAAGTGGGAGAATAAGCAACAAATGGCCAGGAGATGTGTGAAGACACCAGCGATGCAGTCAGTCTATTTATAGAGGCAGGAGGCAACCGCTCATCTCCTACCACTGTCACTGAACAGTCGCAAGAATTCAATAAGCAATTCAAATCGTCTGGAAACAAGTCAGGCGGCAGGCGTCGTTTCACGTAACACAACACCATTTCGATTGAGGTCAACTGCTTGGACCATAAGATTACACCCCACGGTCACGTCAAGTTACTACTCAAGGACAGTTTGCTAAACGCTCAGCGTACCAAGCCGTCCCTTGGTTACACCCATTGGGGAGGGGGCGTCCAAGAATTTTCAATAGATTTTCCCAAGCAGTCATATCCATACAGTATACGCAATGAATGTATCAAGACAGAAGAGAGATATCGATGGAGATCGAAGGAAAGCCAAATATAGCTACTGAAGTACAATTCTAATCAACAGAAGCATTGAAGCACGAAGCAAAATGAAGACCAGCCAAGAGCCATCTACCAGACATCCAATCTGTCGCCAATCAAATAAATTTCAAACCTAATAGGACATGGGTAGATCATGCTGCTTTCTAAAGCAGGAATTGAAGACAACAGTTTGATCTCTAAAAATATAAGCTGATGATATAATGCCGAGTTCTAAGGCATGAGACGAAGATAAGTTAAAGATTTCTGTAAAGCATGAGATGAAGACCTTTGAGTGGATTATTTTCAATAATCCACTCAAAGCTCGGGGAACCCCTAAGGACAGAATGCTGATCTCTAAAGCATGGATTGATGACGAAATGCTGATCTCTAAACCATGAAACGAAGATAAACCAACGATTTCTAAAAAGCATGAGATGAAGACCTTTGAGTGGATTATTTTCAGTAATCCACTCAAAGGTCGGGGACTACACCCATTGGGTGCACCTCTGGTGCACCCAATGAATCCTCAACTCCAAAGGACAAAATGCTGATCTCTAAAGCATAAGCTGGTAATCGAGCACTAATTTCTGAAATACAAAGCGAAGACCGTTGAAAGAGCTGAAGCAGGATAACAGAAGTTTGTTTTTACCGGATTGATCAGAGTTCAGAAGCAACAACTTGACAAGTGCACTTTCAAAGCATCCGCGATCTAAAATCAAAACTGCAAGCTGGATCTAAAATCTTTGGACTGTTTGTTTCAAAATCAACTCAAAGATTGGGGCTTGTGGGGGACAGATATCCCCCGAGTCCACTAGAAGGGTAGAAGGCCTCGCGAAAGGCTCTGGACCCATTACTTTGTAAGGCCATCCCTTCATGGACCAGGGGAGGAATCACTGGCAGAATGGATCGACACAAGATTGGACAGACTCGAGCCCAGACGACTCATTGGGTTTAAACATTATCCACAGTGTTGATCCGTTTTCCCCGCGCAGAGTTGGTGCCATCCAAGGTGACAGAGGGAAGTTGCACAATAGGGTTGGAACGAGGAGCTGCCATGTTGAATGGGTTGTGAAGTGGGATATGGAGTAGGTGGAACACACACTGGATGAGTGGAGGGTGTAGTGGTGGAGTGACGGAACGAGCGCAGGGGGCAACAGTCGAGGCCATGGAGGAGACGAATGTTAGGGGCGAGAAATCCACACAGGCACGTGGAGTGCGGCAGCCGGCAGCGAGGAAGCTGTGGGTGCATGGGCATGCGGGTAGAGGGATAGAGGGCCACGGATGCGTGGGGTGCGCAGGCAGACTGGCAGAGGCGAGCTGTGTTGGTCGTCGAAAAGGAAGCTACAGGCGCGTCGAGCATGGGCAGAAGGGTGCATGAGCAGATGGCACGCAACCGGTAGCGGTGGCTAGTGAGACAGCTGCGGTGGAGCTCAGGCGAGCGCGGACAAGGAGCCGAGACGACCTCATAATGAGCAGAGTCGAAGGCGGCCTCGCGATTGTGCACGTGTGCGCGGTGCATAGTCGGCGGTGGTGGCCGGTATGGGAGCAGCCGGCGGTGGTGCAGGTGTCCGGCGTGGCAGCTGGAACCCTAGCTTTGTACAATCTTAGGAGTGAAAGGAAATGACAACTTGTGTATTCCATAGGGCCTGGTCACTTTACAGAGAGAACCGTAGATTACAAAGAAAACACCGTAGAGGAAGAGACTATACATATACACTAACACTTCCATCATAATTAGTAGTGTTCCATCATAATTAGTAGTGGAGAACCCACTCCTTAACACGTTGATAAAACTTTCTTACCAACATTAATGAAATATTGAAATTACATATTTTAAGTCATTAAAAACTAATGGAACTCAATGTTTAATTGCAGCCGTACTTACAAAGTATGAAAATTAAATTTGATATATTTATGTCTAAATTTTTTTTTGTGACCTATTAAGGTGTACTAGTTGGTTGACCGTGCGTTGTGATGGCTCACAACAATACCCACGTAAACTATTTACCAAAAAGATCTCAAGATTTTTTATTGATTGTCTCCGCTCTCCGCATAATATTTTTTATTTTGACTAACTGATGTTGTTTATTCCATTCAATATGTCTTAGTACAACATGGCCAATGAAGAGAGCGATTAGAAGAGAGTTTACAACGACTGACTGAACGAACAAAGATTATAGAATACATAATTCCACCATACAGAGACCAAATAAGAGGAAGTTTGTGAGCTCAAGTTTCTAAAATAAGTCACATGAACTCAAACTTATAAAAAAGATAGATCAAAATATGGAGTGGTTCCTAAAGTCAGGCATCAACAAAACTTGATGTGCTCCATACAAATTATGGTATTTCGTAGCAATTACTAACGTTTAAAACCAACAAATAACTTTTCCTTTTACTTTTAGCGTGACAAATCATTGTTACTCTATCCAATTCAGCAACCTCAGACATCATGGAGTCCATTGCGCCAATGTGGTCTCAGAAACGACATAATGCATGCAAGAGCCAAGAACACAAGGAACGAGCACCCTATGGTAGTACCCGCATGGATCTCCAAATACTAACAGATATTTTGCAGGATCCATGAGCCATCATCAGAAGAACACAAACCATGTGCATACAATAAATAAAGTATTAACACACAAATTATGTTCAGTCCTTAGCACAACAAAAAACTAACACCCAAAACAACAGAGAAACAACACAATAATTCTTGCAATGATAGAAGGATGGGTGACACGTACATAGAAGTGGTAGAAGCATACCGAGTCGACATCGTGTTAAGGGAAAGGCCATGTAGACAGGCGATGCCGAGCCATCGAACGGGTACCATAGGCAGTAAATCAGGGACCCCATCCCTCGCCTCCCCCACTTCCAAGGTTTCGTAGAGCAGGAAGGGAAGGGAAGACGCGGGCATATATGTTCATTGCCGGAGAAGGACACGACGAAGACCTAGGCATCTGGAGGCGACATAGGTAGTATATCGCTAGATACATATAGGGGAGAGCAGACAAGTGGAGAAAGAAGCCCATCCAGAGCAGTTCCAAACCAAGAGGCACCCACACCAGATGTCAGTCCGAGAAGGGCAAGAGAATGCGAGTGCCTTCCCAACCCTGGACCTGTCGAGGTGACACAACACCACCACAAACTCCGTAGCATATGTTGACTGATGTCGTGCTACGGGCCTTGGTTGTCCAATATCCCAGACCTAGACTCCTCGTCACCAAGATAACCTAAGAGTGGCAAGCGCCATCGTATCCTCCTCGGCGGCACGCATGGAGAAAGGCCAGGAGCAAGACCGACTCCCCCTGTACCCACGTCGACGAGCGTCGGTCAGCTCGCAGCTGCGACCGTGGGCAGGGGCAGTAGGTTGGGGAGGAAGAACAAGGCGAAGGCCGGGAAGACGAATGGGACGTTCGACGACAGTGAAAACGATGGTGCACGCATGCTGTGAAACGTCCTCGTGGACGTGCAATAGCCACTGCGCGGGTCAGTTTCGGGACTGGTGTCGGACGGATACGAGGAGGAGGCGCCTGCTCCCACGCCCTCTGTCGAGAATGGGGTGGTGTGGAGGTGGAGGCATGAGAGGAGAGAGAAAAGAAGCAGGATGGCAAATGAGGTGGCGACAACTGAGACGAAGACCATCATTATCGTGCGGAGGTATAGATAGTCAAATTGGTCGTGTCTAGTGGGCCGGCCCGAGATATGACCTATTTAATAGTGTCTGGGCCAGCCCGACACGAGGGTTGTGCCGTGCTTGGGCCGTAGCCTCGGACTGTGTGCTGGCCCGGCCCGGCATGATTATATTTTTTTATTTTACAAAAAAATCGTATATACATATGTACAATTTATATTCAATATTAAAAACACTTGAGCATGATGTTCTACTGGTTAGATGGCTTTACCTAGTATCTCTCGCCCTTCTTTAATCAGGGTGTGGGTTCAAACCCTACCTCCTACATCGCTTTTTAACATTTTACGGCGATTTAACCAAAACCCCACCTCCTACACCGCTTTTTAACATTTTACGGCGATTTAACCAAATGGCCTTAAACGGTCAGCAGCGCATGAAGGTTGGTTGCGCGAAGGGGACGGACGTGCAGCGAGTTAATTTGAAATAGATGTGACCGCTTTTAAACATTTTACGGCGATTTAACCAAATGGCCCGACACGGTCAGCAGGCCCACGGGTCCGCTTTTTTAACATTTTACGGCGATTTAACCAAATGGCCTGAAACGGTCAGCAGGGCGTGGAGGTTGGTTGCGCGGAGGGAACGGACGTGCAGCGAGTTAATTTGAAATAGATGTGACCGCTTTTAAATATTTTACGTCGATTTAACCAAATGGCCCGACACGGTTAGCAGGCCCGCGGGTGTGGAGGTTGGTTGCGCGGAGGGGACTGGTGTGTAGCGGGTTATTTTGAAATAGATGTGACCGATTTTTGACATTTTACACCGATTTAAACAAATGGTCCGACATGGTTGGCAGGCCGCGGGCGTGGAGGTTGGTTGCGCGGAAGGGTCGGGCGTGCAGCGAGTTAATTTGAAATAGATGTCAGGGGTTATTCGTAAAAAGATGACGAGGAAGGACCGTTAAAACTGGTGTTTTAATATAGTAGAGATAGAGAAGAGATAGAGATTTTAACTGACCTATTAAGGTTTTATTTTAACAATACATACTTTATAACATGTTGTCACAATATTGTAAAAATTAACTTATATTATGAATGTCATAATCTTCGTAAAATAAATTATAGCTTTTAAATTTGGAACATATCAGATGCAAACTATCCTATTGATGCAAACCAACATGATGTTGAAGGTAGGAGAACTTTTAAAAATTTCATGTTTTCATAACAACCCTCCCATCTCCATGCATATTTTAAAAAGATTTTCCACCCCACCTCCATCCTTATATTTGAAAGGGAAATAGGGTTAAGCTTTTCTTATAAATAATTTTAGTGGTTGATTACCCAACACAAATAATTGGACTAACTAGTTTGCTCTAGATTATATGTGTTGGGGGCCTTCGGCTCTCGAAGGTCCTCAAAAACAAAATTTGATAATATTTTCCAAGTATAATATGTGAACAGGCACCTTCGGAACAGGCACCTTCGGAGTCAGGTCGCGAATATACAAGAGCACGGTTAAGACGAAGCTTGACTGGAATGAAAAACGATCATGACGAAGGATAAGACGATCACGAAGCTATGTGCAGAAAGGCTTCGGCACAACAACAGAAAAGAAGAACCGACTTAAAGATGAAAAGCCAAATTGGGCCTCGAAGAATTACTGTAGTTATTGATAAATGTAAAGGGCATCTATGAAATTTTACACGGCCTGCGTCCCGTGTCTATAAATAGGTGAACAGTACTCCCGTACTGTTCACGCTGACTTGGCATACGCTTTTTCGCATCACCTTTGTACCTTTACTTTTCATCAATCCGAAGGTACATTTGTAATTCGTTTTTATGAATTTAATAATGGAAATATATCAATGATAATACTGGTACTATTACTCGCACAACGTATATAGTTGCTCTGTTTTAATCATTTGTCAACCTAATGAAGGTCCTTTCTTTCGTAATCTTCGTCCGAGATTCGTTATACCCGAAGGGATATAACGTTTCTAAGGACGAAGGAGTTCGACATTTAACACTTTTATGTTGTCTTGTTCTTAATTCATAGCATTTGAGAACAAGCCCCCAACATTGGCGCCCACCTCCGGTGAACTCACTTCCACTTTTTGAGTTTTGAAAACCTTCGGCAAGCATCACCTTCGTCATGCCGCCGAAAAAAAGCTTCAGCGACAGGGGCTGCTGCTCTGCAGTCGCTAGACCACAATCAAGATGTCGTTTCTCTTAGGGAGGCCCAAAGCTAGAAGAGAAAGGCCACCAGTCCAACGACTCCGGAGGACGAACTGGATCAAGAAATCCAAAATTTGGAAATGCTCAATCAACAGGTCTAACGGAAGAAGGAGAAGATGGCTCGTCTAGCTGATCTTCAAAGGCAGATAGACGAAGCCTCTGAAGAGCTTCGACATCTTGCTCAAGATGACCAGAATCAAAGGCCCCCGCGCAGAGAGCTTCATCAAGAGGGCTTCTACAATGAGGACGACTGGTATGAAGATTTCCATCATGGAAATTTTGCTTTTGATGATACTTCTCCCCTGTCAACAGAACTGCAGGCTACACCTTGGCCACAGTCTTATAAGCCACCACAGCTCCCCATGTACGACGGTCATTCAGACCCGAAGCAATTCTTGATGAGCTATGAGGCAACTATATCTTCGTATGGTGGCAACACAGCGGTTATGGCAAAGTCCTTCGTCATGGCTGTCAGGAGCGTTGCGCAAACCTGGTACTCCTCTCTTAGGCCAGGAACAATCACCTCATGGCAAAAGCTGAAGGATATGTTGATAACTAGCTTCCAAGGGTTTCAGACGAAGCCAGTCACTGCTCAAGCTTTATTCCAGTGTACCCAGGATCACGAAGAATACCTTCAGGCATATGTCCGAAGGTTCCTACGTCTGAGGGCACAGGCACCAACAGTGCCCAATGAAATTGTCATTGGGGCCATGATCAAGGGGCTTCGGCCAAGACCTGCAGCTCAGTACTTTGCCAGGAAGCCTCCTCAAACTCTGGAGAAGCTGCTCCAGAAGATGGACGAGTACATTCGAGCTGACAATGATTTTCGCCAAAGAAGGGAGGAAGCTCTCAGGTTCTCTGAAATGACTAGGGGCTTCGGAGGAAGATTTTATCCAAGGCACGTCAGGTCAATTCATAATTCTACTCAAAATGACGACAAAGGGAGTCAACAACAAAGGCCACAGTGCTCCTCGCAAGCTTCGGGGCAACAGCAAAGCTCCTTCCGGCCGCCAGCGCCAAGGGGCAGAGGCGCCAGGGGCTTCGGGGGAAGATTTAGGGATCAACCAAGAAAAATATATTGCCTATTCTGTGGTGAAGGTAAGGGCCACACCACCAGGATGTGTCACATTACCATCCAAAAGCAAAAGGAGCTAGCAGAAGCTGTCGCACAACAGAACCAGCCGAAGCAGGTCATGCATACTGCTTCGTACCATTCACCTTACATTCCAGAATATGTAGGCAATCACCCTGCAGCCTCTGTTGCTTCGGCAAGCCAACCCCAAGCTTCCTGGCAACAGCTTCCACCGCCACCACCAATACAACGAGCTTCGCAGCCAGAAGGGAGCCAGCACTCTCACCCCCAGAGGGACTTCAGAGAAGAATTCGAAGCTCGCACAGTCAATAGCACTGTGCCAGAGTCGAAGCACATTTACTGACAAAATATCCTACTCCCACAGCAGTTTTTTATGTTTTCACGTTCAGTTTTATTTTCATAGTAGTAAAGAACAGTTATGGGAAGATTAAGTGTTTTTTATCGTTTTTCAAATTCTTGTAACAGTTTACCGTATTATCATAATGAAAATATATCTCCTCCAAAGGGTTTCAGTTACCAAAGCATAAGAATTTATGGAGGCACCAAGAACCTTCGGAATATCGAAGACTTGTTCTAAGGAATGAGCCGTAACCTTTTTGAACTAATAGAAAGTCGTTCCTAAGGGAGCGCAGTGTAAGTTTTCTGCTCGAAAGTCGTTCCAAAGGGAATGCAGAGCTTACAGCGAAAAATAAACGCTGATTCCGCTGAAAGTAAAAGGCGAAGAAGCTCCTAAGGGAGGCTTATAGCGAAAAATAAACGCTGATTCCGCTGAAAGTAAAAAGCGAAGAAGCTCCTAAGGGAGGCTTACAGCGAAAAGCCAGCGCTGAGATAAAAAGATTGTGTGCTCTATGGCAGGGATATGTGTATTTTCAGCATAAATGTCATTTTGCATAACATAACATCATTACATCATTTTGCATAACATAAGCATCATCCATCATTTCGCATGGAGAACAGGAAGGGGACACAGCATTGATCTTCGAAGAATGTTTTGAAAAAGAGAAAATCGTGCCAAGACACAAGATAAATTAAGAAGAAGTGTAGCTTCATTTGAGAGGCAACATAACACTTTTTTATGGATTCAAAGAATGTTTTCACGAAGTTTGGAAATTCTTCATCAAAGAAGTATGGTAATTCTTGTGACACATAAAAGATTTTCTTTACGAAGCATGAAAAGAAGGGAAGGTGTTTTTTCACCGAAGGCTCAAAAAGCGGCATGTATGAAAAAATTTCATGCATCATAAAGAATTGAACCATAAATAGATTATATATTACATTCAAAGTTACGAAGCTTTACACATGTCATGTTCCAAGTATTTTTACAATAGCATTCAATCTTCTCTAAGAACTACTTCTGCAGCTTCGTTTAGCAGCTGATTGACAACTTCATCCATGATGGCTTCGGCCATTTGTCTAATTTCATCGTCTCCCTTCGGGGGAGGGTCCACAGATGCCTCAGCGGGTTCTGAGGGAGGAGAGGACACGGCTATATTACTATTACAAACTACGAATAAAGTTCAAAGTCAAAAATTACAACAAAATAAAAATCACTAATTAATACCTATTTGCCCTTCGGGCCCTGTGTTTTTTTCAGCAGCTCTCGCTACCTCCCTAGCATCATGGATGCCTTTTTCACTTCTCTGAATGATCTCTTGAGCCATTTTTCGGCCGCCATTGTCCCATATGTCAGTGAAAAATTTTCCATCAACTTGGCTTGCTTCGGCTGAAGGATCTGTGATATCTTCAGGGGACAAAGTAGCTTCAGACTGCGCCAAAGATTTCATATGCTCGCACCCTTCCTTCTCTAAAATAGTAAAAATTCCCCTGGCGCCCGAAAAAGCACAAATGTCCCCGCGACTATTCAAGATTTCCTCGAAGGCTTCGGCTTCGCGACTGATCCATTCAATCGGGCCTTCTGGATTCCCTCTTGTAAAATTTTCTTCACTAGAAAACGCGCCAACGCTGGCGAAGCTGGATTTTATTTTCTTAACACACTCTATGGATTTATCGTAGCATTTCTTCTTCGAAGCACGAAGCTCTTTAACACTTACTTCCAAATGATCTGCCCATTGATCACTTAACTCTCGTTTTGTTTCTTCAAGAATGCGTTCTTCTTTGGCTCGGGCTAGTTGTTTACGAAGATCTTCGATTTCACGCCTCTAAGCTTTGGCTTGAGTTTTAGAGTTAGCTTCGTCTTCCTTCATTTTTTCCACTAATGTAAGGAGAATTCTGTCCTTCTCCAAAGCTTCGTTTCTTAGCCTGATAACCTCTGTTCGAAGGTTGTTGAGAGCAATGGTGCAGCTCTCGTCTTCAGCATTCTTTTGTGCCCTTAAGGCATTGCTGAGAATTAAGCCCTATTCAAAAAGAATGAATGGATTAACACAATAGTAGAGGACTCATTCAAAATCCACAAAATTCAAAATTTACAATCTTCGTACCTTCAGACTGTTATATGCAAGACTATCCGCAAGATCCTCCATCGTCATGGCGCAAAGGCCAGCTTCAAGCTTCGGGAATCCCATGCTTCTAGCCATCTCCCGGCAGACAGATAGTTCTTTATTGTCTGGGAGGCAATACAAGAAGTCATCTTCGTCTGTCCCATTGAACACTACGGCCCCCTTCGGATACTTCAGTTCTCGGGCATAGTGATTGGCTTCAAAAATCTCTTCTTCAGATAGTTTCTTCCCCGAAGCATGTCGCACAATATAATCATGTATTTTGGAAGATGCTTCGGGGGTGGCAGTACCAATTTCCTCAATCAGAATCGGTTCTGTTATTTTTGCTTTTTCAGTTTCTAAACTTGCCTTTGACATTTTTTCGACCTCCAAAGGTTGTATCTTGGTGGATTCCGAAGGCCCAGCTTCAGTTTCAAATTGCTACTTCGAAGTTTCAGCAGTAAAGGCTTTAGTATACGCTTCAACAATTTTCTTTGGAGCTGTGCTTGAAGATTTAATTGTTTCCAAAACATACAGCACATTAACCATCCTTTTTCTTTTCGGGGTTGCTGCTGGCCCCTTCTGGTTTTTAGCTGCTTCAACTTTTGATGAAGGACTCAAAACATCTAGTGT
Source organism: Zea luxurians (assembly GCA_029449295.1). Taxonomy (NCBI): domain Eukaryota; kingdom Viridiplantae; phylum Streptophyta; class Magnoliopsida; order Poales; family Poaceae; genus Zea; species Zea luxurians. The sequence goes on from JAOPSE010000003.1 coordinate 188,547,527, forward strand.
TTTTCTTTCTTCAGTTCTCTTTTCTCCTGTTTTTTCTATTGCTCGTGCTTTGGCCATTTCTTCGGATTTTGGCGCTGGAGTTGGTTCTCTGGCTTTGGTGGCCGAAGAGGCCTCGCCAACAAACTCTGGCATTGTGGCTGGCTCAATACAGCGTGGAGGGTGTGTGAACACTTTTACCTTCTTCCTCTTCGGCGTTGGCTCCCCGGGAGTAGCCGAAGCAATGTCCTTTGCAGGAGAAGTATTTTTTCTCTTTTGACCTCGCATTGGATAATAGTAGTCGGGATAGATAAACCCAATAGCATCAAATACTCGGTTGAGTCTCTTCTTCTTTCGGCCTCCGAAAGCCGCTGATAATGCAGTGTTTTCGGCCTTTGTGTATGCCCCAAGCAATTCATCACTTACATTCTCAATGCTTTTCAGCCAATCATCATCCGGTTCAACAAACTTATCTCCATACTTGAATGTATATTTCAGTCTGATTAGTCCACCCTCGTCAGTTTCTTTAACGGTCTCCTTCGGCATTTCCCAGTTATCTACAAGTGGCCACACTCTGAAGGCAATGTGCTCTTGCATTAAATCCCTGGTCCCAATAAAAGAGCAGACTACGCTGAAGGCCCTCTGACATTCTTCAGCTGCTTCGTCCATTTCTACCTTTGGTTTCCGAAGCCCGAAGCGCTGCCAAATAGGGCGCATGATGATATCTTTGACATCTTCCTGAACCTTCAAATCGTTCTTCACATAGAACCATTCCTTCATCCATTCCCCGGGCCATCTCTTCCGAAAGGTTGGCACGGGACAGCTTGACCCAGAACGGGCACCGAAGCTATAGCAACCAAAATTATTATGATATTGCTCCTTACCCCAGGGTTTCGTTTCATATACTAGCTCGTGTATATTGCAAAAGCTTTTTGCACTTGGCTCCAGACCCTGGCTCCTCACGGCCCAGACGAAAATTCCCAATCTTATCACTGCCTCAGGGGTAAGTTGATGAAGGTAAATTTGATATATTTTCAAAACTTCTACTACAAACCTGCTTAGAGGAAATCGTAGCCCAGCCTTTAAAAAGCTTCGGAAGATCACGACCTCATTATCTTCAGGGGTCGGCGTAGTTTTTTCTCCGTCATCTGCCCTCACGATGGATATATCTCGGAAGTATCTCCCCCTCATATTTTCAAGGTGACTCTGCTTTATAGTTGATTTTCCGAAGTTTGAGTGACTAGGCCGCCACGGGCGATCTTCGGAGTCTTCTCCACCACTATCCACATCATAGCTATCACTGTCACCAGTATCTTCAGATAAACCCTCTAAAGTTTCCTTGACAATCTTTTCCGTATTAGTCTTCGACATTGACTCAAGAAAACCCAGGTGCATTTCCTCCGAAAGGCTTAGCTTCGAAGCACCAGCAGTTGTCTTATCCTAAGACATTTTCGCGAATGCTGGCAAACTAGACTTGAAACCGAAGCTTAAAAATTCAAGACCGAGCAAATGCTGTCGCGCGCAGGCTAAAAGCTGGGTGAGTAAAAAGCAGGTGGCAAAAGGGCGTGCCAAATAAACCCGCGGTGAGCTTGTATTTATACACCCAGTATGTCGAAAACTAGAGGGCCCCGCTTGTCAATGACTGTTGCTATTCTAGCAAAAGGAAGGTGTTTTTTCGGACCTTCGACTTAAAGCCTTCGTCCATGTCGCAATATGAATTTATCTTGACAATAAATTGATATTGCAAGGGGCTACTGTTGGGGGCCTTCGGCTCTCGAAGGTCCTCAAAAATAAAATTTGATAATATTTTCCAAGTATAATATGTGAACAGGCACCTTCGGAACAGGCACCTTCAGAGTCAGGTCACGAATATACAAGAGCATGGTTAAGACGAAGCTTGATTGGAATGAAAAACGATCATGACGAAGGATAAGACGATCACGAAGCTATGTGCAGAAATGCTTCGGCACAACAACAGAAAAGAAGAACCGACTTAAAGATGAAAAGCCAAATTGGGCCTCGAAGAATTACTGTAGTTATTGATAAATGTAAAGGGCATCTATGTAATTTTACACGAGATGCGTCCCGTGTCTATAAATAGGTGAACAGTACTCCCGTACTGTTCACGCTGACTTGGCATACGCTTTTTCGCATCACCTTTGTACCTTTACTTTTCATCAATCCGAAGGTACATTTGTAATTCGTTTTTATGAATTTAATAATGGAAATATATCAATGATAATACTGGTACTATTACTCGCACAACATATATAGTTGCTCTATTTTAATCATTTGTCAACCTAATGAAGGTCCTTTCTTTCGTAATCTTCGTCCGAGATTCGTTATACCCGAAGGGATATAACGTTTCTAAGGACGAAGGAGTTCGACATTTAACACTTTTATGTTGTCTTGTTCTTAATTCATAGCATTTGAGAACAAGCCCCCAACAATATGTTCCACAGGTGCATAAAGATTCAACACAAACCAATAGAAGATAAAAGATAGGGTTCAATTTCAAAGGAGCAAGAACCTTGAGAGTGTCCTGGTTTGGCGCACCGGACTGTCCGGTGTGCCACCGGACAGTGTACGGTGCACCATAGCCGTACAAACTCAAACTCTCCACTCTCGGGTTTCTGAGGACGCACTTCGCTATAATTCACCGGACTGTCCGGTGTGCCACCGGAATGTCCGGTGTGACAGCGGAGCAACGGCTCTTTGGCGCAACGGTCGACTGCACAGTGCCCCTGACAGCGCTACAGTTCGCGGCAGAAGTCAGAGCAGAGGTCAGAGGAGCACCGGACTGTGAACAGTGGCTGTCCGGTGCGGCACCGGACTGTCCGGTGCCACTAGAAGTCAGTGCTCCAACGATCGACTACGTCAAAACCCTAACGGTTGGGTGACGTGGCTGGTGCACCGGGCAGTGTCCGATGGCGTACTGGACTGTCCGGTGCGCCCATCGACAGCAGCCTGCCCCAACAGTTGTTTTGGTGGGTGAGGGCTATAAATACCCCTCAACCACCACCACTTCAACTATCCAAGCATTCAACACTCCTCATTCAATACAAGAGCAAAGTGCAACACTCCAAGACACAAATCAAAGCGTCCGATCCAATCAAAGTCCCCAATTCAATTCTAGTCCTTTAGGACTTGTGAGAGGATCATTCTTTTGTTTCTTTGTTGCTCTTGTTGCTTGGTTGACTTTCTTCTTTCTCTCATTCTTATTCTCAAAGTCTTGTAAGCGAAGCAAGAGACACCAATTGTGTGGTGGTCCTTGAGGGGTCTAAGTGACCCGGGAAATCAAGGAAGGAAGCTCACTCGGTCTAAGTGACTGTTTGAGAGAGGGAAAGGGTTGAAAGAGACCCGGTCTTTGTGACTACCTCAACAGGGACTAGGTTCTTTGGAACTGAACCTCGGTCAAACAAATCACCGTATCATCCGCTATTTCTTGGTTGATTTGTTTCCCCCCTCTCTCCCATACTCGAATTTAATTCTAACGCAAACCCCAGCTTGTAGTTTATGTTTTAAGTTGTAAATTTCAGATTACGCCTATTCACCCCCCCTCTAGGCCACTTTCAATTGGTATCAGAGCCCGGTACTTCATTAGAGTTTAACCACTCGAAGTGATGTTGGGAGATCACGCCAAGAGGGAGATCGTGACCGACGACAAGCCCGCAAGCCAGGGGAGAACCCACTCAAGGGAGTCCAGCCACAAGCAAAAGGAGGAATCCTCTTCCTCCAACAAGACCCATCGGAGAGAAAACGAGAAGAAGATGAAGAAAGTGGTCTACTACGAGACCGACTCTTCGTCGCCCTCCACCTCCGGCTCTGACTCATCGTCCACTACTTCTAAGCGCCATGAGTGCAAGAAGTATAGTAAGATGCCCCTCCGCTATCCTCGCTTTTCTAAGTGCACTCCATTACTTTCTGTTCCCTTAGAAAAACCACCATATTTTTATGGTGAGGATCATTCTATGTGGAGTGATAAAATGAAGCATCATCTAACCTCACTCCACAAAAGCATATGGGATATTGTTGAGTATGGAGCGTAGGTACCAAAGGTAGGGGATAAGGACTATGATTCGGACGAGGCCAACCAAATTCGGCACTTTAACTCCCAAGCCACAACTATACTCCTCACCTCCTTGTGTCGAGAGGAGCATAATATGGTGCAAGGGTTAAAGACGGCCAAAGAAATTTGGGACGTCCTCAAGACCGCGCACGAAGGAGATGAGGTGACCAAGATCACCAAACGGGAGGATCGAGGGGGAGCTCGGTCGATTCGTCCTCAACCAAAGAGAGGAGCCACAAGCCATGTACAACCGGCTCAAGACCTTGGTGAATCAAGTGTGCAACCTCGGGAGCACCAAATGGGATGACCATGAAATGGTCAAGGTTATTCTTAGATCACTCGTATTTCGTAATCCTACTCAAGTTCAATTAATACGTGGTGATCCTAGATATAAGCTAATGTCTCCCGAGGAAGTGATAGGAAAGTTTGTGAGCTTTGAACTAATGGTCAAAGGCTCCAACACATTGTGAACTTGGAGCAAAGCGCCACCTCCACACCCGAGGTGCAACCCGTCGCATTCAAGGCGACAGAAGAAGAGAAGAAGGAATCTACACTAAGTAGAATTCCAATCGATGCCTCGAAGCTCGATAACGAGGAAATAGCGCTCATCATCAAGAGCTTCCGCCAAATCCTCAAGCAAAGGAGGGGGAAGGACTACAAACCCCGCTCCAAGAGGGTGTGCTACAAATGTGGTAAGCCCGGTCATTTTATCGCTAAATGTCCTATGTCTAGTGATAGTGACAGGGGCGACGACAAGAAGGAGAAGAAAAAGGAGAAGAAGAGATACTACAAGAAGAAGGGCAGCGATGCCCATGTGTGTCAGGAATAGGACTCCGATGAGAGCTCCACCGACTCCTCCGACGAGGACGCCGCCAACATCGCCGTCAACAAAGGCCTCCTCTTCCCAAACGTCGGCCACAAGTGCTTCATGGAAAAGGACGGCAAAAAGAAGAAGGTACAATCTAGAGCCACCAAATATACAACATCTAGTGATGAAGGTAGCTCTAGTGATGATGAAGATGATTTGCTCACTCTTTTTGCCAACCTTAACATGCAACAAAAAGAAAAATTGAATGAATTGATAGGAGCCATTCATGAGAAGGATGAACTCTTGGATAGCTAAGAGGAATTCCTTATTAAGGAAAACAAAAAAGCATGTTAAAGCAAAAAATGCTTATGCTCAGGAAGTAGAGAAAAAAGAAAACTTGACTAAAGAGCTTAGCATTTGCCATAACACTATTTCTAACCTTAGAACTGAGAATGCTAGTTTGATTGCTAAGGTTGAAAAATCAAATGTTTCAATGATTCAATTGTCAATCTTAGAAATGAATGCTAATTTAAATGCTAAGATTGGTAAATTGAATGAATCAATTTCTAGCCTTAGAAGTGAGAATGATAAGTTAATTTCTGAGGCTAAAGATTTAAATGTTTGCAATGATTCTATTTCCTGTCTTAGAAATGAGAATGCCATATTACATGCTAAGATAGAAGAATTAAATGCTTGCAAATCCTCTACATCTACTGTCGCTCATGTCTCCATTTGCACTAGATGTAGAGATGTTAATGTTGATGCTATAAATGATCACCTTGCTTTAATTAAACAACAAAATGATCACATAGCTCAACTAACTGCTAAAATTAATGAGCGTGAAATTGAAAATGAAAATTTTAAATTTGCTAGAAGCATGCTCTATAATGGGAGACACCCTGGCATTAAGGATGGCATTGGTTTCCAACATGGAAGCAATGTCAAGTTTAATGCCACTAAGAAATTGTCTAACTTTGTTAAGGGCAAAGCTCCCATGGTTCAGGATAATGAGGGTTACATTTTATATCCTGCCAATTATCCTGAGCACAAGATTAGGAGGATTCATGCTAGAAAACCTTATACTGTTTCACATCATGCTTTTATGTATAAAAATGAGGCATCTAGTTATAGGCAATCAACCAATGTTAAATTGCCTAAAAAGAAATCTCCTACTACATCAAATGAGCCTATTATTTCATTTAAGACTTTTGATGCATCTTTTGTTTTAACTAACAAATCAGGCAAGGTAGTTGCCAAATATGTTGGGGGCAAACACAAGGGTTCAAAGACTTGTATTTGGGTACCCAAGGTGCTTGTTTCTAACGTGAAAGGACCCAAGACTGTTTGGGTACCTAAGAACAAGGCCTAAATTGTTTTACAAGTTTATGCATCCGGGAGCTCAAGTAGGATAATTGATAGCGGATGCACAAACCATATGACTAGGGAGAAAAGAATGTTCTCCTCCTATGAGAAAAACGAAGATCCCCAACGAGCTATCACATTCGGGGATAGAAATCAAGGTTTGGTCAAAGGACTTGGTAAAATTGCTATATAACCTGACCATTCTATTTCCAATGTTTTTTCTTGTAGATTCTTTAGATTACAATTTGCTTTCAGTTTCTCAATTATGCAAAATGGGTTACAACTGTCTTTTTAGTGATATAGGTGTTACTGTCTTTAGAAGAAGTGATGATTCAGTAGCATTTAAGGGAGTGTTAGAGGGTCAACTATACTTAGTTGATTTTAATAAAGCTGAACTTGACACTTGCTTAATTGCTAAGACTAATACGGGTTGGCTCTGGCATCGCCGACTAGCCCATGTTGGGATGAAGAATCTTCACAAACTTCTAAAGGGAGAACACATTTTGGGACTAACAAATGTTCATTTTGAGAAAGACAGGATTTGTAGCGCATGCCAAGCAAGAAATCAAGTTGGCGCTCATCATCCACACAAGAACATCATGACAACGGACAGGCCACTGGAGCTACTCCACATGGATCTATTCGGCCTGATAGCTTACATAAGCATCGGTAGGAGTAAGTACTGTCTTGTAATTGTGGATGATTATTCTCGCTTCACTTGGGTATTCTTTTTGCAGGAAAAATCACAAACCCAAGAGACCTTAAAGGGATTCTTGACACAGGCTCAAAATGAGTTCGGCTTAAGGATCAAAAAGATAAGAAGCGACAACGGGACGGAGTTCAAGAACTCACAAATCGAAGGATTCCTTGAGGACGAGGGCATCAAGCAAGAGTTCTCTTCTCCCTACACATCTCAACAAAATGGTGTAGTGGAGAGGAAGAATAGAACTCTATTGGACATGGCAAGGACCATGCTTGATAAATACAAGACACCGGACCGATTTTGGGCCGAGGCAATTAACACCGCCTACTACTCCATCAACCGGTTCTATCTTCACCGAATCCTCAAGAAGACATCTTATGAACTCCTCACCGGTAAAAAGCCCAATGTTTCATATTTTAGAGTCTTTGGTAGCAAATGTTTTATTCTTGTTAAAAGAGGTAGAAAATCTAAATTTGCTCCTAAGGCTGTAGAAGGCTTTTTACTTGGTTATGACTCAAACACAAGGGCATATAGAGTCTTCAACAAATCCACTGGATTGGTTGAGGTTTCTTGTGACATTGTGTTTGATGAGACTAATGGCTCCCAAGTGGAGCAAGTTGATCTTGATGAACTAGATGATGAAGAGGCTCCGTGTGTCGTGCTAAAAAACATGTCCATTGGGGATGTGTGTCCTAAGGAATCCAAAGAGCCTCCACAAGCACAAGATCAACCGTCATCTTCCGTGCAAGCATCTCCACCAACCCAAGATGAGGATCAAGCTCAAGGTGATGAAGAAGAAGATCAAGTAGATGAGCCTCTTCAAGAGGAGGACAAGGATCAAGGGGGAGATGAAAATGATCAAGACAAGGAAGATGATCAAGAAATTCAGGGTCAAAGACCGCCACACCCAAGAGTCCACCAGGCGATTCAAAGAGATCACCCCATCAACTCCATTCTTGGTGATATCCATAAGGGGGTAACTACTCGATCTCGAGTCGCTCATTTTTGTGAACATTACTCTTTTGTGTCCTCTATTGAGCCATACAGGGTGGAGGATGCACTAAGAGATTCGGATTGGGTGCTAGCAATGCAAGAGGAGCTCAACAACTTCACGAGAAATGAGGTATGGCATTTAGTTCCATGTCCTAATCAAAATGTTGTAGGTACCAAGTGGGTATTCCACAACAAGCAAGATGAGCATGGTGTGGTGATAAGGAACAAAGCCCGACTTGTGGCCAAGGGTTATTCACAAGTCGAAGGTTTGGATTTTGATGAAACTTATGCACCCGTAGCTAGGCTTGAGTCAATTCACATATTACTTGCCTATGCTACTTACCATGGCTTCAAGCTTTATCAAATGGACGTGAAGAGTGCCTTCCTCAATGGACCAATCAAGGAAGAGGTCTATGTTGAGCAACCTCCCGGCTTTGATGATAGTGAGTACCCTAATCATGTTTATAAACTCTCAAAGGCGCTTTATGGGCTCAAGCAAGCCCCAAGAGCATGGTATGAATGCCTGCGAGATTTTCTCATCACTAATGGCTTCAAAGTCGGCAAAGCCGGTCCTACTCTCTTTACTAAAATTGTTGCAAATGATTTATTTGTATGCCAAATTTATGTTGATGATATTATATTTGGGTCTACTAACAAATCTACTTGTGAAGAATTTAGTAGGATTATGGTTCAAAAATTCGAGATGTCGATGATGGGGGAGTTGAGATATTTCTTAGGATTTCAAATCAAGTAACTCCAAGAGGGCACCTTCATTAGCCAAACCGAATACATTCATGACATTCTTAAGAAGTTTGGAATGAAGGATGCTAAACCCATCAAGACACCCATGGGAACCAATGGGCATCTCGACCTCGACACGGGAGGTAAATCCGTAGATCAAAAGGTATACCGATCGATGATAGGATCTTTACTCTATTTATGTGCTTCTCGACCGGATATTATGCTTTCTGTATGCATGTGTGCAAGGTTCCAAGCCGATCCTAAGGAAGTTCACCTTAGGGCCGTGAAGAGAATCATGAGATATCTAGCTTACACTCCTAAGTTTGGACTTTGGTACCCCAGAGGATCCACCTTTGATTTAATAGGATATTCAGATGCCGATTGGGCAGGGTGTAAATTTGATAGGAAGAGCACATCAGGGACTTGTCAGTTTCTGGGGAGATCTCTGGTGTTTTGGGCTTCAAAGAAACAAAACTCAGTAGCTCTTTCTACCGCCGAAGCCGAGTACATTGTCACAGGCCATTGTTGCGCACAAATACTTTGGATGAGGCAAACCCTTAGGGACTATGGCTACAAATTGAGCAAAGTCCCTCTCCTATGTGACAATGAGAATGCTGTCCGCATGGCGGAGAATCCCATTGAACACAGCCGCACTAAGCACATAGACATTCGGTATTACTTTTTGAGGGATCACCAACAAAGGGGGATACCGAAATAGCTTATATTAACACCAAAGACCAATTAGTCGATATCTTCACCAAGCCACTAGATGAGAAAACCTTTAGCAAACTTAGGAATGAGCTAAATATACTTGATTCTCGGAATTTTGATTGAAACATTGCACACATAGCACATATATATACCTTTGATCATATCTCTTTCATTTGGTACATATTCATATTTCCTATTCTTCCTGTGCCAAGGCTAAGACTAATATGTTTCCATGAGTATCTCTTGTGTTAGTCTTAGATTGAAAGGGAAATAGAGTACTCGACGAAGACAAGGCTTCCACTCCACTCTACCGGTATCATTTACACTTCGCCGTTACTCCGCCACTCCTACATTGGTATAATCTTTTCACTCATATCTACTTGTATCAATGGGGGAAAAGTAAGGGGCTCTCAAAGTCATCGCTTTTGGCGATTAATGCCAAAGGGGGAGAAAGTATCTAGCCCAAAGCAAAAGGACCGCACCACCACCAATTTCAAAATTTTCAAAAAAAAATCAAATTGGTATCTAAATGTATTTGATCTTGTTCAAATTGTATTTACAAAAATTGGTAAAACCCTCTTGAACACTAAGAGGAGAATTTCATTCAGGGGAAGTTTTGTTTCGTCAAAGGAAAAGCATTTGAAACAGGGGGAGAAAATTTCAAATCTTGAAAATGCTTCTTTCAACCTTATTCATATGCCTTTGACCATTTGCAAAAATACTTTGAAAAGATTTTTCAAAAGAATTTGCAAAAACAAAGCATGTGGTGCAAACGTGGTCCAAAATATTAAATAAAGAAAGCAACCATGCATATCTAGTGAAATTATAAATTGGTCTAATTCTAAGTAACCTATGCACTTACATTATGCAAACTAGTTCAATTCTGCACTTATATATTTGCTTTGGTTTGTGTTGGCATCAATCACCAAAAAGGGGAGATTGAAAGGGAAATAGAGTTAACCTTTTCCTATAAATAATTTTGGTGGTTGATTGCCCAACACAAATAATTGGACTAACTAGTTTGCTCTAGATTATATGTTCTACAGGTGCATAAAGGTTCAACACAAACCAATAGAAGATAAAAGATAGGATTCAATTTCAAAGGAGCAAGAACCTTGAGAGTGCCCTGGTTTGGCGCACCGGACTGTCCGGTGCACCAGGGCCGTACAAAATCCAACTCTCCACTCTCGGGTTTCTGAGGACGCGCTCCGCTATAATTCACCGGACTGTTCGGTGTGCCACCGGACTGTCCGGTGTGACAGCAGAGCAACGGCTCTTCGGCGCAACGGTCGACTGCACAGTGCCCCTGACAGCACTACAGTTCGCGGCAGAAGACAGAGCAGAGGTCAGAGGAGCACCGGACAGTGAACAGTGGTTGTCCGGTGCGGCACTGGACTGTCCGGTGCCACCAGAAGTCAGCGCTCCAATGGTTGACTGGGTTAGAACCCTAACGGTTGGGTGACGTGGCTGGCGCATCGGACAGTGTCCGGTGCACCCATCGACAGCAGCCTGCCCCAACGGTTGTTTTGGTGGGTGAGGGCTATAAATACCCCTCAACCACCACCACTTCAACTATCCAAGCATTCAACACTCCTCATTCAATACAAGAGCAAAGTGCAATACTCCAAGACACAAATGAAAGCGTCCGATCCAATCAAAGTCCCCAATTCAATTCTAGTGCTTTAGGACTTGTGGGAGGATCGTTCTTGTGTTTCTTTGTTGCTCTTGTTGCTTGGTTGGCTTTCTTCTTTCTCTCATTCTTATTCTCAAAGCCTTATAAGCGAAGCAAGAGACACCAATTTTGTGGTGGTCCTTACGGGGTCCAAGTGACCCGGGAAATCAAGGAAGGAAGCTCACTCGGTCTAAGTGACCGTTTGAGAGAGGGAAAGGGTTAAAAGATACCTAGTCTTTGTGACCACCTCAACGGGGACTAGGTTCTTTATAACCGAACCTCGGTAAAACAAATCACCGTGTCATCCGCTTTATTTTTTGGTTGATTTGTTTTTCCCCCTCTCTCCCGGACTCGAATTTAATTCTAACGCTAACCCTGGCTTGTAGTTTGTGTTTTAAGTTGTAAATTTCAGATTACGCCTATTCACCTCCCTCTAGGCCACTTTCAATATTGATTTGTACAGTTTATATCTAATATGGTTCATTTAAATTTTATAGAACTGGTACAACATAAATGGATAAATCAATACGATGCCATTCCATTATCATTTATAGCGAATGTTTATTTTTCTCTCGTTCATAGACATGTTTGCTAGTAACGGTAACAATACAATCCATCACTATACAATCCATCAGTTTAAGGACCTGTTTGTTTCGGCTTCTGGCAGCTTCTGACCACCAAAAGGACTGCCAAACGCTCAGCTTTTCAGCCAGCTTCTATAAAATTCGTTGGAGCAAAAACCATCAAAATCAACATAAACACATAATCGGTTCAGTCGTTGTAATAGTAGGAATCAGTCACTTTCTAGATCCTGAGCCCTATGAACAACTTTATCTTCCTACACACGTAATCGTAATGATATTTAAATTCTCCCCACAGCCAGATTTTTAAAAAAGCTGGTCAGAAAAAAGCTGAACCAAACAGACCCTAAATTAACTTCTTAAAACCTACCCAACAAAATCACCACACACTCATAACCTCCACTAAATCTATCAAAAAATACACACATACTTAACACAATCAAAATCAACAGTTCAGATCGTTAGATAACCATCTCTTCCTTGCTCAACTCGAACGGATAATATTATTTAGACCATCTCTCATTTCCTCATCCCTCCTCTGACCTCGCCGCCCTAGCCCCCACCTCTCCCGTGTCGTTGCCGCCCTAGCCTCCACCTCCCAGCGTCTCCGTTGTTGCCCCTGTCGTCGACCCATCCCCTCATGATCGTAGCATACAATAGGTTATATGCTAGTATTAGTAGAGATAGAGATTGGCACCTTATGATTAGTGTCAACTTTGAGGAAAATCACACGCATAAAAAATTGATTATGTACTATTGCACCAACAAGGGTTGCCATGTAAAGTATCGACGGATACCTTTCATCATAATCAGCAAAACTACTTGCCGAATTTTACAATTTTCAGCAAGTAGATGTCTAATCTAGTCTAGATAAATGTTTCTCTACAATCTCCAATAAAAGATCATATGAAAATCAAGAGAGATCTTCCATCATAATTGTTAGTGGACAACCCAATCCTTAACACGTTGATAAAACTTTCTTACAACATTAATGAAATATTAAAATTACATATTTTAAGTCATAAAATCATGGAACTCAATGTTTAATTGGATACATACTTTGGTAGTATGAAAATTAAATTTGTGATATATTTATGTCTAAATATTTATGTGACCTATTAAGGTTGTATTTTAATAATACAGGCTTTATAGGATAGTCACATTATTGTAAAAATTAACTTATATTATGGATGTCATAGTCCTCGTAAAATAAATTATATCTTTTAAATTTGGAACATATCACATACAAACTATCCTATAGATGCAAACCAACATAATGCTTAGAGTAGAACTTTTAAAAAATATCATGTTTTCATAACCACCCTCACATCTCCATGCATATTTAAAAAGGTCCTCCCACCTCTATCCTTATATTAATTTGTCATGTTCACCGTGGCTTATACAGTATTTTGTCTCCTGCAACAGTCCGAACACATCTATGGCTGCATAGCACTGGAACAGGCTGACGGTTTGTATCTAATATGTTTCATTTAAATTTTATAGAACTGATACAACATAAATGGATAATCAATATGTGCCATCCCATTATCATTTATAGTGAATGTTTAATATTTTTCTCTCGTTCGTAGAAACATGTTTGCTAGTAATTGTAACAATAAAAAAATCAGGTTATATTAAAAAAATTAGGATTTTGTCGTTTGGCTAACACGAGCTTGTCTACATGCAATTATTTGCAAAAGGACTTGTAACAGGTGGTTTCTCTCTACAAGGGACAGATGGGCCGTATAGTCAATTAGTCAGTCAGTCATCGAGCCAACCAGAGGAGCCTGGATGCGGACGCATGAACACGGAACTTGGAGCAAATGAGCATAAAGGGCTAGAACAGTAGCACTGATTCTGGTCTCTTGCAGCCGGTGGAGGGGACGAGTGGGTTTGCTTCGGTGACGGGTGGTCAGGCGCCTCTCTTTGAGCATAAAGAGCTTGAAACGTTTTCAGTACATTGGATTCAGGAAAAACGATATGATTCCTTGCAGGAGTTTGTAGTTCTCTTACGATCTCATGCTTCCTGTAAAAAAGGTTAACAAAATCCAATAACGCTGGAGGGAAAACAGAGGTAACTGGAAAAGATGGGTAATTATTAAGCGTATGTGTGATGAAGGTATGGAAATTAGCATACATGCAGAATATCAGAATTCGATCGGGAAGCATGTTCTTCCACGCCCTTCGCATGGGACCCTTGCGACCTTTCTTCGGTTTGAAAATGATATCTCTGCAATAAAAAAAGAAGTATACGAACTGTCAGGAAAAGCTCTCCTTCAGAACAGAAAATGGACAGGATGGGTGGCACATCGACCTTGGCAAGCACTTCCGGTGGTAAACAGTTGGGCAGCGTCTGCATACTGCAAACTGCATACTCTTATCTTTCTTATTATCTACTTCCTTGCACACAATACATTCATGCATAGGACAAGTGAAGCTCTCTCCGGCAGCCACGTGGAGCTCGAACAGTTCTTGGCTATCTGGATATAGCATTTGAGCAACACATTTTGGGTGGTAAAAGCGTGCACAATCGTCATGCTCACATTGGAATACCTGGCAAGCAATGCAGAAATCAGAATTAGATCTTTTCCGTTGTTGTTTTTTTTTTACCTTCTGTTTCACCTCTTCAGAAGTAAAAGTAAAAGTTCGAAAGTTTTAGCAAGACATGATCAAATTTATCTGAAGCCTTTATTTGATGAGGAAATTATCGACTTGTATGAGGTGCTCTCTTACCGTACCTGCTGTGATGATGCGTCAGTGTCATCAGAAGACCCTAACGATCCACAAATGAAACACTGATGTTGTTTGTACTGGCAGTTCTTGCATATAAAATCTTCCTTCTCGATTATGTTCTGAATTATCAATGAGAAACATGGAGCGACTCTGTTAACTTTATTAGAGAGATATAAAAGTAAACAGTGAACTTAAAGAAGGTGGCACCTGGGAACTCAAACGCATGACATACCTTTGCCTCTTGTATAGTCAGCCCAAGTGTCTTGATGCAATTATGTTCGTTATCAAGGTGGAAAGACCTCTGACAACAACCTTCGCAGCTAAAAGCATCCAACACAAAAGGGATATTAATTAGTACTATCTCCGTTCTTAAATATATAACGCCGTTGAGTTTTTATTCAGAAAAAAATGTGAATTATCATTTATTTTATTACGATTTATTTTATCACTTAAGGTTGTTTAAGTATGACTTGAAATTTTACATTTTTTAATAAATATTTTGAATAAGACGAGTGGTCAAAGTTTTAAAAAAAAGTCAACGGTGTCATATATTTAAGAACGGAGGGAGTATTAGCAACGGAACCAGGATTTGGTTTACGCATTGCTGCAGAGTATTTATGATATTTATACAAGCAAAGAAGAAGTATATCAGTGGAACATTATAATGAATACACTTACCAAGTTAGATTACCACCATCGTCACAAATTGCACAAACATTCTCTCCCTACAACAAGAGCAAATTAATCCTAGCTTTGTCAAAAAGATAATAACCACACACAAGCAGAAAAAAGACAGAAGAATACTAAACTTATGAAGAAGCCGATAAAGAATGAGAATCTGAGGGGCAGGTTGAACTAAGAGGTGCATATAGGGGTGGTAATGAAGTCTAAATTTTACACTATAAAATTTTTAAGATAGGATCATAGATCCAACTATATTTATATTCATTTTTTAACTAAAATTAATTAAGAGCTCAAATGAATTGTGAATAAACATTTGAACCGTGATCCATTATCACACGTGCTTCGATGTATGTAGCCAATAAACAGATTAAGTTTTGGGCGAGATTAGAAAATATTAATTCCATGATAACTCCAAAACTCATCTTTAGGCCACCGCTTTTGCAATATTAAAAAAAATAGATGAGCAATGAATTTTAATAAACCTTAGCAACCTTGTTGCCCGGTCCTCCTCCTGCTGCCTTGTGCATGTTTCTCCTTCGCTTGAATTCACGAACCTTGTTCAGCGTCCGGAGCTGCTCCACGGTTGCCTTTTTGCGAGCCATGGTTTCGTACAAGAATGGAGGCGCGGCTCGGTCTGCCGGTGGGAACTATCCGTTACTTGGATTTCCTAAGTCCCTGTGCTGCACGGTGTTCAGGTGACTAGGAAGAGAGGCTAAATGGCTAATCAAGCCGATAAAGAACGGGGATCGACTGATTCAAGGGAAGGAGCGGGCGTTCCATACCGACGAACGAGGACCAGATCAGGACTCCAAGCGGCGGCGATCAGGGCACGCTGCTGGTACGGTTTGGATAACGCAAAGCAGGGGCCACGTTCGCAAATATGAACTGTTGCGGTAAGAGAGGCGGCGGCGGCGGCGGCGGCGGCTGGCGGGTGCAGATAAAACGCGATATGGCATATGTCATTGTGCCCTTGGGCTATCTCTCTTACTAGAATAAGAGCTTGTTAAGGACAATGTATTTTGCCCTCGTGGGATGAAAACGGGACTGATACCCAGAACGGGTATCGAATACGAGTACCAAAATAGGACGTAATTTCGGATACGGATATGTGTATTTTGTTTGTCGGAACAGATACGGATATTACCCGAATATTGAACCTCGGATACGGGTAGGATACAGAATCACTAATACCCGGTCAGTACCTGAAAATCCCAGGTCGGATACGGGTACCCGGAATTCGGGTACCCGTTTTTTCTTTTTCTGCATAATATAGTTATAAAATCATAACTTTTACATATAAAATCGGATGAAGATAAAGTTTATATGAAAATTATAGAGCTTGAAGAGATCTATGACTTTGTAATACATCAATTTTTTGTTTAAACAATATTTTAATGATTTAATTGTATTTTGATGATTTTCTATGATAAGAAATTAATAATACATAAATAGTCTCAAAAAATCGTGAAATTTTACGGAGATACAACATATGTCTATATGTAACCATAAAAAATATTTGGATCATAAGATCTATAAGATGCTCATGTTTCTTTCCTTTCACTTTCACTTATTTGTATGAGTTACATGTAAAATTAGTGTAAGTATCCAAGTTTCAACATAATCAGTACTTCACTTTATCATTTTCATACGAGGACTTGAGTTATCTTCATATAAAATGTTTATTAGTTTTTGTAATTTATTTACAATTTTTTAGTAAAACTAGAATATTTATGAATTTTAAATATTGCGGTGTTGGTTCTACAATGTCCTTGTGATAAGCACCTTTGAACTGCATGATGTCAATTTTACCGGTTTTCTTTCTTACATCTGATCTATCATATACATTATATATATTGCTTAACTTATGGATGGTTGGACAATTAATATCATCGGATGAACTACCCGACAATTATCCGGTACCTACCCGAGTAGTATCCGTTATCCGTTTCTTATCTGTTCGGATTATTACCCGGTCACGTCCTATATCCATCCCGAATCTTAACTACCCATATCCGGTCCCATATCCGGGAGAAATATATTAGTGTAGAATACGGAATGACCCTGTATCCGGCTATATCCGTCATGTTTTCATCCCTACTCCTCAGTCTCTTTTATTACTCTTGCTTCCAAACAACTCTTAAAAAGCACTCTCTCAATCTCTTTTATTACTGTTGCTCCCAAACATGCTTTAAAGAACACCCTATTAGGCACTATAGCATTTGTATGCGAGTCACAATATCATCAATAATTGGAAGTGGAAACAACCATTTCAGATAAATTTAAGGTACAATGATAACCTTTAGTTAGCACAAGCATAAAAATATCTTCGGTTGGATTTAGGGGTGTTTAAATGCATTAGATCTAATAATTAGCTGCTAAAATTAGTTGAAGATATACAAAGAATCTAACTAATAGTTCAGCTATTAGCTATGTTTAGTAAATTAGTTAATAGTTAGCTAGCTATGTGTTTGTTAGTTAATTACACTAGCAATTTTTAGCTAACTAACTATTAGCTCTAGTGCATTCAAACACCTCCTTAAGACGCAAAATTAACTCCAGATAAAAGGCAATAAGTAGGCCAACCCGATCATTTTACTCCTCGAATCGAATTTTAATTTTTTGTTTACAAAAGTCGGCCTTGGATTGCTGCCATCTTCTGTGCCAACTTTCTCTAAAGGATCGACCGATGTAAACCATTGATCTAACTTGTCTAAATCCCTAAACTAATCTATTGTGCTCATGTCAGAGGAGTTTGCCGCCCTCTGCTTGGTAGCGGACCGTCTGACCATAGGGGCCTGATCTTGCATGAGAGGGGGTACGAACTGCAGACCTCTATGCTGGACTTCATACCATCCAGCTATAGGGGCGAATCGTCCGTGAGAGGAACTACGAATTGCATACTTCTCTCCTAGACCTCATGTGGGGGACAGATATCCCTGGGTTACCACGGCTCAGAACGTCCTGTGGGCCATCCGTAGGGATGGCAATTTTACCCGCGGGTTCGGATATCCGACCCGTCGGGTACGGGTTTGGGCACGAAATTTGACCCGTGGGTTTTACCCGTACCCGACTCGATTTTATTACGGGTCGGGTACGAATTTGATTTCTTACCTGCGGGTACCCGACGGATATCCGAAAATAGTGATTTTAGATTTTCAGCCTACCAATACGCTAGCTAGCCATCCACCCTCGACAGCTCATCCTACTGCCATTCCTCCCTGTCTGCTGATGCTTCTGATCTGGTTCTAGTACTAGTGCCAGTACGTTTGATAAAGTGCCAGTACGTAGTACCAGTGCTATCTAGTACAAGTACTTGAGCTAAGAGAGTGTTAATACACCAGATGACTATGCTAGCTACTTTCCGATTTTGACGAGTTGGAAGTTTATTAACAAAAAAACATTAGCAACACATGTCCAGGGCTACATCTACACGACTGCACTGTGCAACAACATTATGTGCCTCCGGTGATCATGGCGATGTGCGGCGCTCAGAACTGCACTAGACTTCATTTAGGGAGAATGCACCAAGCTGTTATACCCGACGGATACCCGATATCCGCCCGATACCCGATGGGTATGGGCACGAGTACAAAATTTTACCCACGGGTATAGTCATGGGCAGATATGGATAATCCCCGCGGGTATAGTCCCGGGCGGGTATTTACTCTACCCGATCCGAACCCGACCCATTGCCATCCCTAGCCATCCGAAAGGCTCTTGATGGGCCACCCAAAAGGTGCTTGATGGGCCTCGGTCAGAAGGGAACAACTGGCATCCAAGAAAGGCGCAGGTGTGGATACGTGAGAAGTCAATCATCTCCTGTGCATGCAACACGTGAGAAATCAGCAGACGACTCGTTTGACTGTAGCCAAGCGCAACGTGAGGCAGAACGTGGAGATCATGGACTCGTGGTAGTTTTCTGTAACTCTGATTTAGTCGGCAATAAGGCTGAGGAGGGGACCCTATGAAAACAAGGTAGGAACACCGTACTCATCTTCTTCCTCGAGACACCATCTGTAACCCTAAGATACTCAACAGCACACAAACAAAAACCATAGGATGTAGGGTATTACGCCTCCAAGCGACCTGAACGTGAACAATCGCTTGTGTCCTCGACATGCTCTACACATACCATCGAGTTGTGTTCGTCTTTGCCTTCCTCTAAAAAGCGCTACATGGTCATCCCCATAGCGTGTTACCGGTACTCGACACTCACAGCTGGCGCGGCAGGTAGGGGTGTGACGTCGATCTCCCGTGGTGAAGAGGGTGATCCCACCGCCTTCCACGGCTAGACCTTGAATGGTCGTGGCTAGGATTGTGTAACACCCTGAATTTGGGGGGTATAAAATTTCTTTGCTTGTATCCATAAATTCATGTGTTACTCCTCTTTTCTTCTCTCCCTTAAACCCCTATTTCTTCTTTCTTCTAGAGGGAGGGATAGTGTCTCAGTTGGAGTTGTACTTATTCAAGAGATAAAACCTTAAAGTATCTATGTGGTGTTGCATCATGTTGAACCCCAAATTTTGCCCTTGTGTGATGCATATGTTTGTGATGAACTCTTTTGAATTTGTGGTATGTTTGAAGTTTGTATTCAAAGGAAAAAGGAAAAAGGAAAAATATAATGAAGTTCTAAAATAAAAGGAAAAGGAAAGGAGCCTAGAAACCCCTCCCCTTGGCCTTTCGGCCCAACCGGCCTGCTCTGCCCTTGCTCGCTTCCCTCTCGCTCTCTGGCAGCTAGGCTCGCCCTGTCGGCACCACCTCGCTCGCTCGCATGCCCGCTCTCCCCTCTCTATGATTTGGGTCCCGCTTGTTGGAACTGCCCCACTCACCCTCGCATCTGCTCCCTCTCTCTGCTCGGTGGGGCCCACCCTCCAGTGGCTCCGCACACACCCGCAAACACCTCCCCTGCTCCGCACACACACATGTCGAGAACGGTGACCCACGTCATGCCCCCAGCGAAACTACCGCCCTGACCCCTTTTGGAGCATCTGAGCATGCCCACTCCTCCCCTCGACTCATTTCTCTCGTCCAAACCGCCCCTCGCCCGAGCTACCCTTGCCCCGAGCTCACCGGAGCTCTCCCTCGCCGAGCCAATCACGTGCTGAATTCCCCATGGCGAGATTGCCCCACGCGTTCCTGACTGTGGTCCGCCACTGCCGCCTGAAGCTCCGCCCTAGTCAAGCCTCACCTGAGGTAAGCTCGCCGGTCGTACTTTCTTTTCTCTCCCCCCCCCGTTCTCTCTTCTCCATCGTGTAGTCGTCGGTAATGAACGACGGCGGCATTGCTCCGTCGCGTCGTGGTCCTTCGGTCAACCACCGCCCCACGTTCCTCGTTTCACCGGATGTAACACCCACTTTGTAGTTGCTAGATAAAACACCAATAGAGAAACATTTTCTCTTTATGTGAGTGTGATCTTTATTCATCATCATATGAGAACACCATGTCCAAAAACAAATAATGAAAAGATATGCTACTAAATTGTTGCATCATGCTGGATATTTTATTTTGTGTGCATTTTGTGACAAAAAAAAAATATTAAAGACCAAAAAAAAGAGAGAATTTAAACCCTAAAAGGAATTCTTGAGATTAGAGGAGAGGAAGGAATATTATTCAATACAAATAAAGTTGTCATTAAAATCACTTCATCACAGTTGAGATGATCAAAATAAATAATTAACCAGTATATAAAGTGCCACAAAGTTTGAATTTAGATTGAAGTTTGAATTTGAAAAAGAAATGAAAAAGAAAAACAGGAAATAGAAAAAGAAATGGGGTACTATACCTAACTGGGCCGCAGAACACCATTTCGGCCCACAACTGTTTTTCTCTCTGCGCGGCCCAACCTTCCCTCACACCGGCGCCGACACGCGGGGCCCGCACGTCAGCCGCCCATCCGCGCGCACTGCTTTCTCTCGCGCTCACGCTCGCTGCCTCACTGGATGGCGGGGCCCGCTCGACCAGCCGCCCGCATCGCTTGCGCTGCGCTCGGGAGGAATAGACGCCGACAGCTCGGACCCACCTGTCATCCCGGTCGTCGCGCGCTAACAACCAGACCGCGTCGCGCGGCGGAGCTCGCCCACCTTCCGCGATTGCTGGGATCCGACTCCGCGACCCGGGCGATAAAGGCCAACCCACCGCCCACGACCCCGTCGCATTCGCATCGCGCCGCCACCACCAGTCCACCCTCGGACCGCTCGTAAGCTTCGGCGGAAGGCTAGCCGCGGGCGACGAACGGCGCGCCACCGCGGATTGGGGGCTCTGCGTCAACCGGGACAACGAGGTATGCACCGAGCCCTTCTCTGGTGTTGGTAGGAAGTAGTAGATGCAGCGCCGCGTAGAAATCACGGCGAGCGCTCCCGGAATTTCTCACCGGAGCAGCGCCGGCCGCCTAGATTGTGAATCGCCGTGGGCCGGGTTCTGTACTCGATGATAGCACAAATTGATAGAGGGAACAAGTTTATAGCGTCGTCAATCAGGCGAGGAGCGAAGGAATTAGAAGATGGGGCTCGGGGTGGCCGGAGTTGCTACTCGCCGGTGAACCAGCCGCCGCGGGAAGCTGAGCGCCACCGCGTGGGATTGGTGAGAGAGGGGAGAAACGCTGACGCCGTTGGATGCGTAAGGGACGGTCCCGATTAGATCAAGCGTACCCGTTCGTTCAAACGAACCTCGACCGTAGATGCGAGATCCAGCGGTGCAGGGTAGATCTGTGATTCATTAAACCCTGGCCGTTGATCGCCGATCGTGCGGCTCTGGGCGCGTACCGGTTCAGGGTGATAGGAGTCTAATCTGGGCCGTCGGTTTAGATCTGACGGCTGATATCACGCGATACCCTTTCGGCCTGGGGTTTTGCATATGAACCCCTCACTTTTTACCGAATCAACCCGCCGTCCATATGTTACTGTGCGCTGTGTCTGTAGAAACTTACACCGAGCCCCCTGGGTTTCTCCAGAATTGACGCCCAGTCCATAACTTTATAAAACCAGAGAAAATGATTATTAAATAGATTTTTAATAGGAAAATAATTGCTAGAACTTTATAAATTCATAGAAAATTCATACTAACTCCAAATTAATCCATTCCAATTGCTAAAATTTTGTAATTTTATTCTCTAGCACTTAGTGTCTCTGTTTTGGCATAAAAACAGTAGGAAATTTATTTATCACTTAATCTTATTTAAAGCACATAAAACCTTTGATAATGCATAACTTAAAATCTATAACTCAGAAAAATATGATTTCTGTTCCTAGGATTTTATTTTAATATGTAGAATATCTCTGTGCATTTTGTTTATATGTTTGGTGTAATGTTAATTTCTCTATATGCACTGTGCTTGTTTGTATTGTGGCGAGTAGAAGAGCCCGTTGCTGAGGATCCTGGTGAGCAGCAGGTTGAAGTAGCTGAGCAGGAGCTCATTGAAGGCAAGTTGTGCCCTTGACCACTTTTTACCCAATAATGCTCTTTAATATCACTTATCCATGCATAGGTTAATTTTGATGGGACCCAATAGGACTCCCTAGATTGTTTATCTCATTACCTTGTTTACCCCTGAATCACTTGGGTAGTTTGCTATTGCTTTATATGGTTTTGGGATAATCATTTATTACCTCTATGTTCCAATTCTTGTTGTTATTCTGTTTATGTTCATGTTGTTATCATTAATGTTAATTGGAACATAGAGCTTAACTTGAGAACCACGTGCCACCACAAGGGTGGAATGGGACGCCCTTGGCTGACTAATTAGGAAAGCTAGTGGAAGACTACCTTACCCGAAAGGGGCAAGGGCAGTAGGGGAGAGGTCAGTGCGGGGAGGTCCCTGGTTGATTTTGCTGCGATGGCTATCAGCCAGGAACCCTTTACTGGATCTTCCCATAAACTGTAGCGGGTTTTCGGAAGCTAGTGGAACTTTGTAAAGGCCTCGTAGTGTTGCCCTGCCGTGCTTCCTAGGTAGAGGTATATGGGATTCATGACCCCTTGGCAGATGGGTAACATGACTTGTGGGTAAAGGGTACAACCTCTGCAGAGTGTAAAACTGGTATACTAGCCGAGCTCGCGGTCATGAGCAGCTCAGGACTCTCTGATGTTTAAATTATGGAACTTAAATTCAATTTTGTCATTCGCATTGCATGGGTTTGTTATTAATTTTGTTCTATTACTTTACTTATGGTTTGGTATTTACTTACACTTAGTAATTGCTAATAAAATTTTGACCAACTACTTAAAAGCAATGCTCAGCTTTAACCCCTTTTATTGATTAGCCTTACACATCACATGAACTCACACCTTTGTGAGTTTATGTCCACTGGTTCCCCACAACTTGTTGAGCTATGATCATGTGTGAGCTCACCCTTGCTGTCTCACACCCCCCCACAGGAGATGATCAGGTGGTTCAGGAGGAGCCGCCTAACACTGAGGAGTTCGATCTGATCTAGGTGGCGTTTCCCAGTCGACATCTGCGCCGACGATCCTTAGTTTGTTTTATCTTTATTATTTTATTTTGTAATAAGTCTTCCGCTATGTAATAAATACTCTGATGTTAATGACATTTATCTCTATACACTCTGTTATTATATATGTTGTCTTCTTGGCGCATGTATGAGACGCACCCGGCTTTGTTCTTTAAAACCGGGTGTTACACCGGAGCGCCATCGGAGAGCCACCGAGGGCCCTCCCCATTCCCATGCACGCGCAATCGGAGGAAGAAGGCGACCCTGACGGCTGGGCCCTACTTGGCAGCTCCTCACACTGGTCCCCCTTCCCCTTCTCTGAGTTGTTGACGCCCAGCCCCACTCGGCAGCCGTGCCAGCCCCATCCATTTTCCTTCTCTGGGTCACCGACATAACCTCATAAGCTTAGACATGCCTTTTTCAGAAGATGAAATTAAAGGAAGTATCAACCTTCTGCCTGGAGACAAGACACCGGGACCCGACGGTTTCACCGGTTGTTTCCTCAAATCCTGTTGGGCCACTATAAAACAAGATTTCATGGCAGCGGTGAATGCTTTCTACAATCTTCGTTGTCTCAACCTCCATCTAATAAATTCGGCTAGCATTATCCTAATTCCCAAAATCGATGGAGCAAAATCAGTCGGGGACTTCAGGTCGATAAGCCTCATTCATTCCTTTATTAAGATCATTAACAAAACACTAGCTCTTCGGTTGGCACCGAGAATGAATGAGAATGTCTCGCCTTTTCAAAGCACCTTTATTAAGACACGGAGCATCCATGAAAACTTCCTAGCTGTGAGAAGCATGATTAGGCGTTTCCAGCGGAACAACTCACCAACTATATTCCTCAAGCTGGACATTGCAAAGCCATTTGACTCTGTACAATGGGATTACCTGATATCCTTACTCCGCAGCTTAGGCTTTCCTATGAGGTGGATTGACTAGATTTCTATAATCCTTTATACTTCTTCCTCAAGAGTAACCACTAATACGGTGCCTAATTCGCCTATACATCACTGACAAGGCCTTAGGCAGGGCGACCCTCTCCCCCTTCTTTTTGTCTTGGCGATCGACCCGTTGCAAAAAATCCTGAAGGTTGTCGCAGAGTCTGTAGCATTGAGCAAGCTGGGGAACCGTTCACCCATCCTCAAGATTTCGTTGTATGCTGATACGTGGCTTTGTTTGTTAAGCCGGTAAAGGAGGAAGTTGAGACAATTGTCAGATTGCTGGCCTTATTTGAAGAGGCTTCGGGTTTGATGATCAATCTTCAAAAATCCATGATTGTGTACATTCATTGTCAGGGACTACCACTTGACGACATCCTTGATGGCCTTCTAGCTGGAAGAGCAACCTTCTCGATCCGATAACTGGGCATTCCTCTCACTTCAGGTAGGCTAAGGAAAAGGGACCTTCAGATTTTCTTGACAAAGTCTTAGGCAAACTGAGTAGTTGGAACAGGAGGAATTTCTCGGTGGCGGGCCGTCTGACCCTTGTCAAAATGGTGATTACCTCATAGGCAATCTAAAAACAAGATTGTTCCTTTGGGCTAGTTCAGAAAGGCTCACTAGAGGGAAATGCAAAGTTAATTAGAAGCATGTGGCGAGACCAAAAGCCCTTGAAGGCTTAGGGGTCCTTCACTGTCACACCCGGTTTTAGAAGGCAAACTGAATGTGAACCATGTACGTGCCAGGTCCGCAATTCACGTACACAACAGTTACATAGTTGGACATCATCACACAGTGCTCAAATAATAACATAAAAGAGTATTAATTTGATTACATTAGGATGCCCGAGACATCCACATAGTCTTAAACATAGATCAAAGTGCGAAAATGAAACATAGTAATACACGGCCTTCACAGGCAGCCGACTGGGGGTTTGCCGCTAACCCGCGCCTAGAACTCATCATAGTCTTGGAACTCCTAGAAATCCTCCACCACGACTTCATCTTCTCCTAAGCAGTGGTTGCAATATGGACAACCTAGGGGTTTTTGGTGTTGTAAAGAAAGGGTGAGTACATATCAACATACTCAGCAATTGTCCTGTTTGGCTGAGGTGGACTAGTTGTATGTGGGGTGAAGCTCAGAGCGATTGTTTTTAGTGGGTCAGGTAATTATTACTAGTAGAGAGCCAGGTTTTAGCATTAAACCTAAGTTATTAACCCAAAAGTACTCCCTTCAAATGGAATGAATACTAGAAACCATAACCATAATCATCACCATCAAAACCATAATCATCCTCATCATCATTTGTAATCATAGTATCTCTAATCAAAGGAGCTCCCAAGACCGCTCATAACCGTGAGAACGACTGATATATCAGTTTCATAACACTCTGCAGAGGTTGCACACTTTACCCACGAGACGTGATTCCATCTCTAGCCCGGGCTTGCAAGACCCTTGTTCACTCCCGAGGTGAATGGCCAGGGATTCACTATGAAGCCTTTACAAAGATTCCCTGAGGCTGTAGCCGCCCGTTAGGTTTCCTAAATGTATCGCACTCCTCCCCAAGGGGCAAACCACTGTCGAAAGAGTGAGCCACATACACCGAGCCCCATTAACGGCACAACAGCGAAGCAAACTACACCTTAGTTCCTCTAATTAATTAGCTAAGGACGTCCCATACCACCCTCATGGTTGTATTGTTTTCCCGGGTGGTCATCCAACAAATCAGTCCTTACAGAGAGGCACTTGAGAAACCACTCGAGCCCCCTTAAATGTCACAATGCCACCATCATTTCCCAAAAGTAATCATCGTATCATAAATAATCTCATCATGTTCATTGATTAAAGTAAAGTGCTAGCATAGAGCTAATCCAAAAATGATCCAACCCAAATAGGTGAACAAGGATAGGATAAACAAAGACTCCTTAGGTATAAATTATGTAAATGCGGGGAGATGAATTAATAAGTGGGCAGGACATAGATAGGTCAGAAGACACTTGCCTTCACCAACCAGTTGCTCAGGGTCTTCGCCTGCAACTCCTTCGGACTCCGTCAATGGACTGTTATCTATACGAGTTCAAACATACATTTGTCACACCCAGTTTTTAGAAGGCAAACCGAATGTGAACCACATGTACGTGCCAGGATCAGAAACTCACGTACATAGCGAATACATAATTGGACATCATCACACATTGCTCAAAGTAAATAGCAGAAAGGTACTTTATTACATCAAGATGTTCAAGACATCCATAGAGTCATTAAAATAACATTGTCATTAATATTATCAAAGTGCGGAAAAGCGAACGTAGCAGATATGGCCTTCACATGCAGCTGACTGGGGTTTGCCACTAACATAACTAGAACTCATCGTAGTCCTGGAACTCCTCAAAGTCCTACATGTTGCCTGCATCTCCTCCTGAGCATTGAATATAGTGGGGACAACCTGGGGTGGGTGTCACACCCGGATTTCGGGGCACCAAGACCCGGGCGCGAACAATCACCAGGTGCTGGGACCAAGTCTCGCACATGATGAATCATGGCACATGATCGAATATCACATCTTTACTATATAATATGAGTTCTGTACAAAATAAATAAATAGTTACATTATAAGGAGACAACGGTCCAGCAACCCAAAGTTGACTGGGAGACAACGACCTAGATCTCTCACGAACACATCGCAGCATCCTCCATGCGCCTCATCATGTGGTACCTGTTCTTGACCTGTGGGGGGGGGGGGTGTGAGACAGCAAGAGTGAGCTCACATACGTTCATAGCTCAACAAGTTGTGGGGAATAATGTGCATGAACTCGCCAAAGGTGGGAGCTCATGTGAAGTGTAAGGCTTACCAAAGAGGATGGTTGAAGCTGAGCATTGCTTTTAAAGTTGATCAAAATTTTATTAGCAGTTACTAAGTATAAGTAAATACCAACCCAATTAAATAGTAGAACAAAAGTAACAACCTCACCTGCGATGCAATGCATATGACAAATTGAATTTAGTTCCATAATTTAATCATGTGAGTGTCCGAGCTGCTCATGACCGTGAGCACGGCTAGTATACCAGTTTTACACTCTGCAGAGGTTGCGCATCTTTACCCACAAGTCGTGTTACCCATCTGCCAAGAGACGGCCAATCCCATACACCTCTACCGAGGAGGCGAGGCAGGGTAACACTACGAGGCCTTTACAAAGTTCCACTAGCTTCACAAAACCCGCTACAGTTTATAGGAAGCTCCAATGCAGGAATCCCTCGCATGACCGCCATCGCAGCAAAATCATCCCAAGGGCCTCCCTACACTGACCACTCCCCTACTGCCATTGCCCCTTTCGGGTAAGGTAGTCATCCACTAGCTTTCCTAATTAATCAGCCAAGGGCGTCCCATTAAACCCTTGTGGTAGCACTGTTTTCTCGGGTGGTTCTCCATGTTCCAATTAACATAATGATCTTATCATGAACAGTAAATAACAACTGATAACAAAAGTGTAATCATGAATAATGTATCTCCATACCCAAAACCACATATAGCACTAGCAAGTACTACCCAGAAAGTTTAGTGGTAAACAAGGTATAAAGATAGACAAACTAGGGTATCCTATGGGGTCCCATCAAAATTAACCTATGCAGATCATTATGATTAATTAGAACATGAGTGGGTAAAAAGAAGTGATCAAGGGCACAACTTGCCTAGGACTTGAGATTCCAGGTACCAGGATGATCTTAAGATTCTCGTGACCTCACTGCTATTCGTAGCAATACAAACAAACATGGTATAGGTAAAATTAACATCATACCAAACATAATCACAAACTATGAAATAATATTCTACGCATTGCTACGAGATTGTAGGTTCGAGAACCGTTAAATTCGGAGCTAAAATGAAGAATTTATAGATAAAACGATATTTTAGACATAATAAATCTAATAGATGGGATCTAACAAATATTGCATTTAAATTAGGCAGGTATTAAATTAAAATATTTGAGTTGATACTAATCATTAACAATTATTTGTAAAATACGTAGGCTAGAACTATAAATTAGATTAACTAGATTATCTAGATAATTAACATTAATTAAACAAGTAATTAATTAATTATTAATTAAAGCTTGTGGCATAATTAAAACAATGTTATTACTACTGTCGGCGTTTCGAGACCGGGGGGGTCCCTAAGCCGACGAGTGAGTGTGCCGCGTGCCCCAGCCCAGATGGGTCGAGCGCGTGGGCGAGCGCGAAGGGGGGAAGAGCGAGGTGGCCGGAGCCGGGTCGTGAGGGAGGCGGAGATCCCGCGGCCTTCGTGTTCGTCCCGCGCCCAGGTCGGGTGCGCTTGCAGTAGGGGGTTACAAGCGTCCACGCGGGTGAGGGGAGCGAGCGGCCCCAAGAGAGCGCCTGCCCCTGCCCTCGTTCCCGCGGGGCCAACCTTCTCTAAGAAGGCCCTGGTCCTTCCTTTTATAGGCGTAAGGAGAGGATCCAGGTGTACAAATGGGGGTGTAGCAAGGTGCTACGTGTCTAGCGGGGGAGAGCTAGTGCCCTAAGTACATGCCAAGGTGGCAGCCGGAGAGATCTTGGCACCCAGCTGGTGTGGCGTCGTGGCTGTCGGAGAAGCAATGGAGCCTGACGGGGGGACAGCTGTCGGAGTGGTTGGGCCCTTGCTGACGTCCCCCTGCTTCCGTAAGGGAGCTGAGAGCCGCCGTCGTCATGGGTCCAGCGGGGCGCCATCATTGCCTATCTGGCGGAGCTAGCCAGATGGGACGTCGGTCCTGTTCTCTGCGGCCCGAGTCGGCTCGGGGTAGGGTGATGATGGCGCTTCCTGTTGACGTGGCGGACTTGTGCCCTAGGTCGGGCGACGTGGAGGCTCCTCCGAAGCCGAGGTCGAGTCTGTCCTGCATGGCCGAGGCCGAGCCCGAGCTCCTGGGTCGGGCGAGGCGGAGGTCGTTCGGCAGAGGTCAGGGCGGAGTCCGAGCTCTGGGTCGGGCGAAGCGGAGTTCGTCGTCTTCCGGGGCCTTAGCCCGAGTCCGAGCCCTGGGTCGGGCGGAGTGGAGTTCGCCGTCTTCCGGGGCCTTAGCCCGAGTCCGAGCCCTGGGTCGGGCGGAGCGGAGTTCGCCGTCTTCCGGGGCCTTAGCCCGAGTCCGAGCCCTGGGTCGGGCGTAGCGGAGTTCGCTGTCTTCCGGGGCCTTAGCCCGAGTCCGAGCCCTGGGTCGGGCGGAGCGGAGTTCGCCGTCTTCCGGGGCCTTAGCCCGAGTCCGAGCCCTGGGTCGGGCGGAGCTTCCTATGGCGCCTTTGGCAAAGCCTGGCCGCCCGTCGGTCTCATTCTTTGTGTTAAATGCCCCAGTGACTTGGTCGGTCGGCGCGGGTGATTTAGTCAGGGTTGCTTCTTAACGAAGGCAAGACCTCGGGCGAGCCGGAGATGCGTCTGCCGTAAAAAAGGGGGCCTCGGGCGAGACGGAAACACCTTAGGGTCGGCTGCCCTTGCCCGAGGCTAGGCTCGGGCGAGGCGCGATCGAGTCGCTCGTATGGACTGATCCCTGACTTAATCAAACCCATCAGGCCTCTGCAGCTTTATGCTAATGGGGGTTACCAGCTGAGAATTAGGCGTCTTGAGGGTACCCCTAATTATGGTCCCCGACAGTAGCCCCCGAGCCTCGAAGGGAGTGTTAGCACTCGCTTGGAGGCTTTCGTCGCACTTTTTTGCAAGGGGACCAGCCTTTCTCGGTTGCACTCTGTTCCGGTGGGTGCGCGCGAGCGCACCCGCCGGGTGTAGCCCCCGAGGCCTCGGAGGAGTGGTTTCACTCCTTCGAGGTCTTAATGCCTGGCGTAATGCTTTGGCTGGTCTGGCGGTTCCCTCATGCGAACAGGCCGTAGCCCGGGTGCACTGTCGGGGCCCAAGTTCTCGGGCTGGTATGTTGACGCTGTCAACGGTTTGGCCGGAGCCGGGTTTGCGAGAGCAGCCCCCCGAGCCTCCGCACAGGGCGAGAGGGCGATCAGGGACAGACTCGGCTTTTTTACATACGCCCCTATGTCGCCTTTTCACAAGGAGGAGGGGGGGGGAGAGCGCCATGTTACCCTCGATGGGCACCGAACATGGCGTCTCCGGTGAGCTGCAATCGGGTAATCCGAGTGGACGTCCGTGCCCCGTTCGTTGGGGGTCGGCTAGGGGCCCGGAGGCACGCCCAAAAGTACCTGCGGGTGATCTGCCGGACCCGGTCCCCTGGCGACGGGGTCCGAGGGCTCGTTGCCTCCCTCCGATGGGATTCCGTTACAGGATCGTTCCCGCTGGTCTCGGAAATGTCCTAGGGTACCTCGGGAGCGCAGCCCGAGCCTTGGTTATGTATCGAACGTACCCCTGGTCATCCCTCGCTCGGTGTCTGAGGCGACTGTGAACCCTTCGGGGGGCCAGCCTTCGAATCCCTGATCAGTAATGGGCGCGGAGCCCGAGTAGCCTGAGGCGGTCGTGGAACCTTTCGGGAGGCCGACCTTCGAACCCCTGACCAGTAGTGGGTGTCGGGCCCACGCGATCTGAGGCGGCTGTCGAACCCTTCGGGGGGCCAGCCTTCGAACCCCTGATCAGTAAGGAGGCTCGGAGCCTAGTTCCTTCACGGGAAGGATCCCTTCGGGGGTATCCCCTTTCCCGGTCCCTGTTGCAAGAGATAGAGAAAGAGGAAAAAGGAAAAAAGGATACGAAATTGAACGACGTGGCGTACCTTTTTTGGTGTGGTCGTTTTGGCGAAAGCGAAGCGTCGCCAGCTGCTCCTGCCAGAAGCGCCGCCTGTCGAGCCGCGGAGTTAATGCGCCGGGGCGAGTAGTTGGCGAGGCTGCCGTTGCGCGTGCGCGAGCCATTCGAGGAACGGGTCACGGGCGTGTCGTCTTCACACCGCGAGAGGGGGTTCTCTCGCTGCCTCCGGATAGGACGTGAGCTTGGCTGACGGCGTGACCGCTGCTCTCACGCGCCTGCCACCGTCATTACTGCCGGCCCACTTTTGACCGCGCTTGACCGCTGCGTCTGGCTGGCGCTGCTGGGTCGCGCGCTGGGTCACCTCGGGTCGCGGTATCGGTTCCGCAATCGAGGAGGTGCGGTGGCGGTGCCAGTGGTACAGTTGCTTGCATGCAGCATCCGGCGCGCCGGTCGCGCGACGCGTGGGCTTGGGCCTCCGTGCTGTCAGGTCAGGAGTCGGAGAAGCGCGTCCACTTGGCGTGGTTGCGTGCCGTCTGCATGGCTGCCCGCCCCTTTCGCCCGTTGGTCTGGGCAAAAGTGGAGGGTCACTTGTAACCGCTGGGTGGTTGCGCGCGCCGTGCGCGGCGGTTCGGCTTCTTCTGCTCGGAGCCGGTCTGCATGACATGTGGGTCCCAGCCCCCGCGCCGCGGGGGAGGGCTTTGGAGGCGTGTTGGAGAAGACTCAGCCCGTGACGGTTGGGGGCGCAAACAGGGAGAGTCGCCTTTAAAAAGAGGGCGACCCCTTCCGTAAGGCGACCATGTCTTCTTCCTCCCTTATGCCTCGTGTCTTTCCACCTTTCAAGCCCCCGGATGGGGGAAACCGCCGTCTTTTCGCCCTATCGTTGGAGGAA
Source organism: Zea luxurians (assembly GCA_029449295.1). Lineage (NCBI taxonomy): Eukaryota > Viridiplantae > Streptophyta > Magnoliopsida > Poales > Poaceae > Zea > Zea luxurians. The sequence goes on from JAOPSE010000003.1 coordinate 188,579,513, forward strand.
CGCAACTCCGTGGGAGTTAGTACCTTTCAGCCATCGTTCGGCTTCAAGGATTTTCATCACACAGCCTGGTTGCTTCCCTCCGCTGGTGATCACCCAAGACGGTGACCTCCAGCTCCCGGATGGGGAGAGGCAAACCGGGCTGTGGTCCCGGCCCCGCCCTCAGTGTTGAGGGTGTTCGTCATCCTCGCCGGGGCGGGGAGCGAGGCGAGCCGGGGCTCCACCTCCTGCGCGGGTCGGCGGACCACCTCATCTTCCAGCTTCTGGTGGTGGCAATCGCCCTTTAGCCCCACGGCGGAGACATCCTCCAGCCATGCCGGGGAAGGCGAACTGCTGCTGCCCAGCTAGGATGCAACATTCCGTCTTCCTCCTCGCATTCGCGGCGAGGACGGCTGCGAGGATCTGCCGGGGTGTTTAGGGGCGTCCCGCGTTTTGCTGGTGATTCACCCAGAGCTTGTCGCTCCACGGGCTTCCCGGGCGGGGAGGTCGTCCATACCCGTGGAGACGGAACCGGAGTTCCGTTTGTGATGGCACCTTGGATGCCAGTGTTTTTGTTCATTTCGGCTTTCGGGGCCTGAACATGTATGTAATTTTGGCACGGAGCCGTGTTTTTCCTCATTTTCGAGCACTAAGACTCGCCTGTTGTTTGTTTGAACCGCTTTACCAAGCATGAGTCGCCCCGTGTCAAGGTGACGAGTGAGGTATCCGTATCCCGGAGGCATAGGAGTCCCTCGGCTCGGTCGGCCCTGCTGTCCGAGGCTCCTCCGGCTTAGTTAAAGAGACCCCTCGGCCGCTCTTCGTCGAGCCGAGGCTAGGGGTAGCGATATCAGCATGAGCAGAGGCGGAGTTGGCTCGAAAATAGAACTTGGTCAGCCGGAACCTAGCCAGGTTGTCCGTTGGCTGGAACGACGCCGGAGTTGATCAGCCGAGGCTTCGGACCGGGCTGGCGCCCTCGGAAGATGGTTGGCCGAGGCCCCAGGGGTGACCGGCTGAGCCGCCTGCTTGGGCCGGGTTCTCGGAGAAGTCCCTGGCAGTGATTGCCCGGGCGTGGTGACGACATCGTCTTCGGAGCAGAGACCCTCGGACCGCGTCGCCGTCCGAGGCTGGGTCGGGTCTCGCCGAAGGTGCCGTCGATGCCGAGGGCGTTGCTGCCCCCTTCCAGCGTCAAGACATCGTCTTCGGAGCAGAGACCCTCGGACCGCGTCGCCGTCCGAGGCTGGGTCGGGTCTCGTCGAAGGTGCCGTCGATGCCGAGGGCGTTGCTGCCCCCTTCCAGCGTCAAGCCCCGAGCCTGCAGGATCAGATTGTCTTGTAGTGTGTGCTTTGCGCGGCCGCCGAGGCCAAAACACGCACCCTTGTTGCGTGTTAAAGTTGCGTCTCTCTTCCTCTTGTTTCGAGTATCTGGACTTTTTGTCGGTAACAGGGATGTCTGTGCGAGCGAAAGTTGCTTCTCGCGGAAGGTGAGGAGTGAGGTATCCGTATCCCGGAGGCGTGGGAGTCCCTCGGCTCGGTCGGCCTTGCCGCTTACGCGCACTTTCACTCGTCCATGAGGCCCTATCACTGACTCGGTCGAGAAGACTCGAAGAATCGCTTCGACAGAAGGGCTTCCGAACGTAGAGACTTGTTCGATCCGCGGAGTCACCTTATCCGAACGCGAGTTACTTATCGCAGAAGGTGATGAGTGAGGTATCCGTATCCCGGAGGCGTAGGAGTCCCTCGGCTCGGTCAGCCTTGACTGCTTACGTGTACCCCGTCGTTTCCAGGACCCACTTTTCGAAGTAGTCAAAAAGCACGAAAGATATTCTGGTAAAAGAGATTTTCTGTTCGAGGAAAAGATTTTCTGTTCGAGGAAAATTTTGACGCAGAGGGGGTTTCCCCCCTTTTAGCCCCCGAGGGAGGGTCGGGCTTTGCCGAGGCGAGGCCGACCCTTCCTTGTTGACTAAACATTGCGTGGGTGCGGGGTATATGAACAACTTGGAAACATCTTAAGGGTAGAAACGACGTAGCTGTTGGATGTTCCAAGCGTTGCCGTAGATCTCGCCTTGACTGTTAGCCAGCTTGTACGTTCCGGGCTTCAGAACTTTGGCGATGACGAATGGCCCTTCCCAGGGGGGCGTGAGCTTGTGCCTCCCTCGGGCGTCTTGCCGCAGCCGAAGCACCAGGTCGCCCACCTGGAAGTCTCGGGGTCGGACCCCTCGGGCGTGGTAGCGTTGCAGGGACTGCTGATACCGCGCCGAGTGTAGTAAGGCCCTGTCCCGAGCCTCTTCCAGCTGGTCCAGCGAGTCCTCTCGGCTAGCTTGGTTGCTTTGATCGTCGTAGGCTCTCGTCCTCGGGGAGCCGTATTCCAGGTCCGTGGGCAAGACGGCCTCGGCCCCGTAGACCAGGAAGAACGGCGTAAAACCCGTGGCTCAGCTCGGCGTCGTCCTCAGGCTCCCGACCACCGAGGGGAGTTCCTTCATCCATCGCTTGCCGAACTTGTTGAGGTTATTGTAAATTCGAGGCTTGAGCCCTTGTAGAATCATGCCGTTGGCACGCTCTACTTGCCCATTCGACACGGGATGAGCTACGGCAGCCCAGTTCACCCGGATGTTGTGGTCCTCGCAAAAATCCAAGAATTTTTTACCGGCGAACTGGGTGCCGTTGTCGGTGATGATGGAGTTCGGGACCCCGAAGCGATGGATGACGTTGGTGAAGAACACCACCGCCTGCTCAGACCTGATGCTGTTCAGGGGTCGGACCTCGATCCACTTGGAGAATTTGTCGACGGCGACCAGCAGGTGCGTGTAGCCCCCGGGCGCCTTCTGCAGAGGGCCGACGAGGTCCAGACCCCACACAGCGAAGGGCCAGGTGATGGGTATCGTCTGCAGAGCCTGAGCGGGCAGGTGGGTCTGCTTCGCATAGAATTGGCACCCTTCGCAGGTGCGGACAATTCTAGTGGCGTCAGCCACCGCTGTCGGCCAGTAGAAGCCTTGCCGGAAAGCATTCCCGACAAGGGCTCGAGGCGCTGCGTGATGGCCGCAAGCCCCCGAGTGTATCTCTTGCAGGAGCTCCTGACCTTCGGCGATGGAGATGCACCGCTGGAGGATGCCCGAGGGGCTGCGGTGGGTAAAGCTCCTTCTCATCGCCCAGCAAGACGAACGACTTGGCGCGTCGCGCTACCCGCCGAGTGCCTCGGTCTGGTCGAGGGGTAGCTCTCCTCGGCGGAGATATTGCAGGTACGGGGCCTGCCAATCTTGATCAGGCGCGACCCCGCTCCGCTCCTCTTCGATGCGCAGCGCCTCGTCCTCGGGGGCCGAGGGTTCCTCGGGTTGAACCGAGGATGGCTCGGGCTGGGCCGAGGTCTCCTCGGACGGGGCCGAGGGCGCCTCGGGCTCGGGCGTGTCGCTGATCTTGACGGAGGGTTGGTGCAGATCCCGGGAGAAGACGTCCGGGGGAACCGTCGTTCGCCCCGAGGCTATCTTTGCCAGCTCGTCCGCAGTCTCGTTGTAGCGCCGGGCGATGTGGTTAAGCTCGAGCCCGTGGAACTTGTCTTCTAGGCATCGAACCTCATCACAATAGGCCTCCATCTTCGGGTCGCGGCAGTGGGAGTTCTTCATGACTTGGTCGATGACGAGCTGCGAGTCGCCGCGAGCATCGAGGCGTCGGACCCCCAGCTCGATGGCGATCCGCAATCCGTTGATCAGAGCTTCGTACTCAGCCACATTGTTGGACCGCCGGGAAATGGAGGCGTAGCACGTAGCGCAGGTGTTTCCCGAGGGGCGAGACGAAGAGTAGGCCCGCGCCGGCTCCCGTCTTCATCAGCGACCCGTCGAAAAACATGGTCCAGAGCTCCGGTTGGATCGGAGCCGTCGGCAACTGTGTGTCGACCCATTCGGCTACGAAGTCCGCCAGTAC